>JAQHUG010000379.1:725315-750730 GCA_028555095.1 Dicrostonyx torquatus | reverse complement strand
AAAAAAGTGCTCCTGATCAGAAAATAATTACAGATACTCAATAAAGACAGATTCAGATAGAAAAGACCTCTAAATGAGACACAGTGTGTTTTAAAAATATACATAGGCTTGGGAGGGAGAAGGAAAAGAGTATAGTGAGTTATAAAAAGAAGTAAATCATTTAAACAAACTCTTTAAGGAGACAGAGTACAGAGAGTCATAGATAATAGGATAAAAGAAAACTATGCCTCATAAATACGGGATGTACACAAAGAATCTGGATTATGTATATTATTGTGTTTTCTTTGAATTTTTGACTGTGACAGAGCTAGGTATAAAGAGACATTTTATTTCATAGGCTACTAAACTAAACCAACATATATATTTTAAAAGTATCTGGACTTCAAAATTTGACCCTAAGAATTTGTTGCTTTGGAAAAGAGGTTCTGTTTTATTTCCACAGAAGATGAGAACCTATGGATTCATTCCAGGCTAATGTGGTTTGATGGACCAAGAGTCCCTAAAAGGTCAATATGAATAACCCCCAAAATAATTCACCAAACAAAAAGCAGGAAGCAGCTTAGAGAAGAACTATGACCATATTCCCAAATATTGTTTATAAATGTTTCTTTACATTTAAAGGGAAATATGGTATAGAATTTTGCATTGGTAAGGATCTTGGTTTATTGATACAAATTTAAGGTCAATTTTGCTCTTGGTTAAAGTATTGTGTTTGGGCAGCCCATTTAAAAATGTAATGTATAATTAGGAAATATAAGTTAATAGATAATCATCTATAATAGTCAAGCTTGTAGTCATGTTAGTTAGGTGTTTTAGATATATAGAGATCTATTTCAGTTAGAATGGTAGTCTTCAAATCTTTCAGATACCTTCAGAATACGGTGCTTAAGATATTTAAGATGTTAGGACTTTTCATGACAAAGAGACATATCTGCTCCTGACAGCACCAATCTTCTTAAAGAGGAAGATGGGCAATGAAGAGTCTCCTTATGGAGTTGGTTAGCCATTTAGGCAAGAAACTACTCTTGCCTGGACTACTTGATGGTATGCTGTGTGAACTGGACATGCAGAACCCATGGAAAAAATGACTGCTGAAGTTGCCTAAAGAAGGTAAGATAGTCCTTCAGGGTTCCTGTTTCATGAAAGAGTCTGCCAGGCATTCTGCAGGACACAGAAAAAAAGTGATTGACAAACTGCCAATATAAGCAGAACTGTCTTTGAAATCTCCTGCTTTGTGGAAAAGTTTTCTGGATACTATGGGTTTGTAGGCTGAAGATGGATACCCCACAGATACAGAAGAATTTTGGGTAACTGTCCAGGAAGTGAGATGTCTCTGTCATGTCTAAAGTTTTGGGAGGTGCTTAAAATGCACTTCCTGTTTACTTAGGTAATATTATATCCATCTGGAGTCTTTGATGGAGTTTAAGAATTGATAGTTATAGTTTTCATTTGTTATGATAAAATATAAAGTAGATATAAATATTGTAACTATAATTTTTGCTTGATATCTGTTTTGTTATACGTAATTGTTCTGTGTTAAAGTTAAAACCTTCCTTTTTATTTAAATAGAAAAGGGTAGGTGATGTGGAATTTCCCTCTGTATGCCTGAATACAATTAATGAATAAAGAAAACTGGCTTGTCCTGATAGGCTAGAACAGAGCTAGGTAGGAAAAACTAAACTGAATTGCTGAGAGAAAGAAGGGCAGAGTCAAGAAAAAGCCATGAAGCCCCCACTGAGGACATATGCCAGAACTTTAGCCTGTAAGTCACAGCCATGTAGCAATATACAGATTAATATAAATGGGTTAAACTAAGATGTAAGCTTTATCTAATATGAGGCTAGAGCTAACCATCTAAGCAGTGATTTAATTACATGGTTTCTGTGTGATTATTTCAGAGCTTCTGGGCAGCCAAGAGAAAAACTATAACAACACATGCGTGAAACTGTCAAAGAACAAACTTTATTAATAAGAGCATTCATATCTTAGGGGTTTCTGTGTTAAGACATGTAAACCATTTATAGCACCACATAGTAGACTGCTCAAGGTATCTATTTTTGGACCTGGGTAGAAATGACTCTTGGAAGCTTTCAGAAATCCATCTGTCTTAGCTATGAATAAGTACCTGTCTGGACCACAATCCTACTTTATGGGAGGCAACGGACCCGAAACTTTACATCGGTACTGTCATTAATGCAAAAGGGTCATTTTGATACCTGTATTTCTTATTTTTCAAGTGCACAAAACATTTGTTGAGGGCATAATTAAATGTGAGAGTGCCAAACTACTCTAAAATATTCTCTCTAGAGCCAAAGGCAAAGAAAATTAAATGAACTCAAACAATAACATACAAATCTTTGCTGTAATTTCATGTCATAGGAAACATTATTTCCTATTGTTATTCAATTTTAATATGTGCTTCACAGGGCCAATATTTGAATCTAAATAGGTGTGCAAATTACATTATTTTATTCTTCTTTGAACTTTGTCTCCTAGCTTATACATTACAGATTTTTTCTTTTTCCCCTCTTTTTTTCAAAGAATATATTATGTTAGTCAGGCACAGAACATACTATGTAGCCCATATTATATAGATAATAGTCTCTAACTCATTATCCTCCTGCCTCGGTAGTGGGAGTGCATGTAAATAAGTATGAGCCCCTTACCGGCTGAACAGTTTATGGTAAGTAGCTAATACCAAATCCTTCAATTCTAATTTTCTTTTAGAATATATTTTTGATGATGCATATATTTAAGTAAGGCTTAAATGTACATTATTTTGCATTATTAGTAATTCTGTCTGAATCCCAAAAGTGATACAACATAAGACAACCATTACCTACCACTTCCCAGAATGCAATCAGTTCTCTCTGATCGAAATACCTCAAAGCAATCAGCCTGCTGAATCAGGCAAGTACAGAAGATTGATTACAGTCAGTTATCAAACAGCTGTTATGTCACATCATGAATGATGACAGCACAAGCTGATCACATTAGGATGAATGTCAGATTTTGTATTTTCAGACTCGCTGGTAAGCTAGTACTAAAGCCTTTGTCAGTAAAAAGGGAGGAAGAAAAAGTTAAACTTAATAATTCCACACACTTGACATCTTTACAACAACAATAAAAATAAATTTTAAAAAATTTTATGTGTTCATTTAACACAATGTCTAGAAACCATTGAGAGAGATCAATTTTCAACAAGTACAGTTTTATGAAAGCCCAGCTATTGGTATGGTGAACTTTTCCAATTAAAATAAATGAACTTAGAGCAGAAAATTCACATTAAACCACAAACTGTCCTCACCTTCAGCCTCAACCATGTTAAAGTAACTGCAAACTGTGTAGTTAGTCATTTTTGTTGAGTTATAAAACTTCATGGTTAGGGGACTGGCTTACACTTTTGCATCCAGACAATGGATCTGTAAGTGAGATGGAAATTTATTATTTTGTCTGTAATATATTAATTCCCATCTTAGTGAGAGTAACAATAAATATGACATAAAATATTCCAAATAATTTATTTTATCCTATTACAAGTACAACGTCTGAAGCACAAATACTTAATTTTACATCATGGAATGATATAGAGTCTGCTAGAATTAAAAGGAGATAAGCTCTCTGTGGAAATTTTTCCATAGGTTTCATAACCAAGGCATTAATTTTTTTCCCTTCTTTCCTTCCTCCCTCCCTTCCTTCCTTCCTTTGTTTGTTTGTTTCTTTCTTTTCTGGATAATCTTTCTCTTATAGTAAATCACCTTAGGAAGATTAGTTAAGAACTTGTATAGTAAGCCCCTCCTTCTGGAGCAATAAAAGATTGGCCTATGGTCGACAGAGATTCAATTTCCAAACTCCAGAAACTTCCAGGCATTTTATGGAGTACTTCTAGTTAGTCACCTGAATGAAATTCAGGTTTTTTTGCTTGCATGGTGGTTGTTTTTAATCCAATAACTGTTCTATTAGCCCTCTATACAGCGCTCTTATGGGGACTAGAGTTGATATGGAAGCCAAGAGTGATAACTGCTAAGACAAAAGATATGTATGAAAAAAATTCATAGGATGGACCAACAGCCTGTATACACAATAAAAAGTAAAGGAAAATCCATAAAGTTTAGAACAGGAACCAAATAATGTGTAATTTGAGAAAAATGAATAAAGTTATTTGTGCCTGGACTGGGGATGAGAATCTAAAGAGTGAAGAAAAACTGTCATTTCCCATGAAAGTAAACACAGGGTGAGAAAAAGCAGGTGAAACTAGTATACTATAATATTCCTAGTTTTAAAGCTTAATCCTCATTAACCTGACATAAGTAACATGAGCAACTTATATCGTCCTTCATGCACACCTTATGTTATTTTCCTTTATTTAACCTTAATGCTTAGATTCACTGCTTGCTTTTGGCAAATGTCTTCTATTATACTATTTAAAGTTCATTTCCCCAGTAGTTCTCTTGGAGATTCTGAATGCAATCTGCATCTTCTTTTACAGAGTCGTTTTTAAATTTATCTGTTTAGATACACTGAAAATTCTTCACCTGGGATACACAGATATTTAATGTAAAATAAATTAAAGCTCCAGCATCTAAAGTATATATGATTAACAAATATTTATTCTAAAAGGAAAATTCTCCCAAATATGTACCGTCCTGTGAAGTAATAATGCATTGCTGGTTCTTTTGGATGTCGCTGGCTGCAACTCCTACTGGACAAGTAAAAATCCATGCCTAATTAATGTAGTGTCGAGCCATGTGACTTGCTCTGACAAGTGGAAACGAATGATCTTCATCCAAGTTGAGGCTTGGGGAGCCATTGTGTGGTTCTGCCAAGCCTCCTCCTTTTTTGTATGGCATGCAAAGCAATCCCAGATGGGAGCTTCTCCTTCTGTAATCTGGACTGAGAAATGAAAAGACATATGGAGCAGAGAAAGAGGAGTAGCTCATGAACAGTTAGCATTAAACATGAATAAACCCTTTTTAAGCTAACACACATACCACACACACTCACAAGTCCACATGCATGCATGCACACACACATACAAAAGAGAGGTCCAGGCATAGACTATAACTATTTATTGCATCAATGTAAGTAATTTACTGGAAACCTGGCACTCACATTTGTGACACTATATTGTACTATGAACTACAGATCAAGAATTGCATTTGGCTTGACTAGAAATCAGGGGAACCACAAGTTATACTGCCATTGAGAAGGAGTAAATAAAAAAGAGAAATAATTGAAAAGACCTTGTACAAGATCACATGGACACTGAACTCAGGATGTGGAACGTAGAGAAATATGTGCTGATCCATGTATTCCACTAAGTGAAATGCCATTCTTCTGTGGATGCCAAAAAATCGTTTTCAAAACGTCAACTGTATCTTACCATATGCAATTTATAGATACATTCCAACAGAGAATATGTGTGTAACTGGCCAAGCACTTGAAAATTTAGGATACTAAGCAAAATCCCAGGTCTCTCAATGTTAAAGCATTCTGTCACTCATTCAATGTTTTCACAAACTTGAATGTAACCAATATGAGAGAGTCTGCTGTCCTAGTATTTTCTTCTTGACCTAAAATATCTACTCCAAAAATTACTAAATATGGAAAGAGAGAATAAATGTAGTTAATAATAAATTTCATAATTATACATGAAAATTTGAGACCATCACAGTTATTGAATGATATTGAAATATCAGCTATATGTGCCCAAAAAGCTGACAGTTTAACCTACTACTTGACAATGAAACAAAACAGGAGCTGACTTATAAACGTGGTTGTTATCAGCATTCTTATCACTATGCTTATTCTACATCAGCATTAACATTAGTGATAAATTAGCACAATCCTGCAAAAGATTGAGAGCTTCAGGGTCTTAACAGATCAGAGGTAAACTTTGCTATAACTGTGGTCACCTGAGCAGAAAAGAAGAACAAATTTTCATGCAAACTATATACCTAATATATTCATATTAATAGCCTTGCAAATTTAATATAAGACTAAGCTTATCTTCTTATATCCAGACTATCATGTTGTGCTTGAAAAATTCGACATTTGAGAAAATTGTGCTCTTGCACCCTGTATAAAAATATTTTAAGCCGGGCGGTGGTGGCGCAGGCCTTTAATCCCAGCACTCGGGAGGCAGAGGCAGGTGGATCTCTGAGTTCGAGACCAGTCTGATCTAACAGAGCTAGTTTCAGGACAGGCTCCAAAGCTACAGAGAAACCCTGTCTCGAAAAACCAAAAAAATAAAAAATAAAAACTATATGAGCAGTATTGTTTGCTTCATTCGTCTATCATGTATTTTAATTAAAGAAAGTTTCATCTTCTATCACTTTAATGTCTGCAATTTGTTGTGCTATAATATATAATGAGAGGTCTTCTAAAAACATGAATAGAAAAAGATGTAATTTACCTTGAATAATAACTACTATCTAAATATTTTTAAATATGTTAAATGTTTTATTCATGCACAAATAAATAATTTTCAACTCCAAAAATTTCAATTTAATGTTTCCTTCATGTAGAATTTAGAAAGCAATCTTAATAACAAAATATAATGACTTTTAAAATAGTAAAATGGATGATATATGTAAATGAAAGTCATTGTAAATGAAATGTGCTTTAGTAACATGACATTAGATGACAGTTTCTGATTTGAACACAATTCTATGTTTTGATTTTTCTCCTTATTGTTATAAATAAAGTTAAATAAAAAAGTATATTATAATCAATATTTAAATAGGGAAAATGTCTAAAATCCAGTTATTCCAAGTGGGAATGGTATGAAAAATCAGTCTTTTTTGTTCATCCTTAAATAAAGCAATACTCAGATTTTCTTTAAAATAACTTTTAAAAGATAAATACATAATTTAAATACTTTATTCAGTTAAACTTCAGTCTTTAAAACGTTATAGCAAACTGACTTTACAGAGCTCTCCCTCTCTCTCATTTCTTTTCAAAACTATTCTACTAAGGAAAAAAATCCTACACAGAGGTCCACCATGGCATACTCAATAAGTTCATGGAATTTTCCAAGCCACTTACTAATTACTTATTTCAGTTTATTAGATACTTATGTCTGTGTATTAACTGCATCCACTATCCATGACAGAGAACAAGACAGAAAATATTGACATTGTAATGACAAACTGATTGAGGGTTGAGTTTAATTAAGAATGAAAAAAATCTAATACGTAGAGCTAAAAAATGCATATATGTGCACAACAATTAATTTACTTGGTTAGTATATTGTTTGAAATTATATATATATATGAAAATATATATTGTTTTAAATTATATATATATATTTATATATATGAAAAAAGACAAGAACTAAATACTTGACAGAACCATAAACATCTCAACCTTCAGGATTCTTACCTTTTGATGCTGTTTTCCAAAGAGCATTATCTCTCAGGTATTCCCTTGAGATTGCTTCAAGTATGATCATGATCATTGATAACCTCCATAATTTTCAGTAAAGTCAGATTAATTGCAAATGATATTTGCATTCAGATATAGAATCTAATTTCTTGTTGGGCCTTAATATGTTGTTTGCCTTCAGAAAAATTATGGCAGGATTCCAAAGGTTGATAATGAGTGACATAAAAGACATTGTGTTCTATTCATTTGTTAGACTCTTATACTTTTTTCTCTCTCTCTTATACAGTTACATCACAAATTGCCATTTTCTCTCCCTCCATTTTATCCAGTCCTCTTCCACTTGCCTTATCCCCAGTTCAACTCCTCCATTTCTATTCAAAGAAGAGGAAGAGGAACAGGGGGAGGTGTAGGAAAAAATTATGATGATGATGATGAAGAAGTAGTAGTAGTAGTAGTAGTAGTAGTAGTAGTCGTTGTAGTAGTAGTAGTAGTAGTAGTAGTAGTAGAAGAAGAAGAAGAAGAAGAAGAAGAAGAAGAAGAAGAAGAAGAAGAAGAAGAAGAAGAAGAAGAAGAAGAAGAAGAAGAAGACAGCCTCCCAGGGATGTCAATTGAACATGTTCTAACAATTATACAATAAGACTGGACACAAACTATCATATCACACTATATATGACAACCAGTAAGAGGAAAAGGGTTTAAGGTACATGCAAAAGGATTAGAGACACCCCACATACATACACACTGCCATTGTTGGGAGTCATACAGGAACACCAAATTACACAACCATAAGAAATGTCTAAAGAACCTAGCTCAGACCCATACAGGGTCCATATTAGTTGCTTCAATTTCTGTAAGCTCCTGTGACTTCTAATTAGTTGATGAGTGGGCCATGTTTTAGTGGTGTCCTTGACCCCTTGGGCTCCTATAATCCTTTCTTCTTTTTGGAGGGGGTTCCCCAGGGTCCTCCTAATATTTGACTGTGGGTCTCTGTATCTTCTCCCCTCAGTTTCTGGATGACACTCCCCTGATGCCATTTGGGATAGGCACGGATCTATATAATAATAGCAGTTTCTGGGCTGCCCTTCCTCTTGTTCCTGGCCATGCAGGCAGTGTCAAGCAGGGTCTCCCTCTTATGGTGGGGCCTTAAGTTGTATTGGTTATAGGATGTCCACTCCCACAAGTTCTGTGCTATCATTGCCTCAGCACATTTGCAAGTAGAACAGATTTTAGGTTGAAGGCTTTGTGGCTCCATTGATGTCCCAGTCCCACTGCTAGGAGACTTGCCTAGCTGAAGAAGATTGCCAATTTTGTCTTGGTATCCCCCAGTATGAGAAAACTTCACTCTAACAGATTCCAGGAAGTTTCCACTACCCTAAGTTTCTTCATTACCCGCAAATGCCCCAAACCAGTAGCCTCTGTCTCTGTCTCTCCTACCTTTGATTCATCCCTTCTGTCCCATCCCCATTAGCCCGAAGACCACTGCAAAATCTCCTCTATCTCCACTTCCCAAGGAGTCCCATGCAAGTCCCCCAATGTGCGCTCCTTAATTATCCTCCCTATAGTTTAATATTGTGGCATGATTGTCCTTTACTTAACAGTTAATGTCCATTTATATCTGAATACATACTATTTTTGTCTTTCTGGATCTGGGTAACCTCACTCAGGATGATTTTTTTTTTAAAAAAAATTCTATCTATTTGCCTGCAAATTTCAGGATGTCATTGTTTTTAACCACTGAGTAATAAATACTCCATTGTGTGAATCTAGCACATTTTCTTTATCCATTCTTTGGCTGAAGGACATCTAGATTTTTTCTAGTTTCTGGCTGTTATGAATAAAGCTGCAATTAACATGGCTGAGCAAGGGTCATTGCAATAGGATGAAGTGTTCTTTAGATATATGTTCAAGAATGATATATCTGGTTATTGACTTAGATTTATTTCAATAAAATACCTATAAACTGAATCCAAGAATATATGAAGAAGTCTGTCCACCATGATCAAGTAAGCTTCATCCCAGAGACACAGGGATGATTCAATGTACAAAATTACTCAATGTTATCCACAAATTAATTCAAATAAAATTTCAAATACAAAAACACATGATCATATCATTAGATGCTGAAAATGCATTTAAAAATCCAACACTCCTTTGGGATATATGTCTTAGAGAAATTAAGGATAGAAGGGATGTACTTAAACATAATAAATGCAATTTACAGGGAGCCTATAGCCAACATCAAATTAAATGGAGAGAAACTCAAATCAACTTCAATAAAATCAGGAACAAGTCAAGGTTGTCCACTCGCCCTAAATCTATTCAATATAATAACTGAATTTCTAGCAGAAGCAGTAAGACAACATAACAAAATCAGAGGGATACAAATTGAAAAGACAGAAGTCAAAGTATCGTTATTCACAGATGATATTATAGTATATATAAGTGACCCCAAAACTATCTGAACACTCTTACAGCTGATAAACACCTTTAGTGAAGTGGCTAGATGTAAAATTAATTTTTAAAAAAGTAATAGCTCTCCTAAACATAGATTACAATCAGGTTGAGAATTAAATAATGGAAATAAAATCTTTTACCATAGCAAAAAATTATATAAAATATCTTCAGGTAATGCTAAGCAAACAAGTAAAATATCTATATAACAAGAACTTCAAGTGTTTCAAGAAAAAATTTGAAAAGAATATCAGAAGTTGTAAAGATCTCTCATGTTCCTGAATCAGTAAGATTAACAATAGTAAAAATGGCCATCTTACCAATACAATTTCATTTCCCATCAAAATTATAACATATTCTTTACAGACTGTGAAAGGACAATACTCTATTTTATGTGGAAAGACAAAAAAATCACAGGGTAGTTAAAAAGATTTTCATTCAATAAAAGAACATCTGGAAGTATCACCATCCCTGATTTACACAGTTACAGTAATAAAAACTGTGTGGTATTGCCATAAATGAAGACAAGTTGATCAATGAAATCAAACTGAAGACCTAGAAGTAATTCCCCTCACCTATAGATACCTAATTTTTTTATATAAAAATATACAATGCAAAAAGAAAAAGCATCTTCAAGAAATTGTGCTGGTCTAACTGGATTTCAGAATGTAGAAGAATGCTTATTGAACTATATTCATCACCTTGCACAAAACTCAGGTCCAAAGTGGATCAAAAACCTCAAAATAAAAATAAATTCACTGAACTTGATTGGAGAGAAATTGGGGTATATAGTCTGAATCATTGACTCATGAAACAACTCCTTGAACAAACATCAATAGAGCACACAATAAGATTGTAGTTAGTAAATGGACTTCATGAACTGGAAAAGCTTTTATAAGGCCAATGTCACTGTCAATAAGAAAAAATGGAAGCCTACAGAATGAGGAAAGATTTTCATCATCATCCAAAATAAATAAAGAAATCAGTAAACTAGACATCAACAAACCAAATAATCCAATTAAAATTAGATTCTGATCTAAATAGAGAATTCTCAACAGAGAAATCTTAAATGGTCAAGAAACACTGAAAGAAATGTTCAATGTCCTTAGCCATCAGGAAAATGCAATATAAAATGACTCTGTGATTTCAACTTCTGTAGTCTTTGAAAGGTTTTAAGAATGCCTATCTGTCTGAAATACATCTTTGTACATCTAGAAAATCTATCTAACATGACTAAAAGCTTGACTATTATAGATGAATATTTATTAACCTATATTTCTTAATTATACATTACATTTTTGAATGAACTGCACAAACACAATACCTTAATCAAAAGCAGAAATATACATATACCAAAATTGACCTAAAACCTATATCAATAATCCAAGATCCATACCAATTCAAAATATCCATCTCTAGAGCTTATCTCCCATTATATGTAAAAAAAAAACCAGAAACAAAATAAAACAACAAAACCTTTATAAACATATTTGGGAATATGGCTGTAATTTTGTCCAAACTTCTTTCTGCTACTTATTTGATGAAGTAATTTTTTGAGGGTGCTCATGACAATCTCTCAGGGGGTATTGGTCTATCAAACCACATTAGTCTGGAATAAATCCACAGGTTCTCATCCTCTATGGAAACAAAAAAGGACTTCTTTTCCACAGCAACATATCCTTAGACTCAAACTTTGAAGTCAAGAAACCTTTAAAACATATATGTTGGTTTAGTTTTTGTAGTCCATACAATTAAATGTCTCTCTGTACTTAGCTCCTTCACAGTCAAAAAATTCAAAGAAGACACAGTAATATACATAATTCAGACTCTCTGTGTATTCTTCAGCTTTACCTGGCTTGTTTTTCTTTACTCCTTTTAATCTATGACTGTCTGTACTCTGTCTCTTTAAAGACTTTATCTGTTTTAAAAAAAATACCACTTCTTTTTATAACTATCTATATTCTTTTTCTTCTCTCATCCAAGCCTATATACATTTATCCAACACTATGACCCGTTTAGAGGTCTATATCTGTTTGAATCTTTTGTATTGTGTATTTATAATTATTCACTGTCCAGGAATGCTTCTTAAAAATTTAAACACTCTTTATAAACTTCAGCTATATCATTGCTAGGAGTAACATGGCATTTCCTGCTTGCCCCATGCAGTCTAGCATGATGAGCTGCTCAAAACCTCTGAGAGCCATGCATAATGCTCCATTTCTAGGCACACTCCTGGTCAGTGTTGCCACCAAGCAACCATAGCACATTGCCAGAAAGAGTCAGAAGTCATGCTGGCAGCACAACGCAGAAAGCTGGTATTTCCTTCTACCACTGAATCAGGAAAACCTCTCCTAAAGGAGCATGCCTCTGCTTGCTTCTAGCAAACAGAGCCTACTCAAGAAAATGCCACTACCAAAACCATTCTTAACTCTGTTCTTTTGTGTCTAGAATTTGTTTTCAAGCTTTCTCAGGTTTAACAGGTTTAGTCCACCATGTTGGGATGCCAATTTATAGGAGGAGAAAGCTTGTTGGTTCCCAGTATCTCAGTAGCACCAATTTCTAGCAAGGAGGTGGCCACTTGTTCATCCCATCTGCCCAGAACCAAAACAGTATTATTTAAAACACTGCTTGGCCCATTCACTCTAACCTCATTGGCTAACTCTTACATTTTAATTTAACCCATTGCTAGTAATTTATGTATTGCTAAGTGGCTGTGGCTTACTGGCAAGATTCCAACCTGCTTCGGTCTCTGGTAGGGCTATATGACTTGTCTCTGGCTTTACCCTTCTTTTTCCAGTAATCAGTCCAGTCCTAACTCTGCTTCACTCTGCCCTGTTCTGCTATAAGATCAAAGAAGTTCTTTATTCATTAATGGTAATCACAACATATACAGAGGGAAATCCCACATCAATCTTATGCCTGGAAGAATGGCTAACGTCAAAATCACAAGTGACAGCTCAGGATGGTGAGGATGTGGAGCAAGGGGAATAAGGCAAACTGGTACAGTCACAAAATCACTATGGGGGTTCCTCTCAAAATTGGAAATTGTTCCTTTCACTCATTGTAATTCATTGTTTCCCCTAAGTATTTCCTCTGAACATGACTCACTAAAGTTCCATGGAAGAGTTATTTTCCCTTGACCCCTCCCATTCTAATTGCATCTGATGCCTGTGCAGTGAACAATAACAAATTTCCCAGTTCAGTTTAATTCATGGGAAAAGATCTTCTTCAAAATCAAGTGATTAAAGGAGCTAAAAAACTATAATTAAAACAACCACAGCTTTATTAATAAATTTTCTATAAACTACAAAAATAGATCACATGTGGAAACCAACAAATTATTCCAGCCATGCAGAGTTCACATATGGAAGATGATAATATGTAAGATAAAAGGTGATCATGAAATAAACATCATGTCATAATGAAGAAGGTGACAATAACATATGACTGAATTATTAAGCTCCAAGATCTCCTGTGTCTATAGTCGGAAACTATCAGTGTTAAAAAAAATTAAAACTCAGTATGGACACAAATTTCAGTGGTTAATTATCTTGCTGAGCTTCCACAGAACCAGAGTTCACGTTCCAGTCCCCACATAGAATGCTACAGTCACCTGTATCTCCACAACCAGGAAGATTTGATGCTGTCTTTGTACCTCCTGGGGAACTTTCATAAACATGACAAACATTCACATGCACAAAAGAAAAAAAAAGGTTTAAAAAGATTGCATTCTCTTTCAATCTTAGCAATTTGCATTCCCTAGTAGAATTCTAAACATTCTGTATTGTAGTGCTTTCTGTTTGTAAGAGAGTTCCATTCAAATATTGATGTACAAAAATCTATAAAGCTGTATATTTAAGAAGCCAAAGTGAGGTATTTTTAGTGAAAGTCTATATGGGAACATTAAAGGAGTGGTGAAGGGAGACATAAAGAGATAAGTTTTAAATTTAAATGATATTATCAGAGAATGCTGGTAGAGCATTTTTTATGAAAGGATGAATGAGATAACTTTATAAAAATTTTCTCATATATAGTGTAAGAAGTGACACACTACAAAGGAATACATGTTCAATAATATGTAAGCATGGATAGTTGTATGGAATCTTTCATTTTTTACATTTTATATCCATTTTAATTCTACTTTTGATTTCTGCTATGTGAGCTTATTGATACATCATTAGAAGCAGTTTTATGAAGCACCCCATATTCATAATATTTGTCATTTATTGGGCAAAAACTAGGCCACATATATTAGGTAGACTGTATTTTGAACTTATGGCTTCATTTCTGCCAGATGTTTTATAAATTTTCTACACATAAATAATAGCTTGAAAAATATAAAAAAAATTACTTGTCCTTGATAGAAAATGAAGATAAAACAGAAACTTCAGAGTTCTGAAAAATACACTCCCAATATCCTCATTTTGACTTCATTTTAGGAGTCCTTAGCAATCTTGGTATAAGACTGTGCAACTTCAAATAAACTCAAAGGAAAAACAAGGATAGCAAAAGAATGTGACACATTATGAAGCACAGAACTAATGGACTAAATAAAAAAATATTTACTGAAGAGCAATCCTCTTGGCCGGGTGAAGGTGACCAGAACAAAACTTCATGGTTTATTTGTGGACTTTTTATTTTATTTTGTTTGGTTTTAGAAATTTTTGTCTTGTTTTTTGGTTTTGATTTTTAATTGTTGGATTTTTTTGTTTTATTTTGCTTTCATTTTTACCAAGACATATAGAGAAACCATAAAATCAAGTGGGTAGGGAGACAGGAAGCATCTGACAGTAGTTGATGAAAGGAGAAATCATCAAAAAAGTGCATCAAAATTTTAATAAAGATATTATTAAAACATATTTTAATTAAAACATATTCATTCACGTTTGAATTCTAGGTTAACATTGGGTGCCCCATTTTTTGTCAAACAAATTAAAATTATTAATTAAAAAGGTAAATTTCTGTATATATTTGTGTATCTATGTTTATATATGTGAAGGTGTCCAAAGACACTAGAAGGGTGCTTTGAATCCCCTGGAGATAATATTTCATGTGTTTATGAGCCACTAGCCACAGATGCTAAAACCTAAATTCTAGTACTCTGCAAGATCATCATGTACTTTTTATGGTTGATCCAAGTGCTAATAAGAAACTTGTGCTTTCCCTTACTGGATCTGGTGGGTTGATCTGTTGGGTTGATTTTTTTGGGTGCAATGAGGCTGATTAATTATTGAATGATCCCATGGCTCACAGCAGTACTGAAGATAAAAGAAAGAAGCTCATCAAAATTTGAGAAAATGCCACATATATTTTGTAATTCACAAGTACCAAAACTATCTTCATATGTGTGCACCATATATAATATCTTGTTCATCCTGGCCACCCAGCTAGCTTAGCCCCAAAATAACCACACAGAAATTGTATTAATTAAATCACTGCTTGGCCCATTAGTTCTAACTTCTTATTGGCTAACTCTTACTTCTTAGTTTAACCCATTTCTATTAATATGTGTATCGCCACATGGCAATGGCTTACCAGCTAAGTTTGAGCAGCATGTTTTACTTTGGCAGCGGATCCATGGCATCTCTATGACTCTGCTTTCTTCCTCCCAGAATTCAGTTCCATCTTCTCCAACTACCTCAGTTCTGCCCTATCAACAGGTCAGGGCAGTTTCTTTATTCATTAGCCAATGAAAGCAGCACATGGACAGAAGGACCTCCTACACCAGCATACGATTATAATACAATGCAAGAATTCAGACTCTAAAGTAGTAGCCCTTTAAGAACAACCTTGATTACTTTTCTTCATCACTATTCAGTTCACTCAGTAATGCTGCATTTTCCTTTAAGTGGTATAAAACATATAATCAATTCTCTAGTCTTTTTAATCCCTAAAGCAATCAAACACAGTATAAAACCTCCACTTCCACATAATATTCAAATTTTCTAACTTCATTAGGCAAATCTTTTCTTATGCGACTGAATCTGTTTTTAGACCAGTGTCTGAGATAATGAGGAATATGATAGCTTTATTCTTTCTTACTTACCCTACCTCTGAACTTATTGGAAGATTGGAAGGTCCAGGTAAATTTTACTTGATACAAGTAATTAAGGTGATTTAATTCAGCTGTTTTTGATATGTTAGGAGTTTGAAGGCTAATTTTTTTACTTATGAATTACAGTTATATGTCTGTCATTCTGAACTTTCAGGTTATCTATTCTACTAGAAACAAAATTAATCTCCATGCATTCTTTCTCTCACTACAATTTGGAGGTGCAGGTAAGTACCACCATCTATTGGGTCATCTTTAAATCATCAGTCCCTACTCATTAACTTTGCAGTTGTGAGTCCAATGAAGCTTTCCCAAATTCCTTGGGCTTTGAGGAACATATCAAAAGGAAAGATTTTCAAACTCTCCAGCATTAGTGTAAGGGCTTTCACAACATAAGATCCAAGAGACTGTTCCTGTTATAACTGACATTAAAATCTACTCTTTCTATGTAGAAAGACCTAGAACCATGATATGTTATAACTAAAAGATGCATGGAAATCATTTAACTCCGAAACATCTAAGTCATAATCATGTAGCAAATGTTTGGTTATCTTAAGCTAACTTTGCTAAATACTATTCGCAGATAATGAGTGGAAGTAACAGACAATTGTGACAGAATTTGCATTACAAGGAATTTATTTATGGGATGAATTAGACCTGGATATGAAAATCCAGACCTTCTTGTTACTGTTCTAAAATTTTATTGTTTTCCCTAAAAGAATCAGTGGAATAGCTTTCAACATTGACAGATAGTACAGTGGGAGTTGCTCAAATGTGGATTGCCAAGTTCCATTGATAAAGAGACTTGTTGGATTTTATTTAATAGGATGTGTGTGTGTGTGTGTGTGTGCAAACCAGAGTATATATGTGGAGGTCACAGGACAACTCATGGTACTCAGTTCTCTTTTTCTACAGTGTGACTTCCAGGAATTAAACTCAGATTATCAGATTGTTATAAAGTTCTCTACTTCCTGAAATATCTCAATGGCCTGTACTATTAAAGATTCTGATTCATGTGTAGAGTCCACTATTCTTCATAGAACCAGCCTTTTAGGTGCTTCATATGTGCTGTGTTTTGCTCTAGAATTTAAAGCACATGTTTTGTTTTGTTTTTGAGATAACAATGCCTGTTGATACCAATGTTAAAAAGAAGTAGTTTTTCTTTGTCACTCCACAATTTAAAGACCTTCAAAAGTACATTGCAATAATGGCACTTTTGAGTCATTGTTGAATGCATCGGTTTTTTGAATAATTATCTTCCTGACTTTAACCTGGAGTCATACAAATCACCTACTTTTGATAAGATATTGTAAGGGATATCATCACCCAAGAATTGTATTTCATTTTACCTTTCATACCTCAGTAAACAAAGTCTATATGTCATAGATGGACATGAATGTTATATTGTATTGATTTCAGATTCCTTTTTCAATTTTGATATTATTTTTCATAAGACATGGAAGTATAACAGAGAACACAATAGAAATGCTGATTTCCTGTGACCCACCTCTTATTTATTATTTTGGGTCTAATGTCTTGAGACTTATGAATATCTAAGTCTAAGTAAGAGGTGGATTTTCAGTTCCTGAAAAGAAAAACATTGTATGTAATAAAGAGATAGATTTATAGTTTTGATGCTACCCCTTTATTAGTCATTCACAGTAAGAGAGTCATCAACACTTCTTAACTGTTCTGATCCTCAGAGTCCTTTTCCACTTGGGCAAGACCAGGAATAAGGTTTTGTGACAATTCTTTGAAAGGCATCAAAAAGTCTTCTCTGTTTAGGATCATGATTTTATGGAAGCCATCTTTAAAGATAGTTGATCTTCAATTACATTGCAGTTATTCTGAGAATAGACAAGAGTATAAAGCTCATCAACTAATCCCTTTTTGAAATTATTTTTTTATAATAGCAGTTAATTGAGATGGAACAGAGAGCTATTTACCTGAATGCCTAATAACTCTTTCTGAGTAAGGAAAGATTCGAAATAATGACATGATCTTGATGCGATGTAAAGAATTAATAATAAGGCTGTTGTCCTGATTTCTGTGTAACAAATTTGAACAAGTTAAAAATCAAATGCATCACAAGTAAAATCAAGATAGTCCCTATCTACCTAATGATTCCTTTCCCTGAAGCAGTGTATAGGTCTGCCTTGGCACTTACAAGGCTCTTTACCAAAGAGCTATAATAGATATCCATTCATTACATCCTTTAAGCTCGAAAATTATGATCCAGTCCAGTGATTGGCAAGTGCTGAATATCCAATAAGGATTTAATATGATTTTTACCTTTCAAACATTCTCAAATCCAAATGAGAACAAGCAAGGCATGAAGAAATACATTACAACTTGAAAGCAAAATGATTTTAGAATTATCACAGACATGTGACACAACAAAGAAGGGAAACACAACAAAACAAAGTAAAAACATGAGAAAAATACAAAGCAGCAAGTCTTAATCTGTGGATCTCTACCCTTTTGGGTGGTCGAACGACCCTCTCACAGAAATCACAGATATCTTGCATATCAGATATTTATATTATGGTTCATAACAGTAGCAAAATTACAGTTCTGAAGTAGCAAAGAAAATAATTTTATAGTTGGGATCACCACAACTTGTGGAACTGCTTTAAAGGCTCTCAGCAATAGGAAGGCTGAGAACCATTGTTCTAAATCAATGGGTCTCAAGTCTGTTTCAGAATTAGTTATGGGAATAGATAGTTCTCAAAGCCATCCAGGGTTTTTTTAAAGGAAATAGTCTCCATGAACCCCAATACTGAATAATATCAAGTAAATGTTCCAGTTCCTGGACTCAACATCTGCTGTTAAAAAATTACTTCTTTAAAGAAAATAGAAAATGAATATATTAAAATGTGACAGTAAGTCTATTCACTTAGGTAGTCCAGGATAGGTTACCTATTGGAATATGGTACTGTTTAACCATTTTTATCTTTAAGTACTTTCCATTCTTTTAATAATTCATGAATAATTCATTTAGAATAGAGCAAAATTATAATACATCTTGGATTTAGCAATGTGTATGTAAAAAGTAATCAAGCTTAGCTAAGAGTAGTACTTTTCTACCAAAGTAATTGTCAATCATATTTTTATTAAACTATTCAGTGTAATGATTTAGGGAGATTTTGTTCATCATGCCTAGTGTAAGGGAAAAAACAAAAAAAGAGATAATTTCCTAATTTCTCTGTAAATGGAATATATAAGACTTCAAAGGTTAATCAATCAAGAGAAACAGAAGTTATTATTCTTGTTATTATTACCATCATTTATTTTTGAAGTAGATAAACACAAGCTAGACTAAATCATAAACATCCCTGATTTTTTAAAGATATACTCAACATGAAAGATATAACTTAAAAGTTAAAATATAACTTAACTTTTTTTATAAAGTTAAGCCTGCAGTGGTTGCATGCTCTTTGAATCCCAGCGCTAAGGAAGCAGAGAGGGGCAGATCTCTGAGTTCAGGACAGCCTAATCTACAAAGAGAGTTCTAGTACAGCCAGGGCTACACAGAGTGACCCTGTCTAGAAAAAACAAAACCAAACACCACCAACAAATAGCTTATGAAGTTTTTATAAGTGTTTAACCATCAGCGATCATGGATGTCTCTGTTGAACAAATGTATGCTGATATTTGCTTATGATATAAAGGTAAATAAATAATATCCCACTTAGTTTTTATCTGACTTATTGACCTCCTACTGCCACCCCTACAACCAATTTACTCAAGTGAAGCTGGTGTTCTCCAAAATCACTCTACAGTCTACATATCTTTCCTTTCAAAACTCTGAGCCTAAGAATGCATTCTTTTGTATAG
The DNA here is from genome assembly GCA_028555095.1 of Dicrostonyx torquatus. Taxonomy (NCBI): domain Eukaryota; kingdom Metazoa; phylum Chordata; class Mammalia; order Rodentia; family Cricetidae; genus Dicrostonyx; species Dicrostonyx torquatus. Next base: position 731,004 of record JAQHUG010000379.1, on the reverse strand, counting down.
TGCAAATGAAAGGTGCTGAAGTGCCCGCATACTGTTTTCCATTTTCACTGTTCTAATTTACATTCCCAATGGTGTGCAAGAATTCATTATTCTCAGCATCCTTCGGGAGTCTTGGCTATATTTGGTCTCTATTCAATATTTGAAGAATCTCATTTGGTTCACATTGTGGTGTGATCAGAATCATGAATATGAAGTTTTACATAGTGCAGTTAATAAATAAACATTAAAAAACAAGAATTGATAAAAGAATCAAAAATAAGATAATCATAAACACCCTCTGAAGAAGAGATTGTTGAAACACATGCCTAAGTATTACAAACAGTTGTGGGATGCTTAAATGTGCAATCATTTAAACTATTCTTAAAGGGTAGAAAATAATTAAAGGAATGGAGTAGCTGCTTAAAGGAGAATATGGACAAATCAAATAAAAAATAAATGTAACCTTAAAGATATCAACTGGAAGTTATAGAGGAAGAGACTGACAAAGTCAGTTGGGTAGAACTAATTGAGAGCATAACGTCATTTTCAGTGAAGGGGAGGCTGCTGAAAATGTGCATTGAGCAAAGAGCCAGATAATTTCTATTTGAATGTAATAATAAAACACGCAACCGTTCTGGTCTGTTCTGCTACGTTTCCTGTATGAGATAAATGAAAATTTAGATCCAACCCTTCCTCTGGATGTATTTAGGGAATTAAGCACAACCTATATGAAAAAGCAACAAACCATTAAGAACAACATGTCATGTAGTAGCTTTGAAACAAGTATGGAGTGTGTGAACTGTAAAGGAAAACCTGAAAGTGATGATTGAGGGTTGGAGCAGTCCAGACCCTTCTCAGAGGCTTTAATAGATCCAGGAGGAACAATGAATCCAGCCTTACATGATTTAAGCTTTCTTTGCTGGCAGACTTTTTAGTGAAAAAAAAAAAGATTGTATAAACCAAGGTAGAGATCTGAGAAGTGAGATGCTGTAATATGATAGACATCCTGCAATGTGATCAGAGCTTTGTACAGTTGAACAAAAGCATGGCTTCAGATGTCCAGAAAGTCCATATCATTCAATTAAAAGTTTAAGTAAGTCTGCTTCTAAAGTAGAGTATATACTTGAAGAAAAGCAAGTTTATTTTCTTCTACTGCTTCTGTTCCCCCTCCATTCCATACCATTCTGGTCCATTTAATGCATGGTTATTCCAGGACTAAACAACAGGTTCTAGAGAAAAAAAATGCACTAACAGTTTAAATTCTACTAGAAAGAGATACTAGAAACTGTGTGTATGTTTGTATGTATATGTATCTGTGAGTAAAATTACCTTTGCCAGTAATAAAAATATAAAAACCTAGAAAGCTAATGAAATAGAAACTAAAGTAATGTGAAGAAAACAGGAGTCCAACTACTTCTAGACAAGAGACAAGCCCCAGAGTATAGTTAAATCACCCAATGAGACTCTATTGAAGAAAAATAATTTTCCTTTTGTCAGTGGGTATCATTTACGTATCGCTTCTTTAGTAGGGGTGAGAAGTCTGTATCCACCTTCCTCTCTCAGTGCTGGGACTCTGTCTGGTTTTTATTTAAGATTTTGTAATTATAAAATTAGCATACTTTAAAAATACTCTCCTTTGTTAAAAGCTATAGAATTATTTATATAGGGTTTTTTGTTTTTTTGTCTGTTTGTTTGTTTGTTTTTTTGGCTCATGGGCCAAATAGCCTTTAGGCATTTTTATTGACCGGCTTTGGATGTTGATTGTGGGAGGTATAGATAGCCCTATAAATCTTTTTTCTTTATTACTTTGTGTGTGTGTGTGTGTTGTGTGTGTGTGTGTGTCTTTTTTGGTTTCATCTCACAGCATGCGTTAGACTTAGCTGGCTACAGTGCATGTGTGTAAATTGTCACAATCTCAGAGGTAACCTAGGCCATTGCTAAGATAAACGCTTTTTTTTTTTATTCTTTTTACCAGTTTAGCAGCGATAGAAGTTGCACCTTGGTGAACAAAGCACCACAACTTGCACTAAAAGGTAAGGTCTCGTTTTTGCCTCCCTGAGACCCGAAGCAGCCTGAACATGGCAGTGGATATGCCATCAGCACATAGGTGGGAAAATAATATTTATAAACTAAATATTTTTGTCTTTGTTTTTGTTTCATTTTAGTTTTTATCTATTAAAATATATTTAAGCAACTGTACAGATAGTTGAATATTATTTTCTTGTCTAAGATCTGCAAATATTTGTAGTTTTACTCCCGATTTTTTCCTCACCTTTCTCTTTCCTTTTTTTTTATTATCTACTATTTATTTCTGAGTGCACATTACTCACTTCTCCACCTGTGGTGCAATTTTTACATGGGATTTTTCACTGTCTGGCCACACTTTTGAGCATTTTGATATCCACTGGTCAGTCCCCACATTGGATGCCATATGTTAAGGATATACCTCACCAACATCACCTCTTATCAGGGTAGGATCATGGGAATTAAGGAAATATGAGTAAAGGGCACGAAGACACAGAGAATAACAAGACAGAAACCATAAGACAGTACTGGGAGGGAATTTTAGGGATTACTCACACAATCAACTCTGAGACATCCAATCTATAGCATTCTTTTGTCTAGGTAGCGAGGTGCCCCAAGTCACATACTCTAGGACACATATACTGGAGACCACCCTTCCCTAGGTGACCTCATATTTACAGAAGAAAGGAGCAGAAGCACATCAGCATATCCTGACCCTCTTCAAAAGAGCGAGTCAACCACCTTCTGGGATAAAAGGTATAATTAAGCCTGTTAGTCTACAAACTCTTTGGCCATCAGACAAGGTAGAAATGTGCCGGCATTTTTTGGCCTCCACAATTTGAACCTTTGTAGGTCTTGTGCTTGCTGTCAGTGTCTGTGAATTCATATTGTATTACTTCAGCTGTATCTGTATGATATCATTCATCGCTTCCAGTTCTTAACAGTATTGCCTCCTCCTCTTTTGCACAGAATACTGAGTTTTGAAAGCAGGGTTATGAAGACAGGCCATTTAGGCTGAGTGCTCTACAGTATCTCACTCCTCCCACATTTCCAGCTGTGTGTCTTTCTTATTTCCCAAATCCTGAAAGAATTTTCTCTGATGTGGATATAGCTGTAAGTCATTAGGAATTTTTAATTACTCACCCAATGTATTTCTTCTGTATTTCAGCATAGAAGTATTAGTATTCAAATGATGGTTACTAAAACCGATACTATATTTTCTCAGTAATAGTGAAATGGCCATTAATTAGAAATTATGAAAATGTTCTTTTAATTGTTTAGTTCAGTGTTTTTCAAAAATAAATTAGTTAAGTAAAAGACTTCAAACCAGACGCATTCCATCTACTACTTGATGCACTTCTCAGGAAATAGCTCCACATCCCTGTGAGCCAATGAGCCTCAGTCACTCGCTGCTGAATTTATAGGCTGGTTTGGTTTCATTGTCACTGATCTTACAAAACACAGAGGAATGTAACCAGTTTTTTAAGCAGCTCCCATGAAATAACTGCCACCTGGTGAAACTTGCCCTCTCATTTCCACAAATCACAAAAATCTGACTTTAATATTTAATTTTATGTTCAAGTTTTGAATATATGGGAATAAATTACATATGTATTGCAAGTACAATAGTTAGCTGATTCCCCAATCTCCCAATAATATGGACTGGTGTGTGTGTGTGTGTGTGTGTGTGTGTGTGTGTGTGTGTGTGTGTGTGTAGATTAGAGTACAAGCTCAAGAGCTATTCAACAGACAAGACACCTTGTTTTTTGAGACACTGTCTCTCACTGAGCTCTGTAGCACAATTGGGGCTGGCCATGTAGCCCCAATTGCCTGGCTCTGTCTCCCCAGCACTATGGTGACAAATGTAAGGAACTTTGTGTGACTTTTGTGTGTGAGTCATAGGAATGCACTTCATGTAAGTACTTTACCTACTTTGTTGTGTCTGCCTCTAGGTATGGCACATCTCATAAAAACAGTGTCTTAAATAGTATTAGCACATAAATATACACAAATACCATGCAGAATTTTAATAACAATACTATATATATATATATGTGTGTGTGTGTGTGTATACATACATGCATATATATATGTATATATATATATATATATATATATATAATTTTAACCTTTTTTCCATCCTCTTGAGCAACACTACCATCAGCCATAATGTACATGTTTCAAGTAAAATATTAATCTTCACAGCCCTTTTTGATTGTCTGAATTTCTTAATCAGTATTAAACCTGAAAATGCCATTTTGTAGTACTTTAAAGAATACTGCAATTTTGTAATTATGTTCCTTTAGTGAAACTTACTGTTTTCCACATCTCTTTAAATAAGCATTACTGGAATTTAAACAGCTTTTGCATTACTACTGTTAATCACAATTTAGGCTAATTAAGTCTCTTTCATTTAAGACCAACTATCACCATGCTTCCCTTAAGCTTTGTAACTTTGCTTTTTTCTGAGACCTTTTTAAAGTTCCTTTAAAACATTGTGAAAAGACATTAAATAGCAGTCAAATATTTGCAAGATACCAGTGACAATGATCTGAAATTTTCTATGAAGTAATATATATTTACTAGCAGCATAAAGAAAATTCATCTAGGGAAGGCTGAAACATTGAAATCATACCAAGAAAAATTTGAATTTTTGCTGCAGAGTATAATTAACAATACAACCTTGAGATTTAATTTTCTTGTGCATAAAATCTACTTTTTACAAGAAAGAATAAGACTTTTTGTATTAAAATGGACTTTTTCAAGAAATATTTCCTGATTATGGTTTCCCCTCCCTCTTTTTCTCACATTTCTTCTCTGCCTCCCTTCTCATCCAAATTCACTTCTCTCCCCTCTTACTTCCATCCCTCATCTCTCATTAGAAAACAATAGGCATTTAAGAAATAATAATAAGATAAAATACAATAATATAAAACAAAAAAATGGACTAGGACAATAGAAAAAAACACCTCTGACAACAAATGGTGTCAATTTAGACAACAACATCCACATAAAGCCTGAGAGAGCTTGGGAAGTAATTCTAGACCCAAAATAATAGAGTTAACCGTGGCTTCTTGGTAGCAGCATTTTCTTAGGTGGGCTCTGTTTCCTAGAGCTAAGTGCATCTCATTTAAGAGAGACTTCTTTAATCAGAGGTATTTGAGGTAGCAAAAATAAATAAATAAAGACATTAAAACATGTGGTTTTGCAAAGGCAGTTTCCTGAGCTGTGCTACTAACATGAACCCTGACACTTTTGGGGGGTTCAGCTATGGAGCATATAAATGGGGTTTGTAAAAAGAGTACTACAACTTGCTTAATAGCAACACAGACCTACTGAAACCTGACCCTGGATCTGGGGCAGAGAGAATGGCTCTCAGAAGCAATGAAGGGACCTCCAACATGTTGGACTGGGAGGAGCCAAAAGGCAAAACAGCCTTAATCCTACTCATGCCATGGTTTAGCATTTTAAGAAACATTCCTGGACAGAAAAGGATTTCAGATACACAACAGGACAAATTCAGACATGAACGAACTCTAAATGATACATAGTGTATTCTAAAAAATGTATGTAGACTTGGGTGAGAGAAGAAAAAGAGTAAATAGATAGTAAATATAATATACACATAGATTAAAGGAGTAACATTAATAAAATAAATATTAAAATTGTAGAAAAAGTAATAGAG
>JAQHUG010000379.1:704490-724055 GCA_028555095.1 Dicrostonyx torquatus | reverse complement strand
AACTCTAAATAACTTGAGAAGGATAGGTATCAAATGCCCTTAGTCCAAAAATTCAATATTTACTTTTTAATAATAAGAAATTTTATTGCATAGCAAACACATTTCTCTCCGCTTCGTGTTGTATCATTTTATCTATACAGCAAGTACATTATTCGTTTTTGACATAACTTTTATAAACAATTTGTTATAAAATTTATAATAAAGATGTTTTCAAATATAACATGATAGGATAATCTACATCATTTTGAAGGAGCTTATTAATTTGTATATGTGTGTGAACATGTTTCATGTGCATTTGTGTGTTTATATGTTTATTTACATGTGTGTGTGTGGCATGTGTGTGTGTGTGTATCAGAATCAGATGATGGTAAATAATATACTTTTGGCTCAGTTGTTCTTACTGTCAAAAAAAAGAGACTAATAAATTTATCTCAGTGAGAATGACAGATTTTATAGATTAAGGGGTTTTATCCAACTAGTCTTTGGCTACAGGATTTTAAAGTCATTAAAACCCTAACTGTGTCTCAAAATTTGCAGGAAGGGGCAGTGTTTCTCTTTATTTCTTCCTCAATTTTTATGCATAGCTTCAACACAACACTTCCACATTTTCCAACACTAGTAAGTAAAAATGCAATAAATTTGGAGGAATCTTTATCCTAAGTGGTTCTTTGGTGCCAGATCCTGTGAAAGATTATTCAAGTTAAAGACATGCCTCTTCATTGTGGGATTGTTTCCATTTATTCTGCTTTGCCCATGACTGGATCCCAGATAAATTTACTCAAATCAGAGTAACAAGTACAGTATCCAGAAAATTATTTTGTGGTATAAAAGAAAATTACTTTCTCATATTTAGTTTATCCTCCCATAATGTGGAAAGAGGAGCAGTTCCAATAATTTTAACATGGAAAAGCATTTCTCTAAGGAGCAAAGCTGCAAGATGACAGGAGAATGTGTGAAAAAGATCTGTAATCCTAAGGAAATTTTTACTTAATTCATTTTCCTATTCCAAATGCTCATTATTTATGAATTATCTGTTAAAATAACTGACTTTGCATGTTTCCAGGTTGGGAAGATGGTTCGGTGTTGATTTTATTAAAGTAGCTTACTGTAAAACAAACTTCTGAAAATCACACAAACTAGAAAATGGTATTTTAATACTCTTGGCTGAATATTAATGTAAAACTAATGTTTGGTGGCAATAAAGTAGGAAACATATTTATTTCTTAGTTGTCTGCAAGGACACATGGGAGAAGTGTTTTAAATTGTGAAGTGTTCTTGGTTTTACTGCCTAGAAATCATTATATATATAGTGATATATAGTGATCACTATATATACTATCCAACAATAAATAATATCTATTAATGATGTATTCATTTTAATGCACAAACTTATTTCAGCAAATATAATTCCATATTTTTCCTATTATTGACTTCATGAACTCCATGCCACTCAACATCCATCCCCTTAGTTAAAGCATACTAGAAGTTAAAATGACTGATCACTCTGGGCTTGAATGAGGAAAAAACACAATTCTTTTAAAATAAAAAAAATATATCCTAAAAAGTCAAAGTCTCATCAATGAAGCAGTGTTTGGTTTTATACAATTATTGACAAAAAATACAGGTAGAATGGAGAACATGAAGAATTCATCAGTCATCTTCAGAGTATGAAAATATAGTGTATATGGATTTCAACAGGCGCTTAAGCCTCAGCCAGGAAATAAATGTTAAATAAGATAAGAAAAGCATTTACTGATTTATCTTAAGATATGTTTGTAAATAAAAATTCCATATGGATGAAGATGTAATATTGAGAAAAAGATTAAGAAAATAGCTCTTAACATCTTATTTGTGATGAATAGAAAAGTATAGCATTATTTTCAGTAAAGTTTTAGGAATATTGGTATTTTAAGTCAGTAAATTTCAAGAACAGTCTAATTCTACCACGTTAAAAGACTGTGTGGAGTTGACTCTACAACCCACAACATACTCTGCTATGGCTGTTCTTGGAATTGTTCCCAGAACTGACACTGTCTTCAGTAGAAGTCACATATGCAGATCTCAGTACTGAATCTAGTACTAGAAGGACAGGATGTTATTACAAAGAGAAAAATCTGCTAAATGTTTCAAATATTAGTAACAGCCAAAAGAAAAACGAAGTGGCAGTTAATCAAATGTCAAAGCAGCATCATGTAAAGTCAGCTCCATCCTCAGGAAAGTACATGTGGTTCTTTGTGTTTGAGTCAAGATTCATATTCTGAAGATGAAAATAGGTGACGTTTATTTCTCAAAAAGGAAACGCTAATCAAATGGCAAGTCACGACAGTTTTTTTAAAACAGAAATTTAGAATGAAACATTTATGTTTTAATTTCTGGGAACAGAATAATCGAAAACTGAAATATAATAAAATGTGTGCAAATTGGTGATTTATGAAAGATTAGATTTTGATTAATTTATTTCATTAAAAACTAGAATGATTTTTTTCAAAATGTAAAACCAATTATATCCCCTCTGTTTTTGTAACAGTCATTACTGATCACTCATTAGTAGATAAAGAATGTGTCATAAAGTTCAAGGCTTAGTTCATTCCCAGTCTCACTGATCTTACTCCATCCCCATTGATCTCTTTTATGCACATACTCTCCGTTTTTAGCTCACTGAATGTCTTCAGTGGCCCCATGATGCCCTGGATCTGTGACTATTTATGTAGAAATCATACCTTCTTACCATGGAAGGTTCTTCCCTTCCATGTTAAGTTAATCATTTTGTCTCCATTGACTCAATCACTTTTTCAAGCAAAAGAATTAGTCCAGTTGTTCTACTATGAAAACTCACAGAAAGTTATTTCACTGAATTTTGCCACCATGAAACTTTCTCCAGTAAGGCATAACATCCATGGAACTGTTGCCTAATGCTTTGCTTTATAAATCAAGAAAATTCCACAGATGTTTCCTGAGTATCTGAATAAGCAAAATAATGGATCAAAGTTTTAAAATAATCAACACAATTGCTGAATGAGTTACTATAAAAGCAAGTACAAGCTAACCTATTCTAAGTAAATGGGGGCTCTGAGGTACTAGTTCATTTCTATTCCATGTGTAGATGCTTTTTAAGCTCCACACCAATCATTAGAGTTCACAGTGACAGCTCTGTATAGCACACTGCAAGCTCCTTATCTTCCCAGAAGCAGAATGATTACAGGAGAGCTTTCAATCTTTACAACATATTGTCTTAATCAACGTAGTGTGCTAAAGAAAATCATTCCAGTACTTGCTATATTAACTCATAGATCATTTTCACTCACTGGAATAAAAACATGAGGATGGCTTCTAAAAACAAACAAAATAATAAATTCTGCAATAAAGAATTTCAAAATATTCTTGATGCATACAGCTGTGCTGGCTCAGTGGGGTTGCTTTTAATGAATCCAAATTTCACAAAGATTCAAGAAAATGTAAAAGCTGTTAGCATCCCTGTACTAATAAAAACTTCTGAACAATGTTCTATTTAAATGTACTGTCTTAAAAGTTGCACTTAAAAGTTACTCTAAGCTACTTATTATTAACACCAGGACCTGGTTACTGTCATAAGAGCTGGAGGCCTTGAAATGTAATTAGCAATGCAATTAACTCTCATCAAAAAATGTTAACAAAACACAATGAGAGAACAAGAGAAAGTATAAAAACAGCTGTACTGGATAGATAGCATTAACAACAGAAAAACTAGAGACACTCAACAGAAGGGGCAACAACCTTCCTAAAACAGATGGCAGATAATTGAATCATCTGCTTGTAAAATTTGAAGTTATCTAAGTGACTCAGGCCTCAGCAAATTATTATAGAACCAAGCACATAATTTATTGTATCAACTGAAACAACCAGAATCTATACAAATGAGACAATATATTTTGAAACAGACATGCTTTCAAAATTACATATTAATGGTGTGTCTGTAATTCACAACACTCAAGTGCTTCAGAACCATGTATTGTGAGAAGCATCCCATAATGTGTGAAACTCAAATAAAAGCCCAAAGTTATTATACACATAGTCCAAAATTACTATAACACAACATTTATGCTATATTTGATTAGTTGATAAGCATTTATTACTAGAAGCTGAAACCTAGTAATTAAAGATGGTAGAAAGTCATAAAAGGCTCTAGAAGGTGATGATAATCCCAAATATTGCATTTGACTTGAAAGTTCCTATTGTTGACTTGCATTCTACAGATATTACTGAAAATCAAAGAAGAAAGAAGATCCCCAATGACATATTTATATTTACAGACAAAAAAGTGGAGAAATGTAGTGGAGGTTGTGAAGGTGGTGATGGTAGTGATGGTCATGGTGGTGCTGATGGTGGTGGTGGTGTGTGGGTATGATTTGAGATAAAAAAAAAAATCCTGTATTTTAACTGTTGTGCAGAATGACCGAAGAAAAGAATGTGCTGATATCAAGTTCCATGACTTTAAAATTGACTTTGAGCAACATTTATACTCTGTTATCTATATGGCGCCTTGTATATAATTAGGATTATAATATATGTACATTAATGTATATTTCACGATGTCCCCTTATAACTAACTCTTGACCAGTTTTTGTTGTCCAACCAAAAGTCATCTTCCCTTTTCTTACCCTTGGGATATAGAAAACTTGAGAGGAAGAGTGGATGGGTGAATGGAACTGGATGACATCACTTCCCCTCACACATCATGGTTTGGGTGTTACATTGATTGTACACAGATTCATAAGCTAAAGACCAAGCCTTACAAGTATCTTTATTGCAGTGGTGAAACGTTTGAGAAGTCAGGCTTAGCAGAATGTAATTAGTCTGAAGAGCTCTATTTTAACAAATATGTTTATACTATTTCAAAGGAGATGGGTGCGCTCTGCTGAGAGAGCTCAGTTCTCAGAGAAACAGCTAGCTATAAAGCAAAAGTACTATGCGTTCTTAGCACTTACAAAGCAGACAATTCTTTTGTTAGTTTTCTGGTGAAGAATTACTCAGTTTGTTCTATCATCTACCATAATCATGGGCCAAATGAACCCCTTTTCTTGACACATTATGTAGCAACAATGATCTTGTTATAACAAATACCAAATGGACCAAGATAGCATTCAAACAAATGTCACATGGTTACAATGGAGAAATTGTTGAAAAATTATGATAAACATATCACTAAAGTCATATAATTCAATAAAATTATTTTAGGCATGTGATCATCAAAATTATTACATTATAATTCTACAATTTCTTATAATTTTTAAGCATCTCAGCATAAGCGATATTATATTATTATTAATCTGTAGGTTACAGAATAAGAAAAGAGGTCAATAGTTTTCTTTCAGCTTAAGGAGATTTATTTTCTGTCTTTGTTTATTAGATATGAAAAAAACATTTATTATATATGAAATACAGTGACCAGAATCAAGAAGTAGAGCGAGAAATGGCTATGGATCTCTGACCAGACTCTTCCTAGAGCCTCTTGTATACTTCAATATATGTTATGTTTTCTTATCTCTCTTTAGAGTTGATTTTAGTCACAGTTTTTGTATTTGAGAGACCTAAGTGTCAGACAGTAACAATTTGATTAATAAAAGATAAATTGTATTCTGGAGTATTTGTCTTATCCAAGATGTCAATCCAGAGAAAACTGCACAATAAATAAAACGATAACTGGTCATCACAATCAAGAAATATATATATATATATATATATATATGCTCTAGCACAATAGTTACAAATAAATACATGATTATAATCAAGTCATTTAGAAAAATAGACCTAATAACTTCAAGCAACAACACAGCAAAGCATTTTGCCACCTAATTTCTCAAAAAGTTAGATTGTGACCAATGAGTCACACTTAAAATACTTTGCTTTTTCTAGCTAAGTCTTCTGAATAAATTAGCCTGTTCATAAGGCAATATGTACTCACACTTCAGGCGTCTTTGTAAATGTTACTTCAATTACTCTTGATTTATCACCCTCTTTATATGTTTGATAGCTTTTATCACTAGTCTGTAAGTATTTTCTTGTTTCTATTCTTGTTTCCATCTACAGTTGTAAGGTTATAAAATCTGTTCGGATGGGGAGCTTGCTTATGATCCCCAGTTTTAAATTCTCAGCAAATAGAATAGTGTCTGGCTCACAGTAGGCAATCAATGACTATGTGTTGACTAAATGAGTGAACAAGTTAATAAGTAAATAGCTTATAAAAACTTACTGGATTTTGTTGCATAGCAGTCTGTATAATAGTTGAAGTGTATTTTGTATTCAAATCCCAATTTTGTATTAGTAATTGCCTGGATTTAAAATGCGACTGAAATACATCTATATAAAACATCCCCCTTCATCTTAGAATAACTTATTTTCTGTTCTTAAATTCAGAGGGCTTTTTTTTTATAGTTGTAAGTAGATCTATAGAGTTTTTACAAGATTAAGAATGAAACCATCTAAATTCAACCAAGATTGTCAAACTGTTGGCTCTGAGTGGCCTGTTCTACTACTTCAACAGAAAAATTAAACTCAACAGCATTTCCTTGATAAATAGCTAGTCCGTTTTAAAGCAGTGAGTTTTTCTGGCTACCTAACATTATGCTTGAGTGGAATCACAAGATTTTAACAGTATAAAGACTGTAAGGCCTGTGGTGACACTTATTTCACATCTTCAATTATCAAACTCTAAATACCTGAGAATTGTACTGACTATAAACAGCCCAGAACAATGCTCCTTTTAAATAAATAAGAAGGTGCAGATATCTTCTGTACTGTACTTTCCCACAACTAATCTTAGAGTTGAAAAAATAAAATCTTTTACTACCAATTTAATAGAATCATCAAGAATTTAAAGTACATCTATCATCCTGCCATTGGTAAAGACGGTGATTTAAGCAGACATTAACATGGTTATAATTTCTTTAGATCTAATATAGTCTAATATTTTGACAAGTGGAGATTTGTGGAGATCACAGGAACTTTTCTCTCAGAGTTGGAAAATATTCTTCAAACTGAGAGAAGTCCCTTTCCCAGTGCCCTTCAAGGAAATGTACTTGTTTTTTTTCTTTCTTGCGAGTACATGTTCACACATATGTTCATGTACTCTCATGCGTGTGCACATGTGTGTGCACATGTGGGATATAGGGACACTGGTGCTATCTAATACCTCTCCACCTTCCTTTTTGAGAGGGTGTCTCTCACTGAATCTTGAACTCTTCCATTTTTCTAGACTGGTTGGTCAAGAAACCCCTGGGATCCTATCTCCATGCCTGCCCCCAGCATTTGGATTACAAACATAGGTTGCCATATCAAGCTTTTCACTGGACTTATAGAGATCATATGTTATAAATACTTGACTGAAAGAACCATCTCTGCAATCCTAAGAGCCTGATTTGAACTCATTTATCATCATATACTTCTGTCATGATCATACAGAATCCCTAACCAACCTCTTTCTTCTTCTTAGTTGAATACTCATAGGAGAGTCCACATGAAAGTTTGGGACTGAGATACATGAGCATCAGAACCACATGTTGTTAGCATTCATCCTTTAGGGCATACTTGAGCATGGTTTATTACAGATCATATCATTTTTGATAGACTGCTCTTCTGCATATCACTGCACTTTATGGTCCTAGCAATTGAATGTCTCTTGCAAGTCATGAGGAATGTTTAGGCAAAAAATGGTGATGTGTTAGTCAAGAATCAAGTGATTAAATTTTATTTTGTCCCAGAAGCTGTTTACCTAGAAAGTAAACTCATGAACTAAGAACATTATTGCTTTACTCTAAAGTTTGGGTGCTGGTATGTATTGTATATAGAAAAATAATTATTTCAGTCAACTTTGAAGGTTTAAAATTAATAATAAATGTTTGAAGTCAGAGAAATGCTAATCACTGGACTGTAAGCATTACTAATTATATAAAATATGGGAATTTTCATAATATAGTCTAAAGTCAATGCAGCTAACATGTCACTTAAACATATTTAAAATTAAAAAGTGAGCCTGACACTTGATCGTCACCATAGAAATTTCGCATGATGGATGGAGATAGAGCTAGAGACCCACATTCACATCAGAGAATGGGATTGAGCTACCAAGGTCCAGTGGAAGAGCAGAAAGAGGGAGAAGATGAGCAAGGAAGTCAGGCCAGTAGGGACTGGCCCATCAACTGAGACAGTGCGCTTGATCTATTGGGAGCTCATCAAATCCAGCTGGACCACGACTGAAGGAGCATATGACCTAACTGGACTCTCTGAATGTGACTGCCAATGGGGACTGACTGAGAAGCCAATGATAATGGCACAGGGACCTATCTCTTCTGCATGTATTGGCCTTTTGGGAACCTATTCTATATGGATGAACACCTTCTTAGGCCGAGATGGAGGGGGGAGGGCCTTGGGCTTTCCACAGGGCAGGGTATCCTGCCCCATCTCAAGGAAGCAGGGGGAGGGCAGTAGGGTAGTGGGGGAGAGGGAGGGCCTGGGACAAGGGGAGTAAATGTAAATTTTTCTTTTAACAATATAAAAAATGTGAGCCTGAATGACAACTATTCTTAGTAAAAGCTGGATTTTTAAAATTTATAATTTTCAACCTCAGTGCTTTTATTCTAAGTGATTCTATTTAATCTTGTGTGGTACATTTGTTTTTCATACTATTGACATGACAACTTTCTATGTCCTATAGTACTGTCAACAGGCTATGCATGGCATGTTTAGCTGAGATTAAGAAAGAAACGGGCTGTACATTAGTTCAAAGAAATTAATGGCAGCATAGCATCATGCTGTCATTTAGTACAGATTTCTCTGAAGACTTTACATAATTTTGCACACCTCATCTAATTTCAAATCACAGAAAGTGGTTTGCCTCAAAATATGCATGGTAGTTTCATTTTATCGGCACTGGAATTTTCAGAGAAGCCTATGCATCGCAGAAACGTTCAAGAAACATCAAGTGTTTAACCTCTGCTTTCATTTACTATTTGGCTTTTGTTGATAGTGCAGCTGAAGGGACTTAATGGCACATTAGAGTGAATCTGCCAGGGCTTACTTTTTCAAAATCCAGATCTCTAGATCATGCTTCACATCGGAACAAAATCCTTCATTGAAAACTTGTTCTTCAAATTACTAGTCCCTTGCTATCAAGTGTTTTCAGTAAGAAGCAAAGTTTGCTGCTCATTTTGTAAAAGTGATGCTGTTTTTTGTATTTTGCTTTTCTTGATGTGTGTTTACCTGTTCGGAACAAACTTCACTCATAAAAATTTATGGAACGCATGGAATACTGACGCCAAGAGGCTCCTGTCCTTACGTGCATGAGGAGACTGGCAGTTAATTCCCTTGATTATGCAAAGATGGAATTACAGAAAGAATTACTGACAGACTGGTATGTTTGAATTTCCCACTTCAGAAGTGGTGAATTGCTTCCTTTATGTTCTGTGACGAATGATCCGCCTAGCTGCTTGGCCATGCAGTGAAGTTCAACACAAGCCGAGGAGCTGACAGGACTGCAGACGCTGTTGAAAACTGAGTACAACCTGTCAACCTGCAAACAGATGCTTTCAGTATCGTCAAATGCTTTGCTTAGTGAAACTGTTTCCTAATATTCTTTTCTTATGGTAATTTTTTAATTTCATAATTTTATACTTTGCATTCATTCCTACCCTCTCTTGTTTCCTTTCCACTCCTTCTCCCACCGCCCTTTGCTTTCCCCTCTTCACCAGTGTTTATTTCATTTATTGTCCCAGAGAGTTGCATTAGGTCCATCTCTGCGAGCCTCAATTTGGAAGTAATCATCGGAGCCCAGAGGAAGCACAGACAGAGAGGTATAGCACCTGGTAATACCCACTTCCTTAGGATCTGTTGTTTGCCATATGTTAGCAGTAAATGGAAAAGCCCCATGAGTCTCTTTGCCTTTCTTAGCTGTGTGGAACCCAGTTTCCTTGGATGTAGTTTCAGTATATACAGTTGCTATGAATTCATGATTGCCATGTTCATGACATGCTTAGAAAATGGTATTTTGGCCAGGCGGTAGTAGTGCATGTGTTTAATCCCACCACTCGGAAACCAGAGGCAGGCTGATCTCTGTGAGTTCAAGGCCAGCCTGGTCTACAGAGCTAGTTCCAGTCACCAAAGCTACAGAAAAAAACAGAAAACATGCCTTTAAATGCCAAAAAATAAAAAAGATGGTATTTTTGTCTCCACATCAATGTAACACTTTGTCTGGGTAGTAAATTACAACATTTCAGCAATGAAGGACCCACTTGTTTAGAAATAATATTGCAACATAATTTCAACATTTTTATCTTACTTTTGATATTATAAGATAATTGCAACATTTCTCCCTGCTCTTTTCTCTTTCTAAAGCCTCCAATATGAGCCCCCATTTTCTCTTTCAAATTCATGGTCTAATTTTTCATTAGTGGTTGTTAGATGTAAACATGTATATGTATATAGATATATATTTCTAAATACAGCCTGTATGTTTATTTCCTGCCTGACCATTTGTTATTGAATAACCAAGTGTATTATATAGCAATTAGTGTGTTCTTCCCTTGGGAAGACTATTTCTCTCATTCTCTGAAATCCTTGATTTCCTGTCGTACTTTGTGCAAGGTTAAGGCTGCTTAAGACCTGCAACACAAGACGAAAATTATGCCTGGTACTGGAAACCTACTCAATCTTCTGGGGCTAGTGATATCATGGATCTTGGAGAACATACAATCACTGCTTTACAAAACTAGGAGAATCCCTATGTACAGTCTAGATCTTTGTACTTATATTCACAATCTTCACTATTAATCAAGGAAACTTCTCTGCAAGATATGGAGATCACTTCAGAAAACGACAAGCAATCAAACCCAGAGGTGTGGATCCCATCTCCAATGGATACATCTACAACACAGCCCTCACACTTAAGGATCAGGTAGAACTTCAGAAGAAGAGGTGGAAAGATTGTGACAGCAATAGCCTCAGAGAAGTTGAGTCAGAAGCTGCGTGTATAAAATATCACCCCCATGACTGCCTAAGTATAAGCTAAACAAGGAAAGCAAAAATAAAATTGGATGGGGCAAAGTGCACATGGCTTCAATCCTATGCAAAGACCATTTCCATATATATGTATGTGTTTTGTGTGTACATATACTATATATATATATATATATTCTTAGATAGGTAAAGCATGATAAATAAAAACTCAGAGCCAGATAATGGGGTTCAACCTGAAGATCATAAAAGCAAAGCAGTCAGCCACTGGCTCTTACCTCAACCTCAATGGCTATCCTGACTCCAGGAATCTCAGAATGTGACTGAAACTGAGAGCTGTCTCCGCCCATTTTATAACCCTCTCTAGTTCTAGAATTAAGGGCATGCACTTAATTCACTATTGCCTGGTTTCTATGGCAAGCTAGTGTGACTACTAGGATTAAAGGTGAATATCATTGTGGCTACTGGAATTAAAGGTGTGTTTCATTGCTGTCTGGTTTGTAAGGCTGGCCACTGTGGCTGTTTTACTTTTCTGATCCTTAGGCAAGATTTATTTATTAAAATACAAATGACTTGCTGCTACAGGTAGGTATATATCACATATACATATATACATTCTGATGAAGGACATTTATGTTCCAATATATAATATACAAATACATTATGAGTAATGATTGAAAATGCTATGAAATATTGAGTGACTTTTCCAATCTTCAATATATAAATAAATGAAAATATCTAGTAACTACTTTTATAAAGACTTCAATTACTGTGCTAAATTTTGCATTTGATTACTAATTATATGTGTATCTAATTATGTAGGGATTGATATTTCTGTTAGATTTCTTGACACCAATACTATGCTGTCTTCTAGAAATCTTGCCTAGAACAGTGTTCCAGCTTACCAGATTTTCTACAAAATAATAAGAGATGAAGATGTATCAGAAGAAAATTTTTAAATTTTTTGTTGTTGTTTTGTTTTTCAGGACCATGTTTCCTAGTGGCTATGGAGCCAGTCCTGGAACTTGCCCTGCAGACTAGACTGGCCTCAACCTCATAGATACCCACCTACCTCTGCCTCCTGCATGCTGGGATTAAAGGCATGAACCACCACTGCCTGGTCAGATGATAGATTTTAACAATAGCAGTATTGGTCACAGCTGTTTTATTAATGGCTGTGACAGAATCCAACATATATGAAGTAATATTCACGTGACGGGAAAATGAAAATTCAGACGTTAGCTCTGTGGTAAAAGAATGTGGAAATGTAATGGACATGAGAAGAAAATTGATTGTAGATTTATTTTGTGTTGTTGCAACCTTGCTTAGTTTCATAAAGCATGTACTGTGGAGCTATACAAGGTATAAATGTTACTTTTGCTGCACAATGTATCAATAATAATCCAAGAAAAGGGGCTCTCCTCTTCAGAGAGAGGAGACACAAGGGAAGATTTGAAGGGAAGGTAGCTGGGAAGAGACAGAGGGAGAAAGAAGATGGGGAAAGTAGTAGTACTCTACTTCAATTAAAACATTTACGTAGTGAATTTAAGAAAGGAATTTCAAATTGGTTATGTACCCAACCTGAACTATCTGAAGAACAGAGTCTAGAGTTGATGAGGTTGCTATTTTCCTACAAATCAAACGCTTACCTAGTTTGCTAATGGAATGCACAAGCTGCTGGTTGTGGAAAGGCAAACTACCTAAGTACTGGAACTGAAATGAATGCCTAAGTACAATATTGGTCTGCTTAGCCCTTTCCCTGTCCTAATGACCAAAGCTTCAAAATGAGAAAGCAACAACATAGGAAAAGCGTTCTTCAAAACTGTAAACTGCTATGATTGTGACAGTTGGCTGACTTGCCCCTGTTGGCCTGCATACAGAAGTTAGAATTAACTTGGTCAGCTCTTAAGCTCTTTATGTTTCTGCATAAAAGGCAAATTACGTTACGGAAATTGAAAATGTATAATATCATTTTATAGTTTACATAATAAACCAACAAAATGTTCAAACTATTATTCAGAATGTAAAAATCCAAGTTCCTGATTTTGTTATTAGACCACATCTTATGTCTCTACAAATGACTCAAGATTTTACCTAGGAATGCTGACAAAATCAGAACCTCCTTCCTCTCTTAACAATGTATTTATATCGATAGAATGAATTCTTCCTTTGCAGCCATCTTAACTATTTTCTTCCTTTAGTCTGTTTCTCAGTATATGATCACAGGCCTCCTTTATTCCTGTGTCTCAGAGTCTTGTTTTCCGAATTACATTATTATTTTAACTTGATTTTCTGCCTTCTAGAAATTTCCATTTGATATCTATCTAATATAACCTGTCATTTACACAAAACAAAAAATGATGCGAACAACAATCTACTCTTTTCACTAAGCATGGGATAAAGAAGGAGACCATTTAATACAGAATCTGTCAACAGTTTAGCAGCATTCTCTTTTCTAGAGCTCTTTTACTAGAATGCTTTGTTGGAAAGACTCTAGAGACTCTCACATCTATATGTCTGTCAACATATCTCTCATGATCATTATTATTGATTTATCTACTTATTTCTGGCTGGACCTCTTTGACACACTAATCCCAATGTCTAAAACTTAGTGTGGATGCACGTAACTGATTTTTTGTGCTATTTTAAATTTTATTATTGAAAGATTACAAAAAATAAAGTTGCACACCAAAATGAACCGGATCTCAAAATTATCCAGCTCAATGAACTTCTCTAGAGGTCAAACACCCTTTTAGAACAGCAACTGCAGAGCTTCAGCCTTATTTTTCTATCACAAAATTTGTTTGTTATTGACAATAACATTTCCCCAATTGAAGCAGTCCAGTCACCTAGACTATGAATTTACTTTATCTTCTATTACCTACTGCTCACCAAGGATTGCTATTTTACCCTTTTCATATCTTTCCAGGTAATATTTGCATTTTTATTTTGGTTTTGACATCAAACACTTGGAAAATTAGCATTCTGTCATATTTCCCTTAACTTCTCTTGCACAAAACTTTCTCTCTAATGCCTTTCTGGTCTTCCTCCTGAATAAAATCACTGTTTTTATTCCAAGTTATTCTACAACATTACTGGTCTACAAAAACTGAATAATATATAAGATCCTTTTGAACCAACTTCTGAATACAAATAGATAATTTATCACAGGTGTATGCAGGCAATGTACTCTATTAGGTCTATTGAAAGTGTCCTCAATTACTGATTCAAAACCAATTCCTCCACAATCTTATAATTCCAAGGATTTTCTTTTATCTGATTGAGAGCTTCAATTTTGCAATCTGTGTAGTATGCAATCCAGTTCATATAACAAGACATTCTCTCTCATTATAAATTCAAATATTAATAGTCAATGGTAAGAAATAAATGAAAAAGAAATACTTTTCCATTTTACTCTTTGCATGTTATTTACTACTGTTTTGTGGTAAATATTGTTTCTTCTAACACTACTCCTTATTAGAACAAACATCCTATGAAGCACTTACATGTCCCTTAATAACATCAATATTTCTTCTAATTAATTGGCTTCTGATTTGCTGAGCCCAGTACTTTAGCAGCACTTGGCTCTGTGAAAGCTTAGGCTCAGGATTTTTTTTTTTACATTCCTTCAACTTTTTTAAATGGATATGCTTTTATGCTGTCAGGAACATTAGTCATAGAAATCCGTTTGTCCATATACCATAGTTATTAAGAAAAATAAAATTTACCCATTTAAATGAACTTTCTTGACTATCTGTGAGTTAAAAGATAATCCTATTAGTCTTATATATTATAAAAAGTTTTACTGCCATCTATTCAAATAACCCAAATTTTAACAAAGCAGAAGATACAAAATATTAATAATTAAATATTTCACATACTTATGAATTCAAAAAGTAATGATTCAGAATTGGTGGTAATAGTATAAAAGTGGAGTTACTTGTATAAGCAGAAAAGTAACAGCAATTAGTTATGTAAACCTTTCAGGGAACAGATACAATTTGCATTGATTAAGAAAACACCTATAATGATTTTCTACTGCTCCCTTCTGGCAGTCCTTACATTTTTAGTGAAAAATATTATGCAAGACACATAGAACAATCTTTAATTATATAGCTCTGTGATTAACACTATAAATGAATGAATTTGCCTTTTATCTAGTATCTCAATTATTCATAACTGCAAAGGACACTCTTTGAAGTTTTCATTAAGTTATTTGCATTTCAAAATTTTATAGTATTTATGCTGTGTTTATTAAGCTATTACAAGAAATAATTTAATTATTTCTTTGTTTTGAGAGTGTAATTCTTCATTTCTCTGTTCACATCGCTCCTTTCAAACGCTCCCTTATCACCTTCTCTCTTTAAAATTCATGGTTTCTTTTCTTCACTATGATTCTAACATTTTGCACACACACACACACACACACACACACACACACACACGTACATATTCCTAAATACATAAATACACCCTGTTCAGACTGTATAAAGTTATATGTATTCAAATTCTCAGGGCTGAACATGATGGCCTAAAGTGAGCTGAAGAGGGACAAAGGTAGACATGCTAACATGGACAAGGAGTAGTATACAAAGGCTCTCAAGCCTATATAAAGAACTAAAGCCTGCTAAGCAATGGGATGGTGGGAGAAATAGTCTTTTTCACATGTACCTTTGTTGTATGTAGTTCTCAATAAAATTTTAATTGAGAAGGTTTAGTTTCAGGCTATTTGGTGGTCCAGCTATCACAAAAATTTTCTATTTAAAACTATTAAAATTTACATCTGAGCAGTTTTTAAAGGGTCTACATACATCAAGAGCTTTAGAGGCCAAGCTCTGAGTCAAAATAGAACCTTAAGATAAACTAATAAAAGAACTGGGTGTTCCCTGAATACTCTTAGGATAAATAGATGACGGTGACATTCATTTTTTGTAGACCTTTTTTCAAAAAGATTGCAAATATACTTCACAAGTTATATTTTGTTCAATTAATCATACATTTTAAAAATAGTTCCAATACTACTACAATGACCCAAATGTATATTTAATTATCAACCTAAGATACAGATAGTGGGAAGAAAACACAATAAAACAGAAAAAGGAAAGATATAAATTGTAATGTGAATAAAATAGACAAACTTAACTTGTAGAAATAAAACTGAATAAACCACAAAATGAAACAAATGTAAGTAAAATGTGCATATTCAAAAGATTAAGGCTTATCTTCTTTAAGAGAACAATCTGGTGTCTTGTGCAGATACATCATACAATGTAAGTGTGTGTGTGTGTGTGTGTGTGTGTGTGTGTAAGAAAACACCAATACCCTTTTGACAAAAAAATAGTAACATTATAATTGATACATGCCAAATAAATTTTAAAGATATAATATAAAAAGGTAAAGGTTTCTACTACTAATATTACATTTGTCTTCAGTATCAACAAGTAAGCAGCTATCTGGGGGCACCTCACTTTCCTTGAGATATTTTAAAATCTATTTACTGAAAGAAATTTTCAGTCAATGAACTAAAATTCTGTGCATAAATGCACTGCAGAACAAGACATAGTCCTCATTCCTATGAATAGGAAAATAATAAGCCAGCGATTATTAATTCATCCTAAATTAATCAAAAATCACCCAGGGGCTTTGATAAAGAATGCACTTATGAAGTGGGTCTAAGAACTTAGCCTTTGCTTAGCACCTCAGTGCATCTCTTTCAGGTGATTTGTATCCATACCTAGAAGAATTCTGCAAGCGAGGTCATGGAACTGCCTCTCTGCTTTATCCACTCCACTACTCTCTAAAGCTCTCTACAGTGGAATGCCTATCTCTTGTTACTAAACTCTGACTTTTGAAGTATCAATATTTGCCCCAACATTCTTAGAACTTACAATCATTGGATTGGATTTTCTAAGACCAATTTAATAGCAATTAAACATGATTTTCATTTTCCTCTTATGTGTAAAATTCTATAATGAAGGTGTTTTGAGACATCAAGCCATGGAATCTTCTAAGTGAATCATATTTTGTCTGTCTGTGGTTAAATGCCTTATCCGGCCTCAATAGAGGTGGTGTGGATCTAAGGGGGGGGGGACCTGCAGAGATGGGAAACTGGTCAGGATGTATTTTTTAACAGAAGAAGCTATTTTCAATTAAAGTACATTCTTTACTACCTCATCTATATTGCAAAACATAGGAAAGAAATATAAAATTTTAAAGGTCAGGTCAGGGACTTCCTTTGAAGACAAGAAATAAAAACTGTAATCTAGTGAAATGACTATCCTCCCTGCAGCCTATGCTAAGAAAGAGAACTTCCACAAAGGGCTTGTGTAGAGCTCAACATATTCTATGATGAAGAAAGGAGTGATGGTTAACCTTGATCATCTACTTGGTTGGATAAAGCACTTGCAAGGGTGCTTCCAAAAAGGAATAATCAAAAGATGAAGACGTTTTCTAAATGTGGGTGGCTTCATTCCAGTCTAGGCCTCCCACACAGAGCAGAGACAATGAAAACTTTAAAGCCCAGACATCTCAAATTCTCTTTGTCTCTGTCCCTCTGTCTCTCTGCCTCTGTCTCTCCCTCTCTTCCTCTCTCCTCTGGATATCCCCCTCCTTAAGCCATCTCTACTGGCTACCATTACTTTGCCACAACAAGCATCATCAACAGGATAGACTGAAAACTTGCAATTGCCTCTGTAAATTCTTCCTGCCTTGCTGTTATCAAGAAGAAAGATACATAGAGGGGGGAACATGAACACGGGGCAAATATGAATTTCTGCTGTAGGATCACCACAATCTAGTTTTATCAACTTTATCAACAGATCTTCTAAATTGAAGTGTCTATCCATGATATACATTGTGTCCTCCAAATCATTCAAAAGGGGAAAAATTCAGTTTCACAAATTCTTCAAAAAGTAGAAAATTAAGAAATACTGTATAAGTATGTGATGTGTGTGCATGCACGTGTGTGTGTATGTGTGTGTGTGATGTGTATATTAACACGTATGTTCAAGTGTCTGAAGAGGTGAGGAGAGGATGTTAGATCACCTGGATCTGGGGTTATAAGCCATTGTAATCCTCCCCAAGAAGATGCAAAGAATCACTCAGAACAGAAAATGCTTTTAAGACAGCTGTCTCCAGCCACATTATCTTACTTTCCAAGGTTAATAATGTTCTTCAAAAATTAAAATGGAAAATGGTAGGCAATTCTCATTTGAAAAGAAGTACAAAAACTTGAAAGTCATTACCAGTAAATTGAAACTGGGAAGAGTAATTAATATAATTAATTAATAAAGTGATGAAATAAAATTTGATGGTTGTAAAACACTTCATTAAAGAATGGAGAAAACATCATGAATATTTCAGTACTGCCTCAAAATAATGAGAAAAGTTTAAAAGATTAGATAAAAATCATTTCCTGAGTCAGAAAACAGATCTTTCCTAGGCGGCACAATATCAAAAGTTTCAGAAGGGTTCACCCTTTTATGTCAGTTCAGCTATTGTGCCTGCAAGACACATACTTAGAACACTGCCTTCCGTGTTTTCACTATAAGAAAATTTCTCTAGTGAGAGGAACTTGGCTAGGTATTCTATTTCACTAACTATTGAGCTTACTCAATCTCATTGCAGTAATTCTAGAAGTAGTATGGTAGATAGAAAATACAAGGATAAAAATTAAAAACAGTGCATCTTTCCAGAAAGATTAATTTTGCTATTTCTGTTGTAGAAGGAAACTGCAATCTTCAACAACTATGACACACTAAGTACATTGAGCATTCAATATATGATGGGGTACTGAAGGCAGAGATGTGCCTCTGCATTTGCAGTTTGGTGAGTCCACCATTACAGCTAAACCAGCTCAGTAAATCAGTCTGTATTCCTGAATCATGCACACTTCATAATATAGCTACTTTAATTAAATTATTAAGCAAGAATCAGGGTAGGTGTTGAAAGTGCCTGAACCAACAACTTGTCACCTAAAAATTGGAATCATCTACCACAGCAAGCCTCCAACATAACAAAATACATAGTTCATAAATACCTCTGTAATTCAAGTGAAACCCAAAATCCATGCATGTGCTATACATATCCAGTCTCCTATCAGTTTATCTTCTTCTTTACTCTATTACATTCAACCAAATTGTTAAGCAATGCTCATTAAGTGACATAGTTTTAGCTCTATGTCTCCTTTTTTTCTTTTTTTTATTGTTAAAAGAAAAATTTATATTTACTCCCCTTGTCCCAGGCCCCCCCTCTTCCCTCCCTACCCCACTGCCCTCCCCCTACTTCCCTGATATGGGGCAGGATACCCTGCCCTGTGGAAAACCCAAGGCCCTCCTCCCTCCATTCCTGCCTAAGAAGGTGTGCATCCATATAGAATAGGTTCCCAAAAGGCCAATATATGCAGAAGAGATGGGTCCCCTGTGCCAATATCCTTGGCTTATCTGTCAGTCCCCATTGGCAGCCACATTCAGAGAGTCCAGTTTGGTCATATGCTCCTTCAGTCGTGGTCCAGCTGGATTTGATGAGCTCCCAATAGATCAAGCACACTGTCTCAGTTGGTGGGCCAGTCCCTCAAGGTCCTG
>JAQHUG010000379.1:691327-701885 GCA_028555095.1 Dicrostonyx torquatus | reverse complement strand
CAATCCTGGAAAAATGAGATGCTTAAATCACTGTCAGCTTAAACAATGGTAGCCTACAGAATGAGAAAAGATCTTCACCAACCCCACATCGGACAGAGGGCTGATCTCCAATATATACAAAGAACCCAAGAAATTGATCAGCAAAAGAACAGATAATCAAATTTAAAAAATGGGCTATAGACCTAAACAGAGAACTCTCAACAGAGGAATCTAAAATGGCTGAAAGACACTTAAAGAAATCTTCAACATTCTTAGCCTTCAGAGAAATGCAAATCAAAACACCTCCCAGAGTCCATCTTACACCTGTAAGAATGGCCAAGGTCAAAACCACTGATGAACAAATTATGCTGGAGAGGTCGTGGGGTAAAGGGAACACTCCTACACTGCTGGTGGGAATGCAAGCTGGTACAAGCCCTTTGGATATCAATCTGGCGATTTCTCAGAAAATTAGGAAACAATCTACCTCAAGACTCAGCAATACCACTTTTCGGTATATATCCAAAGGATGATAAATCATAACACAAGGACATGTGCTCAGCTATATTTTATAGTAGCATTGTTTGTGATAGCTGTAACCTGAAAACAACCTAAATTCCCCTTGACTAAAGAATGGATAAGGTAAATTTACACAATGTGCACAATGGAGTACTACACAGCAGAAAAAAAAATGACATCTTAAAAATTGTGGGCACATCGATGGATCTGAAAAACATCATATTGAGTGAGGTATTGCAAACCCTGAAAGACAATTATCATATGTACTCACTCATAAGTAACTTTTAGACATAAAGCAAAGAAAAACCAACCTACAATTCAAAATCCCCGAGAACCTAGACAACAAAGAGAGATATACATGGATCTAATCTACACAGGAAGTAGAAAAAGACAAAAACTCCTGGGTAAATTGGGAGCATGGGAACTTTGGGAGAGGGTAGGAAAGGAGGGAAAGAAGAAGGGAGGGGAGTGGATAAAAAATATAGCTCCATAAAACCAATTTAAAAAATCGTTGTCAATAATGTGCACACACACACTCACACACACACACATGCACGCACACACACACATGCACGCACACACACGCATGCACACAAAAAAAGAATGGGTTAGCTCAAGAATGCACTGGTATTTACCTAATGATCTAAACACCATTCCTTTCATAGATGAACCTTAGCACCTTAAAGAAAAGGAAAGTGTTTCAACGGCAGAAGACAAATATTACATCTGGAAAATGAGAAGTAAGTTGTGAAAGAATTCCTTTGCCACCACCTCTATCCTGAGCCTGAGATCTGCAAAGAAATAAAGACCTACAGCAAAGTATGCCCAGAAAAGACATCTTTGGACATTTTCAAAATTTTATTCAAATAAGAACACATAAGTAGCTTTGATTGACTGATAGTAACTAAATGCAGTATGTTTTAAAAATATCTAAAATCATCTCTGAACCTTTGTAAAATAGTCTTAACTTTGGGGAAAAGTAAAGAGTCATAAACATAATTAATTTTACCAAATTGTACATGTAATAAGTGTGGTTTTAGAAATTGACTTTTCCTGATAATGTGGCCAATATATTTCCATACACCAGAGTACTTTATGAATTTTACTAGGTTGTGAAATAACTTTAGTATTTCTTCTCCATTACAAAACAAGCATTATTTAAATGTTCTCCAAAGAAATGTTTTCAACCAAAAACTTCAAACTGTCTTTAATTTAAAAATGTTATTCAGTTAGATGTAATATTTGTTTAAAAGAATTTATTACACACATGCCAAAATGATATTCACATCTAAATTTATTTTGGAGAAAGTAAATAAGAATCATCATAGGTTCAAATTTATCAAACTATAAACATGAAATATATGAATAATTTCATATATCAATTGCAATTCAATACTGCCTTAACACTTAGTTAATTAGTTAAAACTAAACAAAACATTGTTTCGGAGTCTTTGCCTATTCGCTCAAGAATTTATATTTTAATATCTCAATAAAAGTTTTCTTTTAACCCCAAAATAATTATGGGCTCTCTGATTAAAACAAATAGAAAATATATAATATATATATAGGTTGTGTGATCACCAAAGCTGTTATCTCTTTTTATTTTTAAAATAAGAACATTTTAAGGATAATGATTAATAATAAAAACGTATGTTTTCATATGTTCATTAGATGCTTAAATGAATACAATAAGTTTGCAACTAGTTGAGATAGATTACAGTCATCCTCAACTGAATAAGCTTTCTTTTACAAAATGTCCCATAACATTCAAGATTCTAGGACCTGATACAATCATTATTAAATCACTTTGCATGTCCATTTGGCCAGTCTAACTTTTTCTTTGAGCTATATTTTACACAGGAAGCTGTATGATGAACAGATTTCAAGCTTCAGCTGTTAGATTAGATAAGACCTTATTTCTAAAAAATGCATGTAATGGCAATTACTGAAAAAAAGAAGCCATGAATTTGAAAGAGAGCAAGGAGGGTACATGGAGGGGACAAGGAAGAAAATGAAGGAGAAAATGCTACAATAATATTATAATTTTGTGATTGTTATTTAGTTATGGGTAGATAGAACTGCTTACTTAAAACTTCAGAAGTAGAGAGCGACACTCCCTGCCTTACTTACTGGCCTTACAAAGTGCTTAGGTGCAGTGAGGGACAATGGATATTATTTAGTGTATCCTAGCACCTCACTCCAGATGAAAACAATTTAGTCTAGAAATATCTATATAAGTAAGCAAAGAAGTCATTCTTCCTCCCCAGTGAAGAAAGAGTTGAAAAACCACAAAACGCTCCTCCTCAAGGCAAGACATCCAGAAGTATAGGAACATTCCCCACTCCAACACTGTGATGGAATAAACATCTGAAAATTATTGGCAAGCATTTTGAACACTGTGAGCTCACACTGCATAGTAAGTTTTATTATGTGATATGTGTATGAACAGTGTTTTTATTGTTTCATTTCTATGCCAAAATGTTTCATTAAACAATGCTTCAAATAACAAATATTGTAAAGTAAGAAAAATGCATGTGATTTTCTCTGTTTTCACATTTTGGACAAATTTTCCTTAGGTTGTTGCCTTAGTAACAGAGACATACATTATTACACAGCATGAGATGTCCATAGCAATGCCTAAAATGCCTATGAGAAAATAAACCAATAGTCTAATATCTGGTATTGCTGCAAATGTAGTGTGTGTGTGTGTGTGTGTGTGTGTGTTTGTGATTGTGTACAAACAGAGGCCAACTTTCAACAGTTGGATCGTCATCAACTATTCTCAACCTGTTTTTTTTAAGGCAAGATCTCTCACTGAGCCCAGAACAGATTAGGCTAGAATGGCTGTCCAAGAGTCTTCCTGTCCCCACCTTTCTAGTTCTAGGATTACCCATATGCCCTATGATGGACAAACTTTTTATGTGAGTGCTGGAAATCTGAACTGACATTGTGTCTGCTCTTATCAAGCATTTTACTAATTGAACCTTGCTCCCAGAGGCCTGGAATTTTTTAAAGCATAGTGCCCAGTGATGGACTATTCCTATACCATGTAAAGGACATGTGGATATTATATTTGGTGCAACAAAGGTTAATTTTGTGAAGTTCCCATTTCCATTCAGAGGGCATGTTGATATCTCTCACAACACATACACATGAAATAACTAGATGCTCAGCACAATATTTAATTCTACAGTGAAGCAGCCCTGAAGTCAGTAGCCTAGTCAACCTTCCAGTACAGATATATTTTTCAAAGTAGGACAGATTCCACGCTCAGAAAAAGAATTCCATTATTCCATTAAGGTAAAAAGATACCTGCCATTTCTGTAGGCACAGGACAGAAAGTATGATGGGGTGATGTGGCATTGATGTTTCTCATGCGTGGTTTACATCATTCTGAAGATAAGGCCAACTCTGCTAACTTCAATAAAAAGTTAGATTTTATCACTGAACAATGCAGATGAAAATTAAAAGTGCTAAATATAACTTCTTTTGTCTTATGGAATTAAAATGACTTGTTACATGACAAAAAGACTTAATAAACCTAGAGTATGCTGTTCAATTCCTGACAATTCTTTTTCAGAAATATTAGAGATAACTCCATTTCTCGCTAATCCCTTTCCCATTCCTTTTATTTATTCAGCAAGTGACTAGTACTTTGGAATTTATCTTTTATATTCTAGGTATACGTGTGTATATATATTATATATATGTGTGTGTGCACATATATAAAACATGTGTGAAAATATGACCATATAGTAAATATAATATAATATAATATTTATATGATTATGTGTTATACATTTTATATAGTATACATGTTTGTATACCGTATATAATCTGTATATGGACACACACCTGCCTAAGTGTGAGTGGGTCACAATGTGGAAAACAAGAGTGAAAAGTTGTAAAATATAATGACTGAAACAGAGAGTATAGACAACAATGTTAGAAGACAATTATGCCATAAAGAATGAAGCCATTATGCACTAAGGAGTGATGGATATGGACACATAAAGTAGAGAGAAAATGTCAGAGCACTTCACAAATGTAGAATTCAAGAAATTTTAAATAATTTCATAAGGTTCAAATTTGTGTTATGATAGGTCAGGCTGAGAATTCATGAATTATTAAGAGATTTTCTGTCAAATTAAATGCCCTTTTGTAGGCAATAAAGAGTACCAGAATCCTTTATAATAAAAGTTTTTGTACTTTCAAGTGTCCATTTAAAGAAATGCTACTATGGGAACTCTAAAACTATTTCAATGTAGTAACCTATCTTAACAGAATCTTATTTGATCAAAATTAAGTAAGTCTATAATCATAAACTCACCACTGACCCATCCTATTGTATTCTTTATGAAACTGATGAATAAGTCATTGAAGTTGCATAATTAGGATACTGAAGGTATTAGTATGTCTATGTGAAACAAAGGACACCCAATTAAATTTGAATTCAGATAAATATTTTAACATCAGTATGTTCTAACTCATGTATAGGATTTATTTGTGCTAAATAAGTTACATCTGCTGCTTATTTGTAATTCAAATGGAAACAGGATTTTTTTTCCCTCTGAACAGATTTAGATTGGGATGGATACTATGGATATTACCCATGAGATCAGATGAGCCCTCATTTCTCTTCTCTTATTTGGTGGTCACAAATTAAAATTTATGGAAAATTTGCCCTGTCATCCTCTAAATGCTGCAAACATTGTCCCTTACGGAGAAGATACAGATGTAGGTGATGGAACAATTTTCAGTCTTTTGCAAGCAGAGGCAAGACATAAGTGACTAATTCTTTTGAAGAAGAGACTATCACAGACAACAAGAAGACACACGTTCTGAGTAAGGATCCAATCTTCACTTTGTATTTGGGCATATCAAATTGTTTTTCAGAGGTGTCCTTATTTATTTATCTGCTCATATTGTGGGGAAAGAAAGAAAGTGCTAATTAACACAGACTAAGGAACCAGACTGTTTTACACAAAATGATAGCTCACCACCAACAAACTAAGAGAAGAATTTAGAACTGACTACGTAGTAACTGTTGGCTAATTCATTAATACATTGATAAGTATTTGATCAACTGAGCACCAATTGAGAGGCACTTGATAACTGTATGTAGTCAAAAGTATCAGAACCTGATGCCATCTCTAATTTAGCTACTTAATGATGAAAGCCTTCAAACTTCACGATCATGCTAAGCAAGTATAACAGATTTTTTTTTCACTCTTCAATCCAAAAGTATGTCTCTGATACAGATATGTGACCTATTTAATAAAACAATTTATTTTCTTTTTTCATATTTTATTAAATTT
Source organism: Dicrostonyx torquatus (assembly GCA_028555095.1). NCBI lineage: Eukaryota > Metazoa > Chordata > Mammalia > Rodentia > Cricetidae > Dicrostonyx > Dicrostonyx torquatus. The sequence goes on along the minus strand of JAQHUG010000379.1, from coordinate 696,072 downwards.
AAAAGAAAAATTTACATTTACTCCCCTTGTCCCAGGCCCCCCCCGCCCCCCGACCACACCACCCTCTCCCTGCTTTCTTAAGATGGGGCAGGATACCCTGCCCTGTGGAAAGCCCAAGACCCTCCCCTACCCATCTCGGGCTAAGAAGGTGTGCATCCATATAGAATAGGATCTCGAAAAGCCAATACATGGACAGGAGATAGATAGGTCCCTGTGCCATTATCATTGGCTTCTCAGTCAGTCCCCATTGGCAGCCACATTCAGAGAGTCTGGTTTGGTCATATGCTCATTCAGTCCTGGTCCAGCTGAATTTGATGAGCTCCCAGTAGATCAAGCACACTGTCTCAGTTGACAAAGAAGCTAAAACTATGCAATGGAAGAATGAAAGTATCTTTAACAAATGGTGCTGGCATAACTGGATGTCAACCTGTAGGAGAATGAAAATAGACCCTTATCTATCACCATGCACAAAACTCAAGTCCAAATGAATTACCTCAATATAAATCCGACCACACTGAACCTCATAAGAGAAAAAGTGGGAAGTAGCCTGCAATACATGGGCACAGGAGATCACTTCCTATGTAAAACCCCAGTGGCACAGACAATAAGAACAACAATAAATAAATGGGACCTCCTGAAACTGAGAAGCTTCTGTAAAGCAAGGGACACAGTCATTAAGACAAAAAGGCACCCTACTGAATGGGTGAAGATCTTCACTAACCCCACATCAGACAAAGGCCTGACCTCCAAAATATACAAAGAATGCAAGAAACTGGACAAAAGAATTCTAAATTACCCAATTAAAAAATGGGGTAATGATCTGAACAGAGAATTCTCAACAGAAGTTCAAATGGCCAAAAGATACTTAAGGTCATGTTCAACTTCCTTAGCCATCAGGGAAATGCAAATCAAAACGACTTTGAGATACCATCTTACCTGTCAGAATGGCTAAAATCAAAAACATCAATGATAACCTATGCTGGAGAGGATGTGGAATAAGTGGAACACTCCTCCATTGCTGGTTGGAATGCAAACTTGTGCAACCGCTTTGGAAATAAGTGTGGCGGTTTCTCAAGAAACTGAGAATCAACATACCTCAAGATCCACCAATACCACTCTTGGGAATATACCCAAGAGATGCCCAACCGTACTACAATTTATTTTCTAAATTACATTCAAATAATGACAAGTTATAAAATTTAACTAGTACCTTTACTAGCTTCATATTTAACATTAAAATTTGTGTTGCTGAATTAAGTAGTTTGGCAAATTAATCACGCAACCCGCATTGAGAAGGTAAAGCACAGGCATGTTAGTAATCTTGTTAATGTTATTTCTGGTTATTAAGTTAATAAAACAAATAATTTGGCCAAGTGACCTGAATTTCAGGCATAATACCACATATTCAAAGATAAATTCCACTGGCACGGATAATATTTCAGCTTAACAAAATTATAATTGCACAAAGACGTTTGAAATGGATGAAGAATTTCTTGCCAGAACAAGAATTTGAAGCATCCAACTGCCATGACATCATCTCTCCTTTATACTCAGCAAACGATGTCAATTTACTCCCTTATGTTTTCCATGGAACTATTCACTGTGATGATTAAATGGTGGGGGGGGAGCACAAGATGCAAAGTGTTTCTGAAAGTCTACATATGCTTTCCCTCCTACGTACCTAACTCACCTCAACATTAGGAGTATATGTGTACATGAGAAAATCCCAGGTTTTCCATTTTGAAATTTACTATCATTTACTATCATGATACCATTTTATATCAATCTAAACTTGCTCCAGAGTCCTCTAAAAAATGTTTCATTTTCACCTACACATTTTTTTCCTATTTTTGTGGAAAAGTCATACAACAATATCATCCTCTGTCTTTGATATAGCTGCATTCTTTAAACTTTAGCTTCTACCTCAGTGAATCCTACTGCTTGTCTTAGCAAGACCCTGAAAAGATTATTTTATTTTTAGTACTTTAGTCCGCTTTTCAAAGGATATGAGACCAATTGTAAAGAAGAATAGGATTTCTATATCCATGTCTCATTCCTTTGAGGGAAGTTAAACAGAATAAAGAGGCTTCCTCCATTATGCTTATTTAAATGAAAAATATCTCAGTCAACGTTGCATAACGTCTCTGTTGGAGATCATGATACTCAGCAGGCTGTTATGTATGGCTTCATCTCTGCTCAGTAAGTTCAAAGACCATACTCTAAATAAAACAAGCAGTAGTTTTCAATAATTGAGGTTATATTTTCCTCATTTCCCCCAATCTAGCAGTAATTTTCAATAATTGAGGTTATATTTTCCTCATGTTCCCCCTAATCTATTCTCCATTAAATTATGTTTCCGGTAATTAAAACATTGAAATTTAGTTCTTAGTTTCTTAAAGGACATTATACTTTTATTATGTCACATTAATGTGCTAAAATTGGAAGAATTAAGAAGAATGATAAATGGTGGCATAAAAAAGTTTTATAAGCTTATGTGTACTTGTAGGGAATGTCAATAAAATGTCAGAGCATATAATACATAGACATTATAGTATGGAGATAAATTATATAATATTTTAATTAATCAGTAACCATTGTGTTCTGTCACTGTAGTCATACAAACTCTGTATTCCTTATATTACAATTTCCCTTCCAAAAACATTATATAGACTGTTTAGAAGTAAGAGCTGAAATTATTTAATCAGAGCCTTAGTTCTTACAATAAATAAAGAAACTAATTAACCAGCACTTTATTTTCATTTTCTTAATAATGAAATACAAAATATAAATGTAATCACCACTACCTCTTCTAAAGAGAAGTGTGAGATAATCACAGAGTAAAATGTTCTTGCTTCTATTCCTAATTTCCCTGTTTCACATCTGCTTGAGCTTTACCATTTTAAAGTAAGAACTGATGATAGGTAAAAGGTAAAGAACCTTGGAAAATGGCAAGGGCATGTTATATATGGCAATGATGACACTATCAATATCTGTAGTCAAACTTGCTTTCGACATCAGCTCCCAAAAAAATGATATGGAGACTTCATATTAATTATGACAGCTTGACGTTATCTTAGACTTATTCCCAACAAGCTCTTAAAACTTAAATTAACCTATTTATATTAACCCACATTCAGCCATGTGGCTTGTTAGCTCTCCTCCAACTTCTTTAACATCTCACTGCCGAATCTCCTACTTCAGATTCTTGCCACAAGTTCTTCTCTCTGCCTGTAAGGCCCACCTCTCCTCTCCAGCATAGCCATTGGCCATTCAGCTCTTTAGTAAACCAATAAGAAGGTGCATTAACCAGGCAAAGAACAAAAGAGACACATCTTAACACAGTGTGATCAAATATCCTGCATCAAACAGAAGACATTCTAATTAGGAAAAACGTTAAAAAACTAGAAGTAGAAAAAATGATTTGTGGTGTGCTTATTTATTAAAGGAATTGTAAATTATGAATTTCACATTGAAATTAAATAATCATTCCTTCTATTCCTGAAAGGTTTTTCAATATCAAAATATCTACAATCATTTTTACCATTTATAGCTGACATTGTCCTATATTTTCCTCATAGTTAAAATTATCATGCACTCACTTTCACAAACAAAGATGTCACAGATGTTCTATTCCTTCCTTTGCATATCCAATATTATACTGGTCATGAACACAAGTTTAATGCAGTTAGAAACCATCTTTACTTGCTTTCCACCGGTGTTCCCCTGTCAGGAAAGTCCAAGTCAGTCTTGTCTTATCTTGTCTTAAATCTGAGCTGAGGTTCACTTCACATAGACTTCGCTTGTATTTCATTTCTTTCTTTCATTGACAATTCCTGTTTTTATGCAATATATTCTCATTGTAATTTCCCCTCTCCTAATTCTTTCTGGACCCTATTCAGCTACTCACCTCTCTCTCTCTCTCTCTATCTCTCTCTCTCTCTCTCTCTCTCTCTCTGTCTCTCTCTCTTTCCCTATCTGTCTGTCCGTCTATCTATCTGTCTATCTATCTATCTCTCATATTCTAATATAAGGAGGTATAGAGAAATAATAATAAAAGAACACAAAAACAAACAAAATGGAATAGGATGAAATGAATTAAGAGGAGGAGAAAAATCATAAAAGAGCTCTAGAAACATATATATATAAATACATATATATATATATACATACATTTTCATATGCAGAAATTCCATAAAACCACAACATAGAAAAACATACTATATACACAAAAGACTTGTAAAAATGGAAAGAAAAGAAAAACAATGCCAAGACAAAGCATTCGGAGACAAGGAACTTAAAAATTACCATCGAGTCTGTTTAGGGTTGTCCATCTATTGCTCAGCATAGGGCCCGACATTAAGAGTAGTTTGTGAATGGTAAAAGACGTATATGATCTGAAGAAAAATATGAAGGGGAAGAACAAATGTAGGAGCCAGGGGGGTTGAGAACACCACAAGTACATGGCCCATAGAATCAACTAAGGAGGGATCAAGGATGCTCACAGAGACTGAAGTAGCAATCACAGAGCCTGCAGGGTGCTGAGCTAGGTCCTCTGTAAATATGTTATGATTGTGTAGCTTGGTGTTCTTGTGAGACTCCTAACAGTGGGACAAGATCAGAGCCTGTTTGCCCACTTTTAGAACCCTTTTCCTCTTACTTGATTGCCTCTTCCAGGCTTGATATGAGGAGATGTGTTGTCAAAATTAAAATTTAGGAGAAGATGAGCAAGGATGTCAGGATCGTGA
>JAQHUG010000379.1:669999-689703 GCA_028555095.1 Dicrostonyx torquatus | reverse complement strand
CTTGGTATTAGACCGAGATTGAAGAGAATAAAATTTAACAAAATAATGGTGAAAGGGAAGACATAACCCAAAGGAGGTAATTTAGAGACTCATAAATACAAAATCTGTACTTCACCAAATTGAAAAATCTAAAAGAAAAAAACAGCAATTTTCTTAGTATATACAACCCTACAAAATTAAATCAAGGTAAGCAGCTTAAACAAACCTCTATCTTCCAGTGAAATAGAAGTAGTAACTAAAAGTTGAAATCTCCCAAGCAAAGAACCAAAAACAAAACCTGTATGCCAGATTTGCTTTGAAGCAGAACTAACTCTGCATCAGACTGTCAAAGAATTTGCTCCTCAAATTAGTCTAAAAAATTGAAACAGAAGGAATATTGTTCAATTCTTGTAAGAGACTAAAATTACTTTGACATCTTTTTCTCATTACTATCCTTCTTATTGAGGGCTTCTGGACTTATCTTTATGATAGTCGCTTTAGTGTTGATTTTCTGTGCATAAGATTTCCGTCCTTCTGATGGTTTTCCCAGTCACACTTCCTGGCTTATGGAAACATTACCCTTTGATTGTGAAATTGACTGGGGCACATTGACTGCCAGGGTTCACGACCATGAGAAAGTATTACATTGCACTGTGTTGCTACACACAGGAGAACATGAAAAATCAAACCCAGTGAATGCTTTTTAATGAATGTATATATTCCTTTTGTACCGCCCAGAAGTATAACACAAGTCAAGGATTATAAATCAGAAGCTGTCTTTATCTAACAGTGTTCACCATTCACTTACTCAATGTTTCACGATGGCATGGAACACATTTGCTTTGTTTGTAAGCCAATAGAAATCAGGAAGACAGCATAACTTTAAGGTAAGAAAAAAGAATAAAATATAGTAAGATATTTGCTGCCTAAACAAAGTCTTAAGGTAAAGAGAAATATGTTTTTAATGAATAATAACAGTAGAGAGTAACTTGCCTCTGGATAAGTAATCTCAAATGCACAGTGGGTGATGCTACCAGCAAAGCTTCTAGGTCCTGAGAATTAGGTAAAATGATTTTTATGGAGGTTTCAATTGTAAATGACTAATCTTAGTTGTAGAAATTTTCTTTCACTGATAATACATTTACAAAAATATTGAAAAACCTAGATTATAATAATACCATGTAAATTTTGCATGTATTTTTAAACCTGAAGATGTATTCTCTTTGGCAATTTCAGCTGTATACATCCTAGCTACATGTTGGAGTCATCCTCTGAAAGATGAGTAACCTTTAATAGGAAGAGTGACAAAGTACATTCTTCCACTGTCATCAGTAAACTATCAATAGCTCAAAATGAATGGATAAGACCTGCAGAGCACCAGCCATCTCCCTGCCAGAATTTTGACTGGCTTGGTATCAGCCAGACCTTGTGTAGGTAACCAATGGTACTGTGATTCATGAGTACACCGGCCGGCCATGCAATGTCTGGAAGACAGCATTTCACTGCACTCCTCATCTTCTGGCTTTTATATTCTCATTTTCTTTTGCAACGTGGCAGAATTAGAAAGTAGGTCGTTAGAAATGTCCTACTTACAAATGAGCTGTCATTTTCTTCTGGACACATTTTTTTCATCTGAAGAGTCTCACAACATAGAAACATTAATAAATGTATAGGCTTATATTGGGGAAGAGCCTAGAGTTTGTGAGAAAACAATGTCTTTTTACTTCTTTGTTTCTACAGCTGAATAAGAAACATGAATTCAATTTGCTTGGATTCTTTCAACATTTCTGTGATGAATAAATGAGATTATGTATGGAAAATTATTGATCAAAAGCAGGCATTCCAGTATTGTGTAATTATGTACTGTGGAACATGAATCCTTTATTGCATAAAGTAGTTTCAAATAATTCACAGAGAAGGACTTGCCTAGCCTTCCAACATCATGTACTAAAACACATCTTAACAAGTACACTGACTGAGTTAAGAGAAGGAAGTATAAAATTGAAATAAGTATATATAGTACTAGTCTCATGACAGAATTATTTTAGGTAGTGTTTATGTCTCATTTTTCATTTATTTTTTATACATTTTATTCCAGGGATAATGTTCTACCAAAATAAATAGTGTTTTTTCCCTCAAATTTATCACTTGACAGAAAAAAAATCCATTCTTAATATTGCATATGGAAATTTTATATTCTGTAATAAATGTGACAAAATGTCATGCGCTAAATGTATACGTGATATTCAGTAAGGTTTACTGTTTTTATGATGTATGAGTTTAAAATATATAGCTTTTGTGGTTAATAAAGCAGCATACTTATTTCTATGCTTTGAGAGCACTAAAATTCAGCCACCCCTGCTAATCAAACTACATGCGCACGATATTCAAGTGGAAGCAACTGACACAAAACACCATAGACGGGATTACTTACATGGCAGGAAAGAACTGTGTTGTAATTCCAGAGAAAGTAAGGCCAAGTACAGGTGACAACACACCCAAGTTTTCATCAGGGCCCTTCGGATGGTAGCAAATCATTGTCTTCCTGTGTGTTCTCATGGGATAGAGTGAGTTTGTGTCCCTCAACCTTCTTTAAGATATTAAACCAATCAAGATGGCACATGTTCAAAATCTCATCTGAAAGCACTTAATTACTATACAACTCCAACTCAAATACTTTATCTTTGGGAGTTAAGACATAAACAAAAAGATTACAGAAGAAAAACCATAATTCAAACCATACAAAAATTTTATTAGTGAATCCATAGTGAGTTTTATTTTCAGAAATCTCAATGATAGTTCATGTACCAAATATATATGTGGATTAACCAAACACTTAATATATACTTTTAAATAAGTATTTCCATGCTGTAAGCCCATAAACAAAAAAAATTATCGAGTAAAAAATGTCATTTTCATAAGACATAAATTATAACCTATATGTTCATATTTGCATATCATTTTACAGATGCCAAAGTGCATTGTGAGATATCTTTTTATATAAATAAAATCATATTCCTCTCTTAAACCTTCACATTCTTCCTTATTTTGTTTCGCAATTTCAAAAGAATATCCCTTAGCACTGTGATGTTGTGCAAGATGATATACAGCCTAAAGGAATAAGTAGACAATTGCTCTGTTCCAAAGTTTTTGCTTCTTCAAGACTGACATCAATATAGCCTGTCATAGTAAAGGATATTTTCAGTTGAGATCAAAGAGTCCAAGCAATCCTCTTACTAACCATCTCTTCTACATAATCCTCTCCCTCACGTAGGTGACAAAATGACCTAAATTTCCGATTTTGAGTTGCTGCCTGCGCTTTATGACATATAGGCCAAAATAATAATCTTCACTTAAAGATTCACATCTTACACAGAAACTTACTCTCCTTTCCGTAGACCATTTGTTTGATATATTTTCACTGACATCTACCATCCTGTAAAAAGAACATAGGATGTTTTCTATTTTTATATTTCAATAACCTATTTACAGGCTGAAGATTCAAACAACACTCTATACAATGTTGTTTCAGATTTTCTTCTGCTGATTTTTGGAGATTCTGTAAGGACATGTCTATTAACAACATTTTAAAATGTATCCTCACAACATAATAATCAAGACAATCCCATTTCTAAGGACTTAAAACAAATTGAAAATCTTTGATTTTTTTTTATTTGAGAAGTAAAAAAACATGAGATCAGTTTACCAGTTTATTCTACTAACTGAATTATCTTCAATCCTTGTTGTTTTAGAAGACCATTAAAGGAAGAAAGTTTAGTAGTCACTGAGTTATTGGCAAAGATGAGTGAAATCTAATCCAAAGGATAAAGGACTCATGTCTCTTTTGCACATTGATAGAAAGAATGATTTCAAAGAAATCAAAGCTAATGATGGCAGACAGCTCAGTGGGTGGAATACTTTCCTGGCACACAAGAAGCCCTTTGTTTGATTTCCATGGCAGTGCCTGTCTGTAATCTCAGCAATCTATGAGAAAAACAGCAAAGATGAAAGAATTCAACACCATCCTCAACTTCACAGCTGTTTTGAGGCCAGAATGGGATATATGAAAACTTTTCCAATGAAGAAAAACAGACAAACAAACAGAAAAGCAGTCCTTGTGTTTAGAATATACAGAAAAATAGAGACAATTTCACTGTTCTGTCTAACTTGAAATTTAGACACCTATGGTGATCTTCGTGACTAAAATAGTGGCGAAGTTAATTGAAGTAATTACATGCTCTTGTTTCTCTACTCCAGTTCACCTGAACCCAGCTGGTATTGCTTTGACTATCCCTGTCTTCCAAAGGCACACGTTCTATCCTAGACTGGAAAGACCGATAGAAAGGTACATTTATGAAGTACAGTACTTATTTATTCACTAGAGGCTGTGGGGTTTTCTCGGCAATCACTGATCTGAAATTCACATAGTGCAAAGGTTTGCATGAACATTCCACAAGTTAAAGTAATGCAAGCAATGCCATCACTCTGATCTGCATTTCAACTTATAAATATAAAATGAGATCATCATTGAAAAGTAGGGAATATTCTACAAGTTTAACTAGAAAGTGCATCTTGAGGATTCAACAGGGCAAATTTTTATTCCCAGATTCTGAGTCTGATTGAGAGATGCCCTTTGAACTTTACCAAGCAATCTTCCAGATATTTCCCAAACAGTCCGTGGAATGGACAGAGACCTCATCAGATTTTTGTGAAGGCAGAATAAAAATGAGCTGCATGGGCTTTCTCTCTGCCATCTGAAATCACAGATGGTCAATGAGAAGATTTAAAGAGTACATACTGTGAATTCCATAGATACAAGATAATAAACGTATCTTAGATTTTAAAGACCAAATGATAGATACAACTTTACATTACCACATTGTAGCTTTCCATATTTCTCTGATACAAATGACTTCAAATATATTTCTGTGACAAAATTGTTGCACAGAGAATTACTTTTTGTGTGCTGTAAATCATCTATGCTGCTGCTTTTCAGAAGTATATGTGGATGTAATTGAATATAATTAACATATATCTGCTTGTGCAGAGCTTATTATTCTAAATTTATCTACATCAAATGGTATTAGACTGAAAATAAGCCAAGAAAAAATGTATGGAGAGAAGAGGAATGGAAATGTGTGAAAATAGTTTTGCAGGAAAACAAACAACGTTCATTCAGGACCTGTCATTAACATCCCTATTTAGCACCATACAGTATATAAAACTTAAAAGGAAAATATAATGACTAGAAATGATAAGGAGCAAAAAATGAAGGGTTATTGCATTTGAATGTTTACTATACTTATTTTTAAAATACCTGGAAAGTTGAACTTCTGAATTTTGAATTTTTTAAAAATTAAAAAAAAAAAAAAGAATAACAACTGATATGTCCTGGATTATTGGGTTTATTCAAAACCAAAGAAGTCAAAATATTTGTCCAGAGATTACAGTGATTTTTAAGAGTCAGAAAAACAATGCTAATTATGTTAATACTGCATACTAGATTGAGATTTGAGTATTGTATTTTTAAATGTGTTTCTGTAGTGTGTGTGTATGAACTACACCAGACTATTTCTCTGCCTCCCACTCACATAAACATCATGATTCTCAAATTAGTTTAAATAGTTTTTTCATATGATTGCAATCAATTTGAAATACATGGAAATGCTTTGAAAATCAAAAGATAAAACTGAATATAGAATTTTGCACTCTAACCTTTAGACATAGCATGATATTTCTAAGGCATTTAATTTAGAACTGAATGCTTTTATCAATTTTCACTAAGCAAGCTATAAAACAAAGCTAATTTAGTGATCATTTATATGAATAGAATTGAAGTCTCCCCAGAATATCGTTCTGCTTAACAATGTAAGTCTCAATTTAGATACTTATTTTAGAGACTCTACATATGTTGCTGCTAGTGGGATTTCTGAACTAGATAGAATATATGCCAATTTTATTGGACAATGAGTCAATAAAACTTTTGATTCAATGGATCTAAGGAGTATGAGATAGCAGTTACTGTGTTAAGTACAGAACAATTGTTTAGCATAGAGGACAACCTTGATTTAAAGAACAGCATCCTTGAAGGAATGCATAAAAGCACAGATGTATTAATAAAAGTAGTCATTTTTACACGGTAAAAAAAAATGAATATGAGAATACATGTTTTCCCTCATTTTGAATAACTTAGTTTCTCAAATTATAAATTTTAACATCACTTTTATAAAGTATGTATTTTTATTTATTTTACATTCATTCATCTGTGAAAATGAAAGTAAATATAGAACCAACAATACCAAATATATTTGTAAACTGACATATTTAAGTGGAAAATCATCACTAATTAACTTTTAGGGAACAGACATCACGGCAATTACTCTTAAACATATTACTTCCTTTCACATGAACTTCTGCAGACCTCACAATGTTAATTCTACCTCTCTGATGGACATAATGAAGATCACAACTGGAAATTGGCAACAGAACAACGTGTCAGATTTACATCTGCTGATAAATAAAATGTCCTATACTCGGTAGTCCATATTTTATTCACCCTATAATATGGTTGTTATTTTTATTCTTTAAACTCATTCACATGAATTTTAGGGATGGGGTGGAAGAGTAGGCTCACTGATTAAGAGCACTTTTTGCTATTTCAGAGGATAAAGGTTCAGATTACAGCACTTACATGGCTGCTCACAGCCATCTGGAGCTACAGTTCCAGGGGAAAATGACCTCCTCAGGCACCAGGCACACACATGGTAGACATGCATGCAGTCACACATACGAAATAATAAATAAATAAATCTAAAACCCAACCATTTAAAACTTAATTATACGAATATCCTGCATATTAGCTGTTCACGTGGATAATTCAGGTGAAACCTGGGGATATAATCAATGTTTTTCTAAAGAAATTTTGCAACCTCAAGAACTCAATTTCTCTAAATCTGGAAGAGAGCACATCACCCACCTTCCTTGATAATGCAAAAGGGCATAAATTGGTGCCGGTGACCTACAGGCAAAAATGTTCCTAGGAAAGGTAATAATTTTATTAAATATTAAAATGTGCGGTGTGACTAAAAAATTTCATTATTTAGATTAAACTTAAAGAATTTGTATCTATATTACATTGTTATCGACAAGGCCTTTTAACTGGCTTTTTGTAAATTTCATATAATTTTAACATTTATTTTATTTAATTCTAAATAGTTATAGAAACTTGGGAAGATATTAATTCTAAAAGCCAAAGTGCTTAGCAATAGAATTATATACTATACATCAAGAGTTTTCAATTCTAATTGTATATTAAAAAGGAATCAATTATAGAAAAACGAGTATTATGTATGTCCCAAATACATGGTGACTAACTCTCCTCTGAGCCATCCCTATAGTTCAGACACAAGCTCCAGATCTAGGTAAGCAGTATAAAATCTTTAAGATACAACCAACTAATGGATTAGGCTAGTTTTCTTCACTTTTCTAGACTAAAATTATCATTTAATGCATATCATTATTGTATTTTTAATCCTACTCAATTTTATAGAGTCTTGAATCCTTTAGAATAACTTTGATCAGCATTTTTGTCTAAAATGAATTTATAAGTTTCATGAAATACTTTTAATTGGAATGTAACACATCTCTCTGATCTACCAGTTGATTTCCAAGATCTTTGAATAACAGGAAAATTCAAACTAATATCATTAAGCAGTAGAAGTGGCTGTATCCTTAAATACTAAGCTTCAAATGAAAACTGTTAGAAAGTCAATTGAAGTGTCAAAAGATGGAAATGTAAGTTTGTTTTTATAATACTATGTCATTAAAACCCACAGTCTAACCTCATCATTAAAACCACAAGAGAGGCATTAATATTCAAGTTTACAGATACACAGAGGAAGCAACAGAAACACACAAACACATACACAGTTAAACAACTATCAAACATAAAACTACAGTTAGTGACTTAAATCAAGACCTAGTTGGTTTTTTTTTTTTTGCTTCCAATATACTATATTGACGTGGTTTGCAAAGATTACTCCAAAGTTATGAAAATCTTGACTGTTAGTAATTATGAATCCAATGTACTCAATAATTGACTTATATTCATTTATAATAAATTTTAAAATGCACTTTTTATTTAAAAACTCATTAAAAATTTAGCATAATGCATTTTTAAAATATTTTAATTTAAATGTTGTTTTTCATTTTACATACACCCACAATTCCCCCTCTCTCTGCATCCTCTTACACCTCCTCTACTTTCCCCACACTCAATCCCCCATTTACTTCTCAGAAAAGATAAGGGCTCCTCTGCTGGTGGGAGTGCAAATTTGTAAATCCACTTTGGAAATCAATATTGTGATTTCTCAACCTAACTCAAGATCCAGCAATACTACTCTTGGGCATATATCCAAAGGATGCACATTCATACCAAAAGGACATTTGCTCAACTATGTTCATAGTATAATGTATTTTTATCATTCTCACCTCTACTCTTCCAAGGTTGACACTCCCTTTCTGATCCACCCCAAACTGTCTGGGCTTTATTCCATCAAGACCAATTATTTTATTCAAATATTAGTGGACATAGGACCTCTACTAGAGTCAAGTCAATTCACCAGGGTCTCTTAGAAAAAAAAAACCTGTTTGTTCCTAATCTGTTAGCTAGCAATTGCTAATAACTTTTTAGCCAAAATGTGACAAACACTCCATATCCATGCTGGTATTTGATATGGCATGGGCTTGCACAGATCTTATGAATTTTGTCACATTGCTATAATTTCATATGTTCAGATAGCTATCATGCTTTGTCCAAAAGAAATTGTAGTCATTCCCTACCTATGTTTTATAATCATTTCTCCCTCTATCCTGCAATGGTCTCTGAAGACTGAATATGTTTCATTTAGGGCTGGGTATTCTGCAGTCTTTCTTTTCTATACCTTGGCCTGTTATGTATTTCATCAAGGAAACTTCTATTGACATTGCATTATATTGCCCTATAGAACAAATGATATGTACTGCTCTTACCTTCCCATATTTACCATCACTGTGAAGCTTGGAACTGTTTAGAAGTTTCTTTCTGTAGCTGTAATACAGTCTCTGTCTTTATGTTTTCCGCTCTGTTTGTCTCTGTCTGTCTGCCCCCCCCTCTCTGAGTGTGTACACCCCAGATCCATGAGCATGCATTTTTGCAGCTATGTTGTATCATGCATTTATATTATTATTATAATTTCAAACACTCAAAGTGATTTTTTATCCTTTTATCTATAATGAAGTTTTGCAAGGTGGAAAAAGATTCAAGAACATTGTGCAAATGATGATTTAGGAGCATTTTTCAGATCACTTAAGGTTTTTTTTTCAATTTTCTTCTTATAGTTTAAGGAAAAAGCTTGCTCTGTTTTGAAGGGAGAGTATGTTTCATGTATATTGTATAAGTTTTCAGTACAGTCATTTTTGTCATTAAGCAAATTTTTGAGATTATTATATCTTGATGCTCTTGAGATGTATACATATCTTAATAGATAAAATAATGGCTTCAGTTATTGTACAGTTCAGATAATATCTAATTTTAAAAATTAGTAGAATGTAAGTCTTTAATGACAGTGTTTACAAAATGTCTTACAAGAGTTTCATAAGAAGCGCTTATTTTCACATTATAATACATTTTGAAATAAGGGTATTGCTGGTAAAGGATTTTGAGTGGCAGGGGAGTTTCCTACTTCTGGGAACATCTATCTTTGGAACCTTGGGATTAAAAATCACTAAACATTTTCACTCCATATTCACCATGGTCAAAAACTCCATGATTACCTTGAAGGTGTGAGAGAAGCAATTTGAGGAAATGTTATTCAGACCAAACTTCCTCATTTAGTTCTAGCAAGATTGAAGGCAGGTTTCATCTCTACTGAGTTAAAGTTATCAGATTTGATTTGTATTTTCAAGTGTGTCTTTTGAGAGTTATGTTTTCCAGCTCCAAAGAAAAATTGAACCCATTAGACTTTGAAAATCAACTGCAGACATAATAAAGTCCTTCAGTGCCTTCCTACAGCCTTCAATATAAAATCTCAACCCTGTACTTTGGTAAGAAAGGCCTCCCTTTATGACTCAGAAACTTTGCTGAGCAAATCTGTTCTCTCAAGCATGCCCAGTGACTTATGTCTCCCAAGTGCACAAGGCCCTCTCCAATGTGTACCTCGGAAACCCCAGCTCTGGCTCACCAAGCATTGTTTCCCCAACTGAGCTTGTCGTGCCATCATTCCTACATTGACATTTTTGAGGAAATTAATATTCATAATGTGCCTTTACAATTAAATACTGGACCAAAGCAACAGCTCAGAAGGTCATGCAAACAATAAACTTTCTCCTTCAACTATACTATTAAATTATTATTAATTTAGCTTCATTAGTTAACATAGTCTAGTATTCCATAAAAAATTCTACAGAACTTGAAGAAAAATTAGAATCAATCAGGATATAATCATTTTAAATTATACTTATGAAAACTATTAGCCTTTGTGATTTTGACATATTGTTCTCAGTGGTGCAGTGGGCACTGTTGTTATGACTTCATATCACAACATTAAGATGTAGGGTAATGTTGCCTGCTAAAATTGAGTTGAATTATTGTGAAAAATTCAGGGGACTCTGTTATTTTTTTAACAAAAGTCACACATAACAACATGATCTTATAATTAACTGAAGTAAATGATGTTATGTGTTAGTTTCTTTAACAAAGCAATTGGTCATTTTACTAGATAAACAACAGAAAGAACCTTCAAACAAAGCATAACCAATCCTAAAATCTTTAAAAGACAAATAAATCAGAATTAAAATATTTATGCTTCAGAAAGTACATAAGTGTTTAGATTAATAACAGGCTATGTAAGTTGTCTGCATATTATTGGAGTTCTTTTTGGCACCATAGGCAAGGTGTATTTGAAACAGATAAAAACTGCCAGAATAAATGCAGAAGGGCTGCCCAGAGCACTCTGAACCCACACCTCACCTGTCTTCTGGGACCAGGTTTTAAAGTAGTACAATTCAGATTTCAAAATTCTAACGAAAAATTAGTAATATTTCCATCAAATGTGTATTTATTACATACAGTATAAGAAAGGGTGGATACATGTGTTATATCACACATAGGAGGCAGGAAAGATTGATTTGAGCCCAGCCTGAGTTATATGTTAAAAAAACATTGTTCCAAAACAAAAATAAACAATGTAATTACATTAAAAACTTGGTATACAATGAATGAATTCAGTGATTCTCCTTTTCAAAATCAATAACCACTTTATAAACTGCTTCTGTTTGAGTGTTTGTTTTTGGTTTGCTTTCATTTTCTTGCCAATACAACCAACCCAACTCTCCAGACCTGAGTACAGCAGGAAATACAGAAAGGAAAATCTCTTTCTAATGCAAGAAGGAAATCATTTCTGAGACTTCACTTACTCATAAAATCCAAGACATTTTATTTCTCCAGAACTGTAGAAAACACCTCTCTCTCCACAGAAACCCTGCACATACGTACTTTGGTGCGACGTGGTATCAATAAGCATTAGCTGTGTGAAGAAGCGAACAAACAGAAGCTGGGCAGCCTTCCTGCATTTATTCTGGTGGTTTCCAGCTGTTCCAAATACAGCAGCATGAAATTCTACTCAGTTAGAAGATGCTGTGGGAATTCCTTCAGCCAATAGTTTTTAAGATACCAGCCCACTTGGCATGCTCTCTTCTACTATAAATGTAGACATAAACCTTGTTCAACTTCTCTCTCTCAGATGCTGGTTTCAGTTCTTATTCCCTGCTCGTGCAGAGGACTGTGATCTATGCGTCTACCCCTAAATAAAGAGCCCTTTATTATACTCAATTTTGAGCTAGTGTGGGACTACTTTGTAGCAGCCATCTACAATTAGACCTCAGAAGAACTAAGTAACTCTTGTGAAACAGCTGCCCTTTTTACCTTGTATGAGATTTGGCCATCCATTCATATGGAATCGGGTATTTTATTTGTTTTTTTTGTTCCCTTTCCACTTTGTGTCCTTCTCCTCAGTCTCTGCTCACTCTGCTCAAGATTCCCAGGGTTGCTAATCCCATGAAGAGCCAAATGGAGGTTCTGTACTGTGATCATTATATTCTTTAGTAAAGTGTTTTTTCTCAATGCCACAATCCTCAACTGTTTTGTTAAAAATATCTCCTCCAAGAATCCATTTTCTGGTTTACTTTTTTATACCCTGGTACATTTCATTGTCAGCCAAATAAACCAGGAAATGAATCATGCTTAGAAAAGTCAGTAGTCAAATATATTCTATATCCACCAATAAAGTTTATCAAAGGTCAGTGTGTAGACTCTAAAATTATTCTGTCCTCAGACAAAGAAAGTTTTCATTATCTTCAACCACCCATATCTTCTGCAATGGGCTTTTCTGTAACCAGTAATTTCTCTCCTGTCTTCTGCGTCAACACAGTAATTACCTCCATTCCTTTCCATTGAAGTAAGAATGCCCATCCCAAACTGGGTCTGATATTCACTTGTTCACATTAAATATTTTAATTTCTATCACTTTTTGTACTGACTGGTAACAAAGTGTAACTAAAAGATGAGTTGTGACTTCTTGGAATGGCATAGCTAAAGGAAATCAGTTGAGAATACCTTGAAATGAAAGACACTTCTCTGCTTCAGTACCTCATTCATGGAGAGCCATCTTTCCAATTAAGAGAGAATATGACCCACAGGTGACCCAGTGATGAAATGTCTCTACATTCTTTTCAAAGCCTGTCAGCAACATGGGTTAACAAATGGATGGTTGACACTTATAAATTAATTTGGTTAACTTCCAAGCATTCCAATTAAATGAGTTTTTGCCTATCTTAATTTATAAAGGATCCCTCAGCTACCTAACAGCCAAGAGGAGAAGCTCTTATTTCAAATTGTTTTCATAAAATTTCTTTGAGAGAGCATAGTTCTTTCCATTCCCAAGACTTCTACGAATCTTGAAATAGTTATATAAACAAGCTTTAAAATCGATTACGTCGACCAGGAATCAGCCAATTTATTGAATAGGCTTGGGGCTTGAGTTGAGAGAAAATGAGTGGCTCATTGTTGGACATTATACTAGCCTAAGCAAAAGGTGTCCTGTATTTAGTTAAATTAATATTTATTTGGTACCATTAGGCTGGTGCTAGTCTATTCTTCCCAGCTTTCACAAGCTAATTTTACAAATGTCAAGACTAAAAGTCATGAAAAGACTTGGGTGAGATTTCACAGGGTACTGTGTCTCATGGGCTTGAGAAGGAGGATTTACTGAAGGGAGGACTATGGCAATCCACTAAGCTAGGGAGGTAGTCTAATTCAAGGGAAGAAGAAAAAAAATACCTTCCTCATAAATTGCCGTTATAGATAGAGACAACGTCATCTAGAAACTTTTTATTCTTTTCCTTTTTAAAATTTGGTCAGTATAATGTGGGGAATGAAGCAGGGCATATTCTATGAGGAATAAGAAATTCCTATGGGAATGATCAAATGGCATATGCATGTGTTGGAATAAGTTGTTCCCTCTCTGTCTCCCTATCCCTAAACCCCTCTATGTGTATTTGTCTGTGTGTGTGTCTGTGTGTGTGTACATTCTTTCTTTCAATGTAAGACTGGATGAGAACAATGCCCACTGGACTATGATACTATACTATACTGTAAGAGTATCCTACAAATGAAATACACACTGATTCTGCCCTAATTTGTCAGCCTTGCATCTACTTGTTTGTTTGTTTTTATTTTATATACAACTAAAAGTGCATTGTTATGGACATTGAATACTATTATTTTCAATGTGATTTAGCATCAGCCATTAAATATAGAACTAGTGTTTGTAATAGTACAGCCTTATGAACTGCTAATCTCAAAGGGAATGGTTGGGATTCGGAGCCTTATTCACAAATTGTCCCGAGAAAAAACATCATTGCCAACAACCTCATGCTACCTCGGCTAGAGTTTCCAAGTAGATTTCTGTCTCTACTTTCCACCTCCCCAAAGGAGTGCTGGATTACAGATGCACTCCAATATGTCCAGTGTCCAGTTTTTTAGGTGGTTTCTGGGGATTAACTTAATTAACTAAACTCAGATTGCAGTGCTTACATGTAGTGCCTTTATTTGATGAGTCATTTCCCCAGTCTAGGATTGTATAATACTGACTAGAAGAGTCAATGGAGATAAAACATGGCATACTGAAGAAATTTTGTTTATAATCCCTGAATATCTTACAAGTCAGACATATAAAATTTCAGGATAAATGTGGTATAATGACATTGTTGCCAAATTATTGGATAATTTGGAATTTTTTAGGTTCTGTTTTATGGCAGTGCTTAGCTTGGAACCCAGCACAGGGAGGAAGAGGTATGTGTATCTCTGTGAGTTCTAGCCCAGTCAGGGCCACATAGTGAGACCCTGCCTTGAAGGAGAAAAAGGAGGATAAAGGGGAAGAAGGAGGAAAAGGGGAAAGAAGAAGAGGAGGAGGAGGAGAGAAGGAAGCTAAAGAAGGAGGAGGAGGAATGGGTCTTGAGGGTTGGGAAGATGGATGGCCCAATGGTTACTCTTCTTCCAGGGGACTTAAGGAAAAGCATAAAAATCTTGCCACCCTCCAGTTAGAGGCCAGATGACAAAACTGTTAACTGAACTGGAGGAATCCAAGGATGTAATAGACAAATGATAAAAAAAAGAAAAAAGGAAAAGAAAAACCAGGAAGACTAGTGAGCAAAAGATATATTATTAATATGAAATGTTTTGTTACATACTCATATATCAGGTATTATGTACAGGGGCCTTAGACAGAAACCTGTCGCCATTCATAGACTTAGCTAGAAAACAGATCACTCCCCGCCACCAAAGGAATTGTGTATGAGTCAGAACAGAGGGGCAACTGGAGACTTATTAAATGCTTTTCCTGGTCCTAGACTATTTTCAGATGAAATCTTGCCTCGTCAATGTAACAATTCTTGGAGCTGGAAAGGTGGCTTGGGGGCAAGAACACATACTGAGAATGCATACAGAGAACTAGAGTGGTGTTTCAAGAACCCACATAGGGCATCTTATAACCATCTGTAACTCCAATTCCAAGGGGTCCAATACTTTCTTCTGCTTGTCAGGCACCCACATATGTACAAAGCATATATCCACATGGGGTATATTAACAAAGACTTGTACACATAAATAAAATGAGCTGCTCTTGACATGGTAAAAATAACTCATTGAAATTGATAAGGGAAGAGAAACATTTTAAAAGAGAAAAGCCTAGTATTTGCCTTAAATCTAACTTCTCTTGCTAACATCTAACACCTTTGTTTTAGGGTGACAGAATTGTAGGATTCACACTAACAGAAACAAATAGGATTTAGCATATTGAATTATTTAAAGGAAATTGAAATTAACTAGATGATTGTTTTTGGAGCTCATCAGACTTTGAAACTCTTGATTTTGTTTGTTTTGTTTTAGTGACCAAAACATTACTTCAAAGGTTCACAACTTCAAATGGCAATTATTTGAATTAAATGATTATGTGAATAATTTTTCTCAAGTTCTAAAATACTAAATTTATGCTTCATTAGTTTTATGCAAGTGTATATGATTCTCATGGCTAGATTTACTTTTATTGCTTTGAAACTCTACATAAGAAATAATATATTGTAGGAATTTTGTAATGATGAAAATCTGCTTTTCAAAGCTATATTTTGTTTTTTCTCAGCATAGTTGATGTCTTTGGATCCCACTTCATCTCCCTGATCTCTAAGTTATAGAGAATTTCATATACAAAAACAGGCCTTTCTTTCTCTGTATTTATACAAATTGGAGCACTTTGCCACTTGCTTAATCTATAATTTGGTAGCACCTCTTGGTATTAAAGCTTATTGGTTCCTTAGTTATCTTACAGGTATTTGTTTGTTTGTTTCTTGTGTGTGTATGTGCATATGTGTATTGTGTGCATATGTCAGTTACGTGGGTATGTTTATTTGTTCAGGTTCTTTCATATGGGATTGGCCCACAATGTCTCCCTCAATCCTTCTCCGCCTTCTTTTTTTGAATCTCTCACTGAACTTTGAACATGCATTTTATTTTTACAAGAACAATAGAAACATTGCACATAACTACCTCAGTTGTCATTTATTTATTACTATACATAATTTGGTTAAAGCAGTGGCACTCAGCCTTCCTAATGCTACCTTTCTTTAATACAGTTTCTCATGTTGTGGTAACCTCCAATCATAAAATTATTTTTGTTGGTACTTCATAACCATAATTTTGTTA
This sequence comes from Dicrostonyx torquatus, assembly GCA_028555095.1. Classification (NCBI taxonomy): domain Eukaryota; kingdom Metazoa; phylum Chordata; class Mammalia; order Rodentia; family Cricetidae; genus Dicrostonyx; species Dicrostonyx torquatus. Next base: position 673,430 of record JAQHUG010000379.1, on the reverse strand, counting down.
CTGTCATGAATTGTAATGTAAATATTTTGGGAGATAAAAGCTTGTCAAAGTGTTGTGACCCACAGGTTGAGAACCATTGATATAGAAATTAATAAAGAAGGAATACAAAGAAACAAAAAAGTTGACTCATTTTTCCTGTCCCTTATTTTTTTCTGTCTATTCTTTTTTCACTGTCTAAAAGTTCTTAAATTTATATATATATATTTTTATTATATTCTTTTCCTACCCCAAGTTTTTCCAGGTCTCTCCCATTCTCTACTCACCAAACTAAGTTCATTCTTTTTTCTTCAGTTTATTTATCTAATAGGTATATTCTGAAAATAATACATGGATGCTTATATATTTCAGATATGTACTTTGTAATATAAAGTTAAAATTATAAAACAAAACATACTAAGCAGTATAGAAAACATAATGTGTGGTAATGACAAAATTTTCTAGTTTATGAAAGAACACTTTATTGGTATGTTAAGACTGATTTTGTTTACTCCCCACATGTATCATGACATGTATAATTAAATATATTAATAATATGTATGTTATATTAATATATAATTAAAATATAGACATTTATATGATTTAATATTTGCATATATGAAATTATATGGTATTAATATCTCTGTAAGTTGTTTGTAACTTATTACAAACCTTCAAACAACTCAGTCTATTGCTAAAGTTTATTGGTTTCTCCCCACAAACTGATGGTTAGGCTCTGTTGATGAAGAGAACAACTACCCATCTCACTGAACTTGGAGAAGTTGAACCACTGTGATCTCTTGCTGTAGTCCTGGTTTCACAGAGCTCTGGGAATAGGAAAGATAAGTTTAACCCCTCTAGGACACAGCTCCAGGGGGTAAATTCCATTGCATCAACATAGTCTTTCCTCATTTTGGATGTCTTGGTAATCCAATGCAATCCTGTTAAATATCATGACTTAAACCTTACTGACTAGTTAGTGTTCATGATACTGGAAGGTATTCCCCATGCTACCAGAGGAGAAAGCTAAACACCAACCAAGCTATGAACCCTTCACTCCTATGGACTAGTGCCTTTAGTATAGGAAGGTATTCTGTATGCTACCAAAGGATGAAAGCAAGCACCATTCCAGCTACGAACCTTTTGGTCTACAGTGGTTACCTGCCTTCATAATACGCTGTTATGATAGTGACACATCAGTGTGGGGATAACCAACCACTATTGGATTGTTTCTAGAAATTTATTTTGTTATTTTTATTTTGTGATTAATTTGGAGAGTAATGTCTCTATGAAACTATGACTTGCCCAGGAATTGCTTTGTAGTCCTAGTTCACTTTGAACTCATGATTTACCTGCCTCAGCTTCAAGAACTATGATTAAGTTATTCACTGCCAGCTCTTAGATAAGTAGGATCAACATAATAAAAATGACAATGCTACCAAAAGCAATCTCTAGATTTAATGCAATCCCCATCAAAATCCCAACACAATTTTTCACAGACCTTAAAATAACAATAGTCAACTTCATATGGAAAAACAAAAAACCCAGGATAGCCAATACAATCTTATACAATAAAGGAACTTCTGGAGGCATTACCATCCCTGACATCAAACTCTGTTACAGAGCCACAGTAATGAAAACAGCTTGGTATTGGAATAAAAACAGATGCTGACCAATGGAATCGAATTGAAGACACAGATATTAATCCACAAACCTATGAACACCTGATTTTTGACAAAGAAGCTAAAATTATACAATGGAAGAGAGAAAGCGTCTTCAACAAATGGTGCTGGCAAAGCTGAATGTCAACCTGTAGAAGAATTAAAATAGATCCATATCTATCCCCATGCACAAAACTCAAGTCCAAATGGATTAAAGACCTCAAAATGAATCCAACCACACTGACCTTGACAGAATAGAAAGTGGAAAGTTCATTCTTAAAACAAACAAACAAACAAAAATCCGGGTGGTGGGGGTGCACGCCTTTAATCCCAGCACTCTGTAGGCAGAGGCAGGTGGATCATTGTGAGTGAGGCCAGCCTGGTCTACAAAACTAGTTCCAGGACAGGCTTCAAAGCTATAGAGAAACCCTGTCTCAAAAGACCAAAAAAAAAAAAAAAGACAAGAACACACTCCCCAAAACTTAGAAAAGAAAACCACTCTTCCTCCCCCATAAAAATCCCACAAAACTGTAAACAAAATCACACACACACAAAAAAAAAATGAAAGCTGTTATATGTTGGCCACCTAATCTTGAACATGAGGCCTGTCCTAAGTGGCTGACATACCCAGTGTCACTCTGTTGGAAAAACAGATTTTCCCTCTCCCAGCAGGTAAAAGTGACAGTTCAGTTGTTGACCTTAACCCTAGTGACTAGGTTTTCATTCATTCATTCACTCATTGTATAAAATAAAATAAAATAAACTATACTAAGTTAAAATAAAAAGTTACCACACTGAAGTTAGACAAGACAAAACAATAGAAGGTATAAAGCCCCAAAAAGAAGGCACAAAAATCAGAGATCCACTCATATGCAAACTCAGGAATTCCTTGGAAGCACTAAACTGGAAGTCATAATATATACCCAGAGGACATGTGCAGACCCATGCAGGCCCCGTGAATGAGGCTTCATCCTCATTCATATGAACTTTGATCATGCTGATTTAGAAAGAATTGCTTTCCTTGTGTCCTCCATCCAACTTGGGTCTTACATTCTTTCTGATTCCTTGTCAAGGTGTTTCTCGAGCTCATGGGGAATGATTTGATGAAGACATCCCATTTAGAGTTAAGTATCTCATGGGTTTTCTCTGCATACTGTTTGGTAGTGGGTCTCTTTATTTCTGACAACCTACTGCCAGAGGAAACTTCTCTGATAATAGTTGGAAAGGCACTGATATATGGGTAGACAGAATATTTTTCGAGTTATTTTATTACTAGAATTCTTTTCTTTCTTTAGACCAGTATTATTTGATTTTACCTAGGTCTGTAGTCTCAGGATTTTGGTCACACAATCATTGTTGAGTATGAGTTCAATATCATGGATTAAGCCATAGGTGAAATAAGTTATTGGTTGATTGCTTCCACAAGCTTCATGCTACCATTGCTCGTGTGTATCTTGCAGGCAATACATCATTGTATATCAGAAGTTTTCAGACTATATCCAGCTTTTTATGTGGATGCTGATGATATGAATAAAGGTTCTCATGCTTACACTGTAGTAATGAGGCTAGCAGGCCAAGTTCCCTGCACCCGGCTCCCGGCAGCTAGCCTGCTTTTGGTCCTGGCTAGCTTATACCCAAAATAACCCCACGAAAATTATATTAATTTAATACACCACCTGGCCCATTATCTCTAGTCTTTTATTGGCTAACTCTCACATCTTGCTTTAACCCATATCTAGTCATCTATGTATCACCACAGGAATGTGGCTTACCGGCATGAGTCTAACCTATGTC
>JAQHUG010000379.1:622068-655400 GCA_028555095.1 Dicrostonyx torquatus | reverse complement strand
CAAAGTTCTACGGAGAGACAGTGCTGGGTGTTTGATAGGCAGCATTGCTCGGGATGAGGTCTACAATAAAGTGAAACCTGCTTATTTAGGTGGATATTTAGTGTATCCTGCCCCATCTTAAGGAAGCAGGTGGAGGGCAGTGGGGTAGTGGGGGAGCGGGAGGACATTGGATAAGGGGAGTAAATGTAAATTTTTCTTTTAACAATAAAAAGCCATGATTTCAGGTTTCGAAATAGTTTTATTTTAAAGAAAAAGGGATTAAAAGTTCTGTTTCCTTACTTAAATTAGTATTTGCCAAGAATTTATATTAAGAGAAGTGTGTTACATACTCAATACCTTTTGTAGAAACTGAGGTATACTTTTCCTACTCAGTATGAAAAATGAAAAGAGTATGAAATTTAAAAGTAACTATAGGTCACCAAAACACATTGCAAAATCAATCAATACCAAAAGTGGTTAAGTAGAAAGATGCTAACAAGAAGGTGATACCCAAGCATACTACTTAAATATTCTCATTGCGACCTTTCACAGAGTTCTGCCAACCCTGCCCTGCTTCTTTAGGAGGTGCTCAAAATACCTGAAATTATCCATCCAAACTCCCATCATATTTTTTTGGAATCTGGGAAATTAAGGCGCCATGAATTTGTACAGTTATTCAGGGCCTTCACCAAACTCTGAAACTTAACTGTGAAATTAGTTACACTTTATAGGAACTAGTGAAAGGCTCAGGCAACAACCAATCTTCAGGACTGCTATGAGAAATAAGTTCACAGTTCGTTTAAAAAAAAAAAAAGTACTGTCAGGTTTGGTTTGGTTTAAAAGCTGTGATCTAACCAAAGGAAATTACAATTTCAAATAGGAAGAATCAGTATCAGACTTGCCTATGACTAAAACGCCAGCTACCCTTATTATAGATGAGGAGGAGAAGAAAAGTTTTCATGAGCAAACACTGCTTCTAAAATTCCTCAGTAGCCCAGGGCTCAGTTTCACAATAAAGCCATGTGTTTTAAAAATACCTTGAGTGTTTTCATTTTTCTACGTAAAGGACGAAAGATGTTATGAGGAAAAGATGTCTATCAGCTAATCTTTGTAGTCAGAAATAACAAGTGAAAAAAATCAGACCATTTTATTAACTAATCGGCTGACCTGGACAGGAAAACAAACCACACTTTTTCTGTCAGTGTCCCAGGAAATTTCAATAACAGAATGATCCACAATCACCTACAAGACTGTCCCCAAGCTGAATAAATGGCAGATTTTAAAGAGGAATGTCTTATAAATGTAGGCTAAGACTATAAAATGAAGAACTGCAAAAATTGATGTTTTAATTATTTTTTGTACCAAGAGCAACCGAGTACCTGCCTCAGCACTCTCTGAGGGTTCAGAATAGGAGACTACTACAAGTGAAAAACTGATTTGAGAATGGGATCTGAGGGGTAGAATAAGTTGATTGGCTCAGGCACGTTTTACCTGCATGCTTCTTTATTCCTTAGTGGTAGATGAGCATAAAGTGTTATAATCTGCTGGCCTGGTCTATCACCTGGGTACACTGTTCATTTAAGAGACAAGCTCTGCCCACTCTCAATCTCGCCCACTCTTTCTGCTGAGGCAAGGGGATTCCCTCTCTCCTCTCCAGCCTGCTCTCTCTCTCCCCTCCCCTTCCTCTTCTGAAGAGGTAACTACTGCCCTCACCTTTCTTGCCCACACTTTTCTCCTTTGACCTCTTCTCCCTCTCCTCACCCTGCTTCCCCATTCCCTTTTCTCTCCATAACCATTAAATAAACTCTATGCCTTGCCTAAATGCTCTCTGCATGGCGTATCTGTCTGTATAGACCTAACGGCAGTCTTCCACCCTCCAAAGGGACCCACTGAGGCCACTGGGCACGCACCAAGGCCTTCAGTGGCCCACCTCTGTCCTATGTGGGGCTGGCTTTAGTCCTCTATGGCCTTATGTCTTTATAAACAATAACATAAGGGGAAAAAACAAAGAATGGGTCATAAGGTATAAGGGCAAAGCATCAAAGCATCAGATGTAAGAGCAAAGCATACGGGTAAAGGTGTCAAGTATAAAGCATCAGATAAGGGTAAAAAACAAAGAGGTGATCACCACAAAGCTCTCAGTTATATAGGTATACAGACAATTTAACAACCCCATAGGCAGTAGCAATTGTATGAAGCATGCATTTTCACAGAGTCACAAGAAACTGGTCTATCTGGCAAAAGAGGGCTTTACATCTCAGAAAGGGCATGGCTGTGAAGTTTCTCTGGGAACTGGGAACACAGCCTTGGTAGTTACACTGATCTGTGGGCTTTATTTGCATTAGCATCTATCTGGTTGAGTTAAAAGGGATCTTTTCTGGGGACCTTGCTTTTGACTCCAGTAGGGTGCTCAGGTGAGAATTGTTCTCCCTGAAGCTAGTTTTGGGACTCCGGCCTTTTCTCCTATATAAACAGTTAATTTTCTGGGCTATGATGCTATGTTAGTGGAGACATACTACCTCCTGTTGGTATTGACTACTGTCAATAAAGAAAGTCTGTGGGAACTATTTTTTAAGTAGATTTTGACTATGAAAACAAGAACTTGACTGAATCCTTTTGACACCATGACTTCATGGTGTGGGGGTAAGTATCCAGTTGCCCTACAGGAAATGTCAGGTTTATACACTGCTAGTTTACTACAGGAGGTAGAAATGCCATGATTTCACAAGATTTTTAGAGAACTGACAGTGACAAATGTGCCCATGGCTCTACAAAAAAACAGGTTCTCCAGTTAGAGTGTACATGTACACTTCCTGTGGATAATTCAATAGATCTGTCAGTTGTATATTTACTGTATAATACTTGTAGGCTCACTATATTTTTTATCTGGAGCCTATTTACTGAAGAGGCTAATGTATATATTTACATTTTATGACTAAAATTCAAGAATGTTTAGTAATGATTGGTTTTCAAAGTGAAAGCACATCGCTTGGTTACCTGATAGTTCAGAGGAAAAGGCAGTAATAATCATGCCACTAGGAAAGTTAATTTAATGGTTGGGTAAGTACACAGGAGAAATAAAATAGTTCCCAACATATTGATCTTACACCAAGTCACAAAGTGGCAGCAAGCAGTGCTGTGCCTTGAAAATCATCGAGGCGCTAACCTTGTCCATGTGGGAGTCACAGAAAAAGAGAATCAGTTAGTTAAGCTTAAACTAAAGTACTTTAGTATATTGCATTTAAAAAGACTTTAAAAAATACTGTACTAAGAAAAAAAATCTCAACAAACAAATCACAAGCAAAAAGGAACTCCAAGCTTCATCTAACATGTTCTCATGTTAACATTTAGTAAAACTACAAACAATTTAATAAAATTAATTACAATTGATCCAAACTTTTCATTAAACTACACACCACTTTTACTTCAGTCCTGTAGTGGATTATTATTTTTTTTACTGACCTTGTCTTAGCGTAGGACATGCCTGTATTCAGCTCACATCTTCACATTTCTTTATCCTTCACATTTCTTTGTCTTTCATTAACTTAGAACAATTGAATAGAACTTGAAATTATTTTATATGATATTCCTTAGTGCTTGTTTTTCATGGTTATATTTAGCATATTTTCTATCAAATTGCCACAAAATGATTTTTATGCAATTGTGTCTTTAGATCTTCTTTTCCTGAAGCTTTCAGTGCCTTGTCTGAGCAGTGAGTGGTTCTTTGCCTCTTGAGAATGTAGACCAAAACTTTGGTACTATATTAGTGTCAATTGTGTAAGCCAATAAAATAGCCTTTCATAACTGGTTCTGTCACTCCAGAGTTACCCCACTAATACAGACATAAAATAAAAGCTAGATCATTTTTAATTGGCAGTTTCTGACAAAGAATTATTAGATAATTAAATTAAAACATTAAAATTGTTAACTGTTGTCAGGGCTTTGAAAGTTTTCTTTGAATAATAGCCTTTAAATTGAGATAGTTGAAAAATATAAGCATTGACCTAGGATTTGTTTTTTTTTTTGACTAGATTTACTTACATTGGTTTCCTTTTTTTAAAAAGCTATACCCCAAAACAGATAGTAAAATAAAATGAGATCATAAGATAAGACATTTTTAACATCCTGTCTTAGTTTAATATCTGACTGAATCAAGAAATAAACAATTCTTCTTAGTATCCAAAACATAAACGGAAGTCTTAGGACTTCTGTTTCACTAGCATTCTTAAATTTAACAAGATTCATTACTCACCAATTGTAGTTGTTTTTCACAGCATCATTAAGAAATATTCTAGTTTCAATCATTATTTTGTATAAAAGTGATCACAAACTTCTTATAGTAATTTCTTCTATCATTTATCAAAAAAAGTTCCGAATGCCAACAATGTCTACAATATTGTACTGTAGCAGTGTAGCAGTTAGCATGATTACTATTTCAAGAAGTAGAATACTACGGAAACAGGAAGTGTTATTAAGTTTTTGGCTGCATTTTGCTTTGGGCAACTCTGGCCAAGAATGGGAACAATGAACTGTACTGAAACAGTCCAGGGTGGCAAGCTGAAGCCTGATGAATGAGGTGGAAACAGAAGGCATTAGTCAGTGGCTTGCTGTCACTGCTTACAGTCTAAGAGATGAACTTGGAGAAAGAGAACTTTCTCTTAGGCAAAGAAAGACATGCATGGATACTTCCCCAGAGTGGACATCTGCCAGTCTAGACAATTTAACCAGTGTACCTGTCTCAGTCAAGAAAGCTTTGAAGTTCTTCCAAGTAGACAAACATACTTAATATTCAGCTTTTTACCCACCCACCTGGTCATAATCATACTTCAAAAAGCAGAGGTTGAACACAAAAAAGCAATATTGCCCCTTAGCAGCTTTTGTGTTGCCTTGATTGCTAACAAACTTGCTTAATTGTCTATGTGATTAAATTACTCTTATTAACTTCATATTCTTGATGCTGGCAATCTGGAAATATATAATAAAATTGTTGGTGATTTTCTTCCTGCTTAATTTTCTGTTCTATATGCTATGATTTTTAGAACCCTGTAGGGCCTTCACATTCTTCTTATTCAAAGTTACACTAGAAAATTATTAGAAGGCAAAGCTCTTTTGCACCTAAGGACAATACCTTCATATTCTGCAAGACTAATGGCAAAACCAGGACCCCAAATAGATGGCTCCAACAGGAGGTCAACAAAGGTGACAGTGGGCTGTAATTTATTTGTTCTACTTGTCTTCCTGTGGCCTATTTGTTTAGTGTGACTGTGTTGTTATTAGAATCCCTGCTGATACATGAAAATAAATCATAATTAACATTAACAAGTTACCTTTGAGGTAATAGGATTCCTTGGTGAGCCACACAATTAAGTCTTCCAGAAGTGTCTAATTAGAATGTTATTTATTCTCTAGCTATTGCTTATCAATTATTAACACAGTCTTTGATCCAACCTAGGGTTATTTCAGTATCTAAGAATACTAATGTACAGTTTGAAGAGGTCTTTTTGAAATTAGTCCTTCCACTTTCTGTAAGTAAGCATGAGTTTACCAGAATAACGGAAAGTGAATCCGAGATAAATTTGCTCACAAGTATTAAGTCAAGAAATGTTACTGTGACCTGAAGCTCATGACATGAATATTCTCACGAAGGTTAGAAGATAACACAGAAAGGACCTTTATAAATACCCTTCCATTTAAGTGATTTCGTAATTTATAACATCTGGGAACAGTTGATAGTAAGTAGTAAATGTTTAGAATCCCCCAAATACACTAATTAATAAATGAAAAAGGAAATACTCTGTAACGTGAGGGGCCTGCTCATTGGGGTTTCTGTCCTGCGCAGTACCCCACAGTCGACAAGCCCCAAAGAAAATCACACAGAGAGTCTACATTAAGTTATACACTGATTGGCCCATTAGCTCAGTCTTCCTACCAGCTCCCATTACTTATATTAGCCCATTGTCAGCCACATGGCCAGTACCTCTTTTCTCAGTTGGGCTGCTACATGTTGCCTCCTTGGAGATCTGCACAGGAATGCCAGGGAAGCTTCCTGCTTCCCAAATCTCCTGTTCTCACCTCTACTTCCTGTCTGGTTTTCCTGCCTATACTTCCTGCCTGGCTAATCAGCATTTACTTAAAACATGATTGACAGGATACAGAATTGTCCTGCACCAATATTCAATATCCAGCAAAAGTCATTCAGTTGTATTTAAAAGATAAAAGAAATACAACCATGTGTCTTAGGTAAAAAATATAAAAGCCAAAAGTGAAATAGAAGATTATAAGTTTGTATAGTAATCAGTTGTTTTCCCATTTTCCCATTCTACATAAATATATTTTTTGTATAAAAGATACATAAACAATATCCTCTTAAATCCACCGAATGAAATTGAATATATAAATAGGCATGAATGAAACTAAATGGGTAAAACATCTGGATATCATTGTAAGTTCTTCAATGAGAAAAGAGGAAGCATTCAATCATACCAAGAAAGGATTGAAAGGAAGTTATACAGGCACCTGTGAGTAACAATTTGTATTCCTTAACTAATCTCTGAATTTTTAAAAGTTAAACAGAAGTATCATATGGAGATAAAAATTTCTTATTATTGTTAGAAAAATGGACACAACCACAAATAAGTAGATATACCTGAAAGAAATTGGGATTCCCATACTAAAACATATTGCTAGATTGACTTAATTTAGTGACCAAGACTAGATATTTACACATCTCCAAATGCAAAGGTAATAGCCAAAAGAAATCAATTAGCATGCTTACAGGTTCATTCGTTCCGAAGGGGGGGGAAAAAACAAACGTAGGTTTAGCCATGCATGCCTACTCTACATTCCAGAACACCAAGTGAAATTCCTTCCGTCTGCTCTCATTGTGAAGGTCATAGAGAAGGAATAGACTCTGCTTGTGGAAACAAATGTGCAAGAAAATGTTGCAATGCTGAAGATTAAGCATCCTTCTCAACTGAATTTCTTTTGTTCCGGGGGAATGGGCTGTATTGTCAGCAATCTAATCAGGTTTTAAATAACTCTGAGTGTCTAATTGAGATGCCGTTCATCACAGTTATTCTGTCTATTCCTAGACAAACACCCTCAAGAGTCAGTGAGAGAGAAAGAAGAAATAGCTCTTGGTGGGTGAAAGGCAAATTGGCACCAGATAGAGAGATGTCAGCATAAACACATGTGAGGAGGGGTTGGATGAGATGTGTTAAATGGATAAAGAGAACTCAGTAGAAGTGAAAATACCACTAAAAGTAGGCATTTTCAACAAGGCACTGCAGAGGACTAGAAAAAAAATCATCTTGTAAGAATAACTCAAAACAGTACGCAATAAGAACAAGGTAAAATTTGTTGCAAATGTTAGCAAAAATTTCAACTTTAAATAATACCAATATGAAGATCATTATGCTCTATAGACAATGACCAAAACACATGAAAATAGTAGAATAGAGTACAGGGAAAGGGAAGTGATACATAAGAAGATGTTAACTAGCAAAAAAAATATGTTTTATGAGAAAGTAGATAAATATAGTACACATAAAAGATTAAATGAAAATTGACATAGCTACATGGGGGGAGATGCAGATTAGGAAATGTACTATAGATTATGTCTCCTAGAAATGGTAGGAAAGTTATATCCATAATAACTCAACAGTAGAACTACGTAAAGAAAACCTTAACAATGGCAATACCACTGACATGCTAGAGCAGTAGAGAGAAAGCTCAGTGCTCCACCCTTGAAAAAAAAAAATCTACAACCAATTCTCGAGGGCTGAGAGAAAGAAGATTAATTTCCTTGTGTATTGTAATCAATACAACTAATTGATTATTCAATGCAAAGTGTCCATCCCTAAACTTGCATGCATGCAAGCAACACTAAATCGACTCAGAAGGCCTTACTTATATATTTATGTATATATATGTATGTGTGTGTGCACCAATAATAAAGAAAAGAGGAAATCAATTTAGTGCGTCAAAGAACACAGAAGGGGTTGAGGAACAGGCATATTGGTGGGGTGAACAGCAGAAAGGAAAGGGAAAGTGAGGTAATGATATATTAATAAAATAAGAAAAAAATCTATTTAAATTAAATTTATTTGAATTCACCAAGGCACCAGTCAATGGCAAAAGAATTTTCTTCAATTCTAAAACTTATAAGAGAAGCAATTTAAATTAATATTGCATATGAAGAAATATTTTCAAGTTAAATGTCAAAAGGCCAATTCCAAACACAAGATATAAACCAGGAATAAATATTAAAGCAAATATAAATCAGAGCTATATATTGAGTAAAGAAATAATTACAATCATCCACATGCTAATATAGTATAATTATAGATAATGTGTTGAATTCATCATGCCTTAAACTCTTTGAGAAAAATTAAAATGAGGATAATTATTTTGCTCAAACTATTAAGACTGTATTTTTTGAGCATATGGAATATGATTCAACCTGAACACCATGTGCTATCTATAGAGACAGAAATAATTATTTCTCTGTTTTGCCAGGTTGGGTCAAAGGAATGTTGTGCGCAGTACCGTGGGGAAAAATTTCACTCGTAAAATTTTGTCTTTACAATGATTACACAAGGGCATTGATTCAGTTAAGCTCTTACACTTGGCTGACCATCAGAATATTATATGCAAATGAACCAAAGCATTGTGTTCATGCAAATACACACACGTGCACTCCAGCGCGTGCACACATACACACATGCACGCACACAACATGATCATAGAGTTGACAAAGACAAGTACAAACCAGAATTCCTGCTACTAAAATTTATGACTCATTCCTACATTTCCTCATTCTAATGCAGAGATATTGTTAACATTACAACAGCATTTGTTGGGGATTTGTTCAAAGATGTAGATGGTGCCTGAATCGATAAACTGCAAACAACATTTAAGAGTATTGACTTGGTGGTTCAAAATCATGGGAAGGATTTCTCTCCTTTTTTCTGTTTTAAAAATTATTTTCAAACATTGTAACGTCACAACACATTATAACTAATTTGCAAGTAACTGGTGTTAATTGCTGATAAAAATAACAGTTGTCTGGAGTCATCAGATTATACATAATTGATCAAAATACTGCCAATATGCTCATTTAAATTGATTTTTAAAATGAAAGTTTGACAGTTGTTTACTTTGCTTCGGGAGTAAAATACAGGTCTGGTTTGAGCAATGTCCTTCTTGCCAAGTCTGACCTGGTCCGTAGTCCTCCAAGGAGCACCACTGGGTGTCTAACACAGCACTTCAACACGTGCACCAAGGAGCTCTGAATTTCCACTAAAGTTTAGAAACAATTTCATAATACAACTCAATATTTTAGAAAATACCAGTGTTCTAGTTACTATTTTTTTGCTGGGAAAAAAAAAAATGCCAGTGAAGACAATCTAAGGCAGAGTTTACTCTGGTTTATAGATTAATAGTCCAGTCCACTGGGGCAGAGATATCAAGATGGGGAGATTGAAGTCGTTTAGCAGATCTCATCACAATCAACAAGGAGGAAATTATGATGACTCCTCAGTTTTCTTTCCCCATTTATGTAAATCCAAGATGCTTGTCAGGGAATAACACCACCCACAGTGGGCACAGCTTCTCAACCCAATTAATAAAATAAAGATAATCCTCACATGCCCAGATGCCATCTCCCAGGGGATTACACTCTGTCCAGCTGTCAACAAGCAGTTATTGAAACAGTTTTCTCTTCCTTGATTGTTCTCCAGTTTACTCATGGAGACCTGGTTTCTCAAATAAATCCACCGCTCACTGACAGAGTATATTGGATCCAATAGATAACCAGATTTCTCTAGGGTTCTTCTATCTCTATCGACTGGTCATTGAAATCATAAGCAGACTGCTACACCTACCCCAAAACTATATGCATGCTAGAGATCCAAACTTTATTCTTTTACTTTTAGTTTTGAGATAATAATATAATTACACAATTTCCCTCTTCCCTTCCTCCTTCCAAAGCCTCCCATTTACCCTCTTGCTCTCTTTCAAATTCATGACCTATTTTTCATTATTGTTATTGCATGTATATGTACATGTACATACAAATATATTCCTAAACATAACACGTTTCATCTGTACTATTTTCTCAAATGCATATTTTTATGGCTAGCTATTTGGTATTAGATAACCAATTTGTAAATTCTTCACTTGGAAAAATTTGTTTATCCCACTCTAAGCCTGTATCCCATTGTTAGTAGCTTGTAGTTCTATATGAAAGATTAATGCCTTGTGTGCCTTCTCTGTCTTCCTTGGCATGTCTAATGATGTTACCATTGTTTGATGCCTATTTAGACAGTCATTCTGGTGGGAATAGAGGTGTAGCTTCTGATTTTACTAGGGGAGCCATGCAAGAACATTTTTTTTATTTTTTTTAACATCTGTATCATTTGTCCAGCTCCAATATAAGCCCTACTCCGTAAAGTAAGCATTTTTCATGATTTCACAGTTATTATTTTAAACAGTGTTTAAAACATATTTCAAATTATAATATTAATCAAAATAATAAAATAACATCCTTAATTATCATTAAAGATTACTATTAATAATACATTTTTAAAGATGATTCAAGATAGAATTTTCTAAGTTCCCCATTGGAGCACTAGAGAATTTTCTGTGGTCTATAAGTAGCAGAACTTCAAACTGAGTAGAAGAATGTATCTTGCTCTTCAATCTTGATGACATTTTATAATTGTCTTGTGGTTTCTACAGGAAGGTGTAACAGAGGAAAATGGGAACCATCTGTCAAAGCCATGAAAAATTGCTACAAGTTATTTTGTTAAAGACCAATATAAAGTTCTAGGATTTGGTCAATAAAACAGATCTAACCATTATATCAAATAAAACACTGCTTCATGCTTTGTTTATAAAACCTCACAAATCAATATTTTCAGAAATTCTTAATAAGTTATATTACTATTGCTCTAGATGATAATTTTATTTATGATAAAACAATTAAGTTTAAGCTTTTACTTTTTCCTCTATAATAAAAATCTCTTTATATCTATTCACATGACTTACATATGTTTAAATTTAGACTATTCATCTTTTTTTATTTTATTTATGTTTCAGGTGAAACCTCAGTATATCTCTTTAGTAAATATTTCAGAGTAAATCATTTGTAACTGAGCACATCCCATACACAATCAATAAGCAGAACACAATAAATGTAAGCTGCTCTTCAGTTTCATTTCTCCATTTATACAATCTAAGATATTAATCAGAGAATGTCACCAATCACATTAGGTACATCTTGTGTTTTCCTAAGTACCTTAGAAGGGACTAGAAGGGGCTAGAGGTTTGGGAGGAAGTTTATTCACTTCCATAACTCTTAACATTCTAGTTCCAAACCACTTATTCACAAATCTACCTTAATTGTTGTTAGAAGGTAAGAATGAATACAAATATATTGGTGATTTAAACATGTATATATGCCTACTAGTGTTTCCAGGCACTGCAGTATTTGTGGGACATTTGCTTCTTGCATGATGTGATTCCCTTGGTCAGAAGTGACTAAATAACACATTGTTTCTTTTTTTTTTTTAAATAAAATTAGCCACCACCTTTTTCTCCTGGTTAATTATATTGCCAGATGACCTAAGGAGCATTTTAAGCTGCATCCAATTTTTCTTTTATTTTTGGATATGCTTTAAAAAGAAAAATTTTGGCTAAGAAGTATTGAAGTCAAGATTTATTTTAAGTCTTCCATGTGGACACTTTTAGACTGAACTATCTAAGCTTTCAAGATAAGATACTAGAATTTCCATATCAACAATCCCTCCCAAAAAAATCTGAATTTAAAATAAAAGGGATTAAAATAAACATTTGCAGGGGAAATCGAGGTGGAAAATAGAATTGTTAGCTAAATATAGAGAAGGAAAATCTTCTGTAGAACAAGTTGTCCAGAGAATATGAAGTTCAACATAGCAATTCTCATCCTTTCGTTCGTAAATGTTAATAATTTCAGTCTCCAGCATTTTCCACCAACACTATTTTTTAGATAAGATTTTTATGTGTTTGAGGACTTCAGTGTTGCTTGTTGGCTAATAACCAGGACTAATAAACACAAGCTCTAGGAAGTAAGACCACAATGATATGAAGGACACGGTTTTAGAGTACTTGCACTTGAGCATGACCTCAATGACATGCTCCATTACCCAGAGCATCTTACTTTATTCTTCAGCTTTAAAAAATATGACAAATAGTAGTCTCTAAAATATGTTGTATTTTAAGATCATCTAAGATAATCCCAAATTTTACAGTAATAAATATTCAAGTATCTACATCAATTTTATTGCAAATGGATTAACAGTCTCTGCTTCTGTTGCATACTTTCTGTCTGTTTTTCCCAGAGCAAAAGGAAGACTCTTATAAAAATTAAAACAAATTATGTCAAGACCATTCCCACACTTTTCTGGAGTATCCTATACTGTTAGAATCTATTTCTAACCATTTAACAGAACCAGAGAAGGCATGATAATTTAGACCTGAACTGTCTTTCTGGGCACATATCCTAGTATTTAGTATTCTGTGTATCTAACCTTTCTTCAAACTACTCTATCACATGATGTTATTCTTGTCACAGAGTATCATGGTGCTTCTCCTTTAGTTGGAATGTGTGATATTCACCTGCTCAGCCATTTTTTTTAATGCCTCAGCTCTAATATAGGAGTATGAGAGATACTTTCAACCATCACATATTCCCCTTGTTTCTTCAGTTGCTAAAATTACCTTATTCAACTTTTCTGCATTTGTTCTCCACCTTTTTCAGTAGAGAAGAAAATCCACAGATGTGATGGAATTTTCTATCTTGTTTTCTGTATTTACACTGCCTGAACAATACTTGGTAAATGTAACGAACTAGATCTGGTGGCAACAAGAAAGACCAGTGAGAAACAAGAAATTTGTCCTTCAGACCAGAATAGAAAGAAGAGTTTATTGAGTACCATGCAAGATGGAGAGAATTTTCAAGAGAGATGCAGACAGGAAGCATGATGCAGATGCTGAAGCCTTAGGATAGCATCTGAAGTATAGTTATGAGGTCATGGTGGTCTTCATTCAAATGAGGCACTTTTTTATGTTCAGTTACTTTGTGCAGTTTGTGTCCTATGAATGAGAGCAGTCCACTTTGGAGAGTATAGTGCTTGGGAAGTTAGTTATGCACATAATTTCCAGTTTATGTACTTCCTAACATGGAAATAGGAGCCACACAAATAAATGTACAAATAAGTAAATAACAATAGTCCTGGTTTAAGAAGTCCAGTTTCATTTGTACACTTAAGTCACCCCACACATGGGGACGTAGCTCAGTGAAGTCTATGGCTAAAGGTGAGCTTTCAGGTAAGATTTTCCTGATTGGAATGTGGAAATGAACTTATGAAAATGCATTAATGAAGACTTTTTCCATTCTCTGGATTTCCTTTTACACAATTAATATTTGATGAATGGCTATAAATAAAATTGCAACTTGACTCTAAGGAATGCAATGTAGAAGACAATTTGGTTGAAAATATCTTCATGATTAAACATTTTGTGGTGGGAAGAGATTATTTTCAGCCTAGAGTTGTTTTATCTAAATATTAAAATTATTTTTCATTGACTTTATATAAGGGAATTTTAGAGAAACACTTTAATCGAGAGTCAAGAACCAAATTGTGATCAAAAATTTGTGAATGTATATATGATGTAATGTGTATAAATGAGAGAATTTTGAAGAAATGAAAATCACAGTGAAAATCACGGTCTCAGACTGGTTTTCCCGAGTAAACTTTCTAACTTCTTTTTAACACTGTTTTCACTGAGACTCTGCACTCTGTCACATTCAGTGCGTCCTTTGGCTCTGTTGATCCTTCCACTCTAGTTTTGCTTGTCTTGAATACTTTTTCACTTGTGATTTTGGGCATGGAACAGATGCCACATTCAAAACTGGAAGTGTGAAGATCAATTAAAGAGAGGATTTCCTAAAGAGATGTGGACAAGAGGGCTGGGCTAGATGCTGGAGCTTTCGGGGTGCATTTTCAGAACCTTAGAAACCCTAGAGTAAATAAAAAGGGAGGAGAGCCAGGCCACAGCTGGAACCTTGAGGGGATGTACAACTAATTTTAACAAACCAAGCAGGATGCCTGTGATAAACACCATGTTATCTATCACAACCTCAGGTGTTTCCTGTTGGATGTCCCCCACCAGCACACTTAGGCAAACCACCATTCATTAAGTAAGATTCAGATGAAGGAAAGATTTGAAAGTATAAATGGAAAATGACATTCTGGGGTTTTCAAGCTCAATGGAGATACAGGCAGATCACTATACCGATAATAGTTGTATTAGGTGGGTTAATATCATTAATGGACAAACAATACTATAGTATGGACTGTGAGGAGACATCAGGCCCACACAGATCAGTCGTAGCCCCTACTAGTATTTTCACAGGGAATGGAAATTGAACACTTTCATCCTTTAGTCCACTGCTGGTTGTTCCCGCAGGGAACTACTGAATACTCAGTTAAAGAAAATTAGAAGCTCAACAGGTGTCTTTCCTGACAAGCTGGGGTAATTAGGCAGGAAAGACAACAATCTTAAGAAAACAAAAAATTCAGTTTGTGGAACTGAAACTACTGTAGTAATGATAATTGTCATGGATTAATCAAAATGGTGGACCTTTAGAAAATGATGCCGTCCTGGGTAACAGGAAGACAGAGCAATCTCCTCATCCTGCAAAGTTATAGTTCTGAGTTACCGACTGAAAATGCTGCCAACTCAGGCAACTGCTTAGCTCTTTCAGTCCTCTATAAAACATCTAATCCTCTGAATATTCCATATTCATGAGAAACTTGTTTTGTTGTATCCCACTTTCCACTATGCAGATTGTCTTTGCTTCATCCAAACCTGATACATTTTACACTTTCTGGCAAAATAAATGCTAGCATCCACCCAGATAGACTGCCTAAGCCAAAGATTGGTACATCATAAACAGCTCCTCTTCTCAGTAGCCAAACAATTCAGAAAAGGAATTTGCTACTGTAAATCTGCACTGTTAGTTCCCTCTTCCAAAGCTTACAAATATGCTCTCTTATGAATAAACTTAACCGCCTACCCCTAGAATTAGCTTAGCTTCAGACTACCTTGATATCCTCATACACTACTTGTTATCATCTTTTCTCTTTATCTAAATTAGTACAATATTTCCATTATCTTCTCATATTTGTAATTTGTGATATAATCGCATTTATATCTATCTACAAAATGTATGACACAATCTGACCAAATTTATTTCTTTATTTTACAATGTATAATCTGTTTAGTTAAGGTTACTCTTGGCCTGACAAAGCACTATGACCAAAGCAAGTCAGGTAAAAGAGTTCATTTGGCTTGAACTTCCACAGCACTGTTCATCATTTGACAGGAGCTCAAACAGGGAAGGAATCTGGGGCAGGAACTGATGGAGAGGCCTTAGAGACATGCTGCTTACTGACTTGCTCCATATGACCTGCTCAGACCTCTTTTTTGTAGCATCCAGGACCATTAACCAAGGGGTGGTACCACCCACAATAGGTTGGGCCTTCACTTATCAGTCACTAATTAAGAAAATGCTGTACAGGTTTGCCTAAAATCGGATCTTAAGGAGGCATTTTCTCAATATATGTCTGCCCCTATCACAGATAGCTCTAGCTTGTGTCATGTTGTCATTATACTATCCAACACAGTAAATAATAATCATTCATTCTCTCTCCAACTTCGGTTAGGCCTACTTCATTGTATTTGAGCTATTCTTCAGTACCATAAAAGAAAAATATCTTACTATTCTCACAAAATCAATCTGTAACTAAGTAATATTACATTAACATTCACTTTTGCTTTGAGGAACCATAGCTAACCAATTTTGCCCAAGGGGTTTTTGATTAGGATTTATAAACTGTAACAGTCTATTGAGAATGTTAATATCATATAAGCTTTTCATTTTAAGACTCTTTATTGTTCTTTTTCTTTAACTAAGCTGTTAGCAAGCCACTTAGGTGCTTGACTGAAGACTATCTGACCCGCCCCTTGTGCCTGGCAGCCTGTCACTGGGAATTACGGTCAGGCAGCTCCCTCTTTGATGATCAGCTGGACTGTCTTTGTGCCAACCCAGCTGCTCTGAACAGCTCCTACTGACAACCTGTACCAGCTTGGGGGTACCTCCCATCACCAAGACAAGCCTCAGTGAACCCCCCCGCCACATGATTCTCACTGCAGCCATTGTAAAAGATCCCATCCACGGCTGCTCTGGATCTTGCAATACCAGTCTTCAAGGAGGAAGAATAGATGGAACACCTTCCGTAAAGACACGGATATATTGTATTTGACAGAAAGGAGTCTGTATTAGGAGGCATGTGATATAATACTTATTTCAAAGCTCTGATTGCTGTATAATGAGTCCTGTGAGTGGTGTGTAGTTTAGATCAGTAAAAGTTTAAATCATCACACATTACACTGTACCATTTTTGTGGTTACATATACAGACTGCATTATACTGTATTCTATGCAGTACAGTAGACTGGTTTCCCGTAATTCTATTGCAAGACTAGGTCCTAATAAAGGCATTGAAGGTTCTTTTATTGTCTCCCTTTGGAATTAGTAGAGTAGGAATATCTGGTAACAGTAAGATCAGAGGAAACCTTTGACTTCCAGTTGTAGGTATCTGGAAGCAAAAAGTAGAAGTTGGGTGGACACTGATGGTCACTGAATTCATTCAGCATCTAGAAGGTAACTGAAGACACTTAACAGCAGAGTACAAAGATAATAAAGGATTTCTAAAGTATTAAAAAGATATGAGAAAAGAGAAAATCTAAGAATGTTTACTGAAGGGTAGAAACTATGAGGGCCTTAGACAGCAAGCCCAGCTGGCTGGAAGAGTTCTACAGATCTGCCAAGACTTGTGAGCTGAGAATTCAAACATCTCAAAGTAAGGATGTTAGACAATCTAGTATTAAGTTCTGAGTCTCCCATACCACAATGAGATAGGTACAGGACCACAGAAATTGAAAGCAGAGATTCCTCTGACCTGAGAAATCAAGACTTGTCTAGTCTTGAAAGCTTGAAATGTAAGTTTATAATTCATGGTGCCTCTGAGAGCTGAATTCTTACCATATTATCACTCCTATTGCTAGGAGCTCCGGCTACCAACTGAATAAAGCTCCCTGCCTACCAATGAATATGATTTCACAATTTCACCTGAAAAAAGCTACAAAACTTCCAGCTAGCCCTTTATTATAGCACCACTCCTACTACCCAGTTCCATTACCAATATTGTATTTAACATGCCCCCTTTTTTTTCAAATTTTGGAGCTTGAATTTATTTTCATTTTTTATAGTTTGATTGAAATATAGTCATACAACTTTCCCTTTTCTCTTTCCTTGCTATAGCCCCTCCAAAGTCTCTCATCCTTCCAATTCTTTATATGATCCCCCTCACTCTCAAATTGATAGCCTCTTCTTCTCCAACTGTAACATTACACATATGTAATATTATATATATAATATATATGTGTGTGCACAAATATCTAAGTTTAAATTGCTTAATATGCTTTCATTGTTTTATATGTATGGTTTCAAGGTGGATTACTTTGTATTGGACAACAAATTAAGGGACTCACCCTCTCAGCAGTAATCAATTGCTTGCAGGTTCTTGTCCAGGAAGGATGCAACCCATGAGATTTCTCCCCCTTCAATGTCAGAGAGCCTATTGATATTTCTGTTGTTTTCAAGACTATTCATACCATATAATATCCTTCTTTACTATCAAATGTTTCCTGAAGTCAGGACAGTGTCACACTCCTCAAATACAGCTAGTAGAGACCTGATACAGGAGGATCACATGAGACAAGGAAGAAGAGACTAGCCAGGGAATGTGACTCAGTCATAGAAGGGTTCTTGCTTACTGCACACAAGATACCTTTAACAAAACAACTTCCACAACAACAAAGGAATTGTGAGTTTAGCCTCTGAACCATATAAGACCCCATCACAAACATAAAAAAGTAACAAATACAACTCTTAGGTAAAACCACCTTTTCTCACTGCTAACTAAACTACTTTATTAACCCAGAAACTTTACTAAGGAATAACTGGAAGAATTCTCAGACAATTTCCCATGGCATTCTATATAATTACCTCTCAAGCTGGTACTCTCAAATATGTCAAAACAAAATTATAATTTTCTAGTCAATGATTTTTATATTGCATAAAATTCTGAGAAATAAAGATTAACATTATATTAAAATGGAAACATTAAATTTTTACTAAGTCATTAAGAAAAAATCAGTTATTTTAGCTGTCATGATACATTTTCCAAATTTCTTTTAGATGAGGAAACACCAAAATCCACACAGATTTGTGACATATTTAAACTAAAATACTGGATTACTACCAGTACCTAATTTCTGTTCATTATTTTATTTCTATCAACCTAAGTCCTAAGCAATGAGAAGCTGTGGGGAGGTATCTACAGTTATCTACAAAAAGAGGGTCTAGGGCTGGAGAGATGGCTCAGCCGTTAAAGGCTAGGCTCACCAAAAAGAGGGTCTACATGCAGATAAATGATGAAAGGACTTTTATTACTAGGATGAAGTTATAATACAGAAATACTAAGACACTACTTACTGCACTTTCTAAGACCCACATGCCATATAGGTTTTTAAGAAAGAACTTGGTTAATAGCCATGCTCGTTAACATTTATACATAATAAAATGCTTGAAGAATTCAATTTCTCACCGTCACATAATTGTTGTTGAAATTGCTTTATGATTTAAAAATATATACTAATTTTATATAAGTTCATTGTCTTTGCTTATATTTTATGGAAGTTCCATGATCAGAGTAATATTGTGTACTTTGAACTAGTTGCTTTGTTATTCAAAATCAAGGCAAAACCTATTTTAAAAAAATTTATTTGGCGTTGAGACACATAAACCTGACATAATTGTTAATCTGAAACAGTCACCTTGTACAGATATAAGTATTTGCTGAGTCCTAAAGAAGGAAGTAATTCCTAGAACATATATTTCATTCTCTTGTGGTTTTATGCCTACCACTGAGCGTACCATATGCTATACTTAAATAGATAATTATACTAATCTAAAAAGTTTAACTATGGTCTTTATTAAAATAGTCAGCTTTTCATCTTTCAAGATATATAAAATTAGAAATGTAATCATATTAGCAAGTGACTAACCAAACAGATGTACTTTTAAAAGAATATAAATATATGTACTTACTCCGATTCCTCTAAGTTTGCCAAAAATGTGGCATATGGTTAGAAATTTTTTGCTAAAATAAAAGTAAAAATACTGTGCATGAAAGTTCACTGTTTTATCAAAACATATAAAAAATCTCAGAAATTAGACTTTGAGCTACACTGCTTTTTCAATGAGCACAGTTTGTATGCAGGAAATAGACACATATAAATCATTACATTTGCTTCTAACTACTTTTTTACTGGTAAACTTAAGAAAAGACCCATTTCTTAATTTAATTAATTATTATTTCATAGAACATCCATCCCATTTGATGTGGGAGGTTCTTCTGTCTGTGTGTTGCCTTTATTGGTTAATAAATAAAAGACTGCTTTTAGCCTATGGCAGAGGATAACAGAACTAGGCAGAGAAAGCTAGGCTGTAAGCTGGGAGAAAGAAAGGAGGTGTCAGGGAAACATCAGAGTCAGACCTGCCAAAACTTTGCCGGTAAGCCACTGCCACATGGCAATACACAGATTAATGGAGATGGGTTAAATTAATATGTAAGGGTTAGCCAATAAGAAACTAGAGCTAATGGGCCAAGCAGTGATTTAAATAATATGGTTTCTGTGTGATTATTTTGGGTCTGAACAGCTGGGAACTAGCGGCTTCCTCCAACACACATTTTTTTCTATTTTAAGACAGCCAAGAAACAGCATCCCACCTCTCTCTAGGACTCATCTACAACATTTTAGGAGTTCTGTCTCCCTGAAAATCACTAAATGACCTC
Organism: Dicrostonyx torquatus; assembly: GCA_028555095.1. Taxonomy (NCBI): domain Eukaryota; kingdom Metazoa; phylum Chordata; class Mammalia; order Rodentia; family Cricetidae; genus Dicrostonyx; species Dicrostonyx torquatus. The sequence continues at coordinate 635,392 of JAQHUG010000379.1, read as the reverse complement.
TTCACAGATCCTTATGTTCTCTGGAAATCACAGTGATTCATATTTGTCCATCCATAACAGGTTTAATTGGCTCATAGAGGTACAATGAACACTGATACTATTGCTTCAGATTCAGAAACTTTAAAACTCTGACTCCCTCTCTATTATCTATCTACCTTATCTATTATTAATACCATGATAACAAAGACAAAATCAGGTGGTTGTTTAGATCAATTTAGGGAAGCAGAATAAAATAGAATACCAAATATTGAAGAGGATATTCTGATATCATACATGTAGGAAAGAACTCTTCTATGCTTCTGCCTCCTCCTGCATTTTCACATTATCTTCTGCTATGATTTAATTTGCTTCACTTTTTACTGTATATAAATTTCATAAATTTATAAATTTATATAAATTTCATAAATTTATATAACTATGTGTTCAGACACAATTACCCTAAAGAGATAACTGTAGATTTAGTTTATAATAACTAAGACTTGGATTAACTAAACAAATTTATCTTCCAGTTTCCATATCTTAGTTTTAATTAATAGAAGAAAATCTGATAGGAACCATTGATGTTTTAAGTAGTTAAAATAATCAAATAGACTGACTCATATGTTTAGAGTCAATAACTTACACCAAGAAAAGAGTCTTAACATAATGGCACTTTTAAAAAAAATAAGAGCTAAAATAGCTCAAAACTCAGCAAGGTAAGTTGTTTTAACATAGTTTAAAACAAAATGTAAAATATATAAAGATTAAAAAATAAGTTTTAGGAATATTTATTGATTAGTGAACTATGAAAGTTTGATTAAGCAAAGTGAAAATCGTATATGTGCTTGATAAAAAAGTATAACCAGAGTAATGTCAGACATAAGTACTTACTTTGCCTATAGTATATTTTATCTTAATTGGGTTTTTGAATGTACTTGTATGTATACACCTGTGTGAGTATACATATGAGTATACTATATACATGCATGCATGTATATGAATGCTTTAAAAAGTTTTGCATACTTACAAATCACCACTTTTATTAAAATGATATTTCTTTAAAAGTGATGTAACTCAATCTTGCTTAACAAAATAATTATATCTTAACCTTGTTGGTGTAGGAGGGTTCCTATGTATTTGGGTTACTCTCATTGGTTGAATAAAGGACTGCCTGTCTTATAGGAGAGGACACAGCCATTAGGTGGGCAGAGTAGACAGAATGGAAGGTGGTGAGAGAGAAGGAAGTGGGCAGACGCCATGATCCTTCAGCCCAAGATGGATGCAGGTTAGAATCTTCCAATAAGTCACCACCTCGTGGTGACATACAAACTTTTATAATGGCTTAGTTTAAGATGTAAGAGTTAGCTAAGAAGAGGCTAGTGATAATGGGCCAGGCAGTGTGTTAAATGAATCCAGTTTTTGTGAAATCATTTCGGGCATAAACTAGTGTCCATGGCCTGGAGCCAGGCACTGGGAACAACAGGGCCCATGTTCCTCTCAGATGCCGGGATACAACCCCCACCTATTACTGCAAATTGTATTTTATTTCACCTTGTATTTTAGCATAAATTTTAGCTTGACAGTATAATACAGGCCAGATATGTTCCTGTTAACTCTGAGAAATATAATTCTAAATGTGAATAAAAACAGTAAAAAAAATGAAGAAAGGGGGCTGGAGAGATGGCTCAGAGGTTAAGAGCATTGCCTGCTCTTCCAAAGGTCCTGAGTTCAATTCCCAGCAACCACATGGTGGCTCACAGCCATCTGTAATGGGGTTTGGTGCCCTCTTCTGGCCTGCAGGCATACACACAGACAGAATATTGTATACATAATGAATAAATAAATAAATATTATTTTAAAAAATGAAGAAAATTAGATAATGGCTTTTCTCTAAGTGATCCCCTTGTATTTATCACAAAACAAAGACTTTATCTTGAACCATAATAAAAATGTAAATATGTTAGTATTTAAAGCAATGCTTCTTTCTCTCTGCCAAAAATATTTAGTGTAAAGATGATCATCAAGAGGGGTAGTGGTATGTTTATCCTTTAAACTTGCCTAATAATTGTGATGTTATCAATCTTAAAATCACATCCTTTGTGGAAGAATAAAATGCCAGCATTCCCAGTTCTATAAAAAGTGTTAAAATCAAGGTCTTCCTAGATAGTCTCAGTACATAGATAATTTTCATTAGCAGCTGATGACTAGAGTCAGATCATAAAGTTATATTCATAGTGTATTTTTTTCAACAAAGAAGTAAGAAGAAATTCATTCCAAAGCAATCAATGACAGGGTATAAAGGATTGTTTGCCTTTAACGAATTTTTTTGAACTGTGTTTAATAGGATTTTAAGAAAAAGCAGGCTTGGGGGCTCAAATATAGCTAACTTCAAGACAAAGGACAGTGAATATGAACCTCTTTGAATGAGATGCACATAGGTTTATACATCATACCTTAAAATGATTGAAGTTCAAAATGTACATGTTATCTCTCTCACACACACAGGGGGTGGAGAAAGAGAAAAAAACAGGTTTTATTCTACATGTAACATGAAAATGACCATCTAAGTTAAAATGGAACACAGAGGTCTTTATACTAAGATCTAAATGTATTTTGTCAAAATATTAAAAAAAAAACCTATGCTACAGAAATAAATAAAAACACAATGGTGGTATTTGCATAGAACACTAAATTAGCATTTGGGCAACTCTCTTTGCCTACTGGTTACATAGTCTTTAACTTTATGGGAGCCATTCTGTGTAACCTTGGGAGAATTATGGCAGCTCAATATTTAGACTGGCATATTAGTTTTCTTTTACTAACATGACAACCTACTACATGTTTACTAGTGTAAGGAAATGCAAAATTTGTCATACCATACTTCTGTAGATTTGAATTCTGGCACAGAATTCAATTTAATACCTTGGTATTAGGGCTGTTTTCCCTGGGGAATTTAGGGGAGCACTTCATTTCCTGACATTTCTCTACTTCCACTGGACTTGGTTCATCATAGTTCATTCTCCCATCTTCCGGCCAAACAATATTGAGTCTTCATGACCATATGCATATGATTACATATATATTTCTCAGCCCTTTACCCTCCAGTCTTTTATCCAACTACCCAACCTGATAATTCAGGGTAAAACTCTAAACTCTGAAAAAAAAATGTGCTGTCTTCATCAGCATTTATACTAAACTCAGATCAAAAAATTTCTGCAGGCAACGTCCTTCATCTTTACGCATCTGGGAATGAAACCCCGGCAATGAAGCATGTGTTTTACCCAGCATTGTCTGTACAGCACTGTAAAACTTTCAAAACAAATTACGTAGTAACTGTATCTATCTCATGCACATTAGAACTGTCAAAAGAAATACTGCAGGATTTGAATAGCATATGCACAATCTACAAAGTTCTCCCTAAAAAAATGTAGGTTTATCCCCAAAATTTAGACAGTTAGGAGATGAAAAGGAAATATTAACATTTGCCACCTTAGTAAAGGGGAAAGAATAGCACTTTCCTTGACTCCTTAATTTTAAGAAAAACTGCAGCAAGTAATTCTGAAAAGCAAAGGCTAATAGAATTTCAAGTACTACACTTTCTAAAACTCCTTTTTAAAAATGCAGGAAGGCCCCCTCCAGTATGTCATCACTTTTGAACATACCTATTGAAAATTTGCCTAAAATAACACCAATTCAAGCCAGAAAGTATGTAAACATAAAATACGAAAGAGGACCAACAAATTTGAAAAAAGAAAAATAAAACCTAAACTAATACATGGGGAAAACAACTTTTCAAAGCTTATTCTTTTCCCTGGAATATTAACAAACATTCTTGACACCTTAATTAAAGACACAGTTTTTAATTTTTTTTTTTTTGGTTTTTCTTTTCTTTTTTCTTTTTGTTTTTTCTAGACAGGGTTTCTCTGTGGCTTTGGAGCCTGCACTGGAACTAGCTCTTGTAGACCAGGCTGGTCTAACTCACAAAGATCCACCTGCCTCTGCCTCCCAAGTGCTGGGATTAAAGGCGTGCGCCACCACTGCCCAGAGAACAGTTCTCTTAAAAAAAAAATAATGCTTAAATTCCAAAATTCTTAGTGTTCTGTAATCCGGAAATTCCCATTTCCCTCTCTCTCTCTCTCTCTCTCTCTCTCTCTCTCTCTCTCTCTCTCTCTCTCTCTCTCTCTCTCTCTCTCTCTCTCTCTTCCCAAAGCCCACTCACCCAGAGTCGTCGAACAAAGGGAAGGAGTCAAAAGCAGAAGGGGGAGGGAGTGGGCGTGGCTTGTCTCTTAAAGGGACAGAACAGATAATGACATTACAGCTTCATTTGAAAAAAGAAAATTGCTTAAAATATTGCTGTTGGAGCAACTATGTATACAGTGGTAAGACAGCTTACTACGATATTTCAAATGGCCTACTTACAAAGCTGGTACACAATTAAAATGACAGAGATATTCAGTTATATGTTTTAATTTAAATATATTTCTTTATTGTGATAGCTATGCCCCCAAACTACTACATCCATGCAAATTTACAAACCTAAATGCCTACTTTTACAAATATGTATGCTTATTATTTTCCTATATTAATTGAATAAAGCAGAAAATACTGTTTTTGTTCTGTGTGCTTCTCAGATGAAATCCTCTTTTTAAAAGTGAATAGATGACTTGTAAATAATTTTAAATCATTCATTCCGAGATTTTGCTTTTAGTTGTTGATCTTTGGGAACTTAAAACTATATAAATTTTAGAAGTTAGACATTTTGATATTTCTAGGCTTCAGAGTTAATTACAGCATCCAGACTATTTCTTTTGTACACCTCAATATGTCTACATATGTGTTTAGTTAATGCTTTTAAGAAATGTTTGCCAACAAAATTTACAATTTGTTTTTACTATGTAGTCTACCAAAGTTCAGGGAACGTTTAGATTCTGACATGTTTTAACTTCCCCAGATTATACTGTAGGATCTAACCATGGCAAGCTCAATAGAGGCCTGAGTCTCAGAAGTTTACCCTGAGGTAAAGTTCCAGTAAACCTGGTTCCAATAAAGACCACAAACTGAGACTACCCAGGCACCACCCAGGAGCAGATCACCCAAAGGAAACTCCTAATGTTCCAACCATTGCAGATAGGCTGGCTTGCATTGTTCACACAATAAACCTTGCTTTTGCATTTTGGTGAGTCACTCTCCTTGGTGGGTTTTTTGGGTTCCCCATGGACTGGGCATAACAATACAATAGAATAATTTTTTTTGTCTCTGAATCATTCATATTTCTGTGTGATTCCCTTTGGGGAACATTTGTTAACATCTAGACACACACCCTAAGGATGCTTGTATAGAAAGAAGTTTCAGAAAGTGTAAACACTATTTAGTGCTGGAGTGGACTCATTTACTGTTGAAGACAATATGTATAACTACCACTTTAAGAGATGTTGATGCACAATTTGCTATAATCTACCTGTATGAAATCAGGTTCCCTCCAGTGTTGTATTTTTCTGTGTCATATCAGGTTGCATATGTTTTTCTAGCAGTCATAGTTCTTATTCAAGCAAATGGTCCAACATTGTTAGTGGGGCTATAGCCACTGCTGTAAATAGTAAATCTTAGTATTTTAATGTTACTTTCTATTTTGCTTTATTTTGTCTCTGTTAATATTGATACTAGTTTATTTTAGGGTTACATATACATACCTAAATAGAATTCAAATATAATTTCAATAAGCAAAGAAACATTTCTTTCATTTTACTTTTTCTGAAAGCAGAACATTTTGCTATGGAAAAATGAAAAACAGCTGATAAGCAAATGGCAATATAAATTTAAATATCCCATAAATATATCTCTTAGAAACTTCAGTTAAGAATTTCAAAATTCATTTCTATGTTTTTAATAGAAATATATTGAATATTAATTTTCTTCTCAGTAATCAAAAATTGTATTTTCTGATATATCATAACCATCCAAAATATCAATTAAGCAGATGAAATGCATTTTATTAAAATAGTGTTTATTTAAAATCTACTTATATTTACAGCTCTACATATATGTCAAAGTACTATCCTGGTTATTTTACTTGTCTGTTTGACACAAAATAGATTTATCTGGGTAGATGAAACTCGATTCAAAAACTGTCTCCTTCTGATTGTCAGTAGAAAAGTCTATAGTGTATTTTCTTGATTACTGATTGATGTGGATAAGTCCACTCTACAGTGGGCATAGTCGCCCTCGGCCAGGTAACCTTGAGTTGTATAAAAAAGAATAATTAGGAACAAGGCAGTAAGTAGTGTTTTTCTATTGCTTCTGCTTCAGTTCCTGCATCCAGATTCCTGACTTGAGTTGTTGCAATGACTCTGTACAATGATGTCACGAGACATGAGTAATAAAACGAGATAAATCCTTTCTTCCCTAAGTTACTAGTGGTCATGGAAATAGGAGCCTAACTATGAAGGGTGTTCTTCCACCATGTTTCAATATTTTATTTATTTTATATTTATTTATTTTATTTTGATATATAATTACATATATGGTGAATCTCTCTTTCAAGTTTGGAATATATTGCCTATTCTAGATTACAAAATTTTCTTCAAAAACTGATGACCATGTGTTTATGATCATTGCCTGTGATGATCATTACTTTCTTTCCAAATAATTCAACAGTTCATCTTGGACATACAGGAAGAGAAACCTACTTTAGTCTCTGAGGACTATAATTTCTAAGAAACTGATAATCAAAAAATTAGCAGCAATGTAAAACTTTGAATGTAGTGGATTAATATTCTATGTCTTGATTTAATCTTGTCTAAAGAAAAGAATAATAAATGTTCTGGCCATTATAGACTGGTCTAGTATGAATAAATGTATATGGGTTTTATGTCTCTGAATACAAATAAAGTTACAAAATAGTAACCTCAGAAAAATAGTCACACATGTGATTATGTTCCCATGATAAACAAAGACTAAGCAAAATCACTCTTCAATGCCTAAACACAGACAAAAATTTGATCACTGTCCAAATCAAAAGAGGACCTAAATTCTCTCCCAGTACTGTGTAGTATGAGGAACACTGTTTCTTGACCAGATAAAGTTTTGGACCCATTCCGCATAAGATTGGCATAACTAATCATAGAAATACTCCCACTTTCTGACAGCATGATACCAGGAAAAAATAGTCCTGCCTCATTAAATGCTCACTAACATCACCCAATCAGAATAATAAGCCTAAATCCTATCACTCTGCTTAATTGTCTCATACTGAGACACCCCACAGTTCCACATAATGTGAGTTCATCCTCATTACAGTGAGTCATAATCTCAAATTGGTCAACCACAGTTTTACTCCTGGAGATCTTTGGTTGAAAACATTGACATTTGAAACATTTGAAATAATTTCTGAGACTTGACACTTTAAAAATATGAGTCATTAGTATTTTAGGAAAAGTTTCATTGAAAGATAAAACCCACAGGTCTCATGCTGAAAGAACTATTATTTTGAATTTATCCCAGATAACTCAAAATCTATATTTTTGTTATCTACAATGGAATTCATATTAATGGTTTCCTGTAGAACAATTAGTATTATTAGATGAGTGAATTAGATGAGTAACTCATCATGGTTAATGTCCCTTCCATATCTTTCTTTTTGTCCTATACATGATATGTAGAACTTAGAATTTCTAAGACAGTATTTGAAACATCATCAGAACAACCCATTTTCTTTGATTATTTCACAGGTGTCTACATTAATGAGAATTGAAGACATAAACACGTCCCAATAAGTGAACATATATTTACTTTTTTGTTTCTAAACAAAGACAAAATTATGTTTTTACTGTGGATAGGTTTAAATATTTTTTAAATATGATCAAACTTTAGTATTAGTGATTAATGGTTATTTGTGTGTAACTCTGACCATGTAGTTTAGAAAAGAAGACTGTAAATAGTATGTCTTTAAAGAACTGCTAAAAAGTGTCTAAACAAGAAAAAAATAAATACGCTAATCATTTGTAATATATTAATGAATCAGAATAACGAGACCAGGTGTGCAAGAAATCAAGCGTTCTATATTTTATGTGATGATATTTAACTTCGTAAATTTATTCCAACAATCTTCTAGTAGGAAGGAAAAATAACATCAGCATTTCCTGATGGATCTTTTTCCTCTTCCTGCAGTTCATCAAAAAACTGCTTAGGGAATATAGGTCAAAAATCACCTTAGTTGAAGGATTACTAAACCAAAACCTGGGATCACATGTTAGATACCTACTTGTTAATTGAGAAAGCAGGGCCCAGAGGCTCCAATATGATGCAGGCTCTAACTACTCTTCTTGATTGCATGTGAGAACTCGTTGATAAAGCCCCAATGCTGAAGACCTTGGACACTTGGGTTACAAGCATAGAGAAATCAAGCTGGAACTGAACTGGAAGCTTCCCCTTGCTGAATTCTTTCCATAGTGGGAGAAAGTGTGGGGCGGGGTATGCAGGGAGAATGGACATTAAAGCCTTACCCAGGTGTGAACCCTCCAGCCAACAATGCCAACAAGTCTAGTAAGGCATGCCCATTAGAGCAAAAGTGTCATAACATTTATGTGTGTAATTAATTGCTCTTTGAGTGGATTACAAGCCTATTAGGCAGCAGCAAATTCATACTTGCTACTATAAACTGAAGCAAAACCACACACACACACACACACACACACACACACAGAGAGAGAGAGAGAGAGAGAGAGAGAGAGAGAGAGAGAGAGAGAGAGAAAGAGATAAGGTAAAGTAATTGTCTTCTGGGCTTAGTCCTGCCCTCATAGCAGCTGTAGCTTTTGCAGTGAGCCCACACAAGACTGGGCTATCAACAGTCAATTGTGGATTAGGAAAGATCATGTGGAACTCTATTCCTCCCTGCAAAACCATTCAGTACTGATGGAATCTATAGAATGGGCAAGATTGTCTTCAGTTATGCACAAATGAGCTATAGTGATCACACATATCATACCAGTTAAGCACTATGAGTCATAGATAGATAGATAGATAGATAGATAGATAGATAGATAGATTAAAAGATTAAAGACCAAAACCAACAATAAAAATCATAAAGTACTGGAAGTTTGAAGAGAAATTGTAGAAGGATGAGGAATGAATATTATACATGTATAAAACTGTTAAAGAAAAAAACTCAATGAATATTTTTAAAAAATAAAAATAAGACCAAGCATGGTGGTGCATGCTTTAATCCCAGCGCTGGGGAGGCCGAGGCAGGTGGATGTTTGTGAGTTTGAAGCAATCCTGGTACAGAGCCAGTTGCAGGACAACCAGGGCTGCCCAAAAAAGCCTTGTCTTGAGAACAAAGCAAACAAAATAAAAAGATAACCTAGGCTGAAATAAACTTGATTTGGGCTCTCTTCTCCCCTGTGTTTTGCTTGCTTGCTTGTTTTTCAAAAACTTGGAATTATAAATTCACTGTGCCTTTCTTATGTAACTAGTTTCAAAATAGCTTGTAAATGACCCAACCTTGAAATATCTGTCTCAATGATCTGAGAGTCATTTCTTTTTCTAAATTAAGGGAAATAGTACCCTTGTCTCCCTCTTAGCTGCTGCCAGACGATATCTAAGTTGATGTGACCTAATCATAGAGGGAAAAAGATAACATTTCCAGCTTTGAAATAAGTCTGTGTGGTCAATATAACATTGATTAATCTCCCTGCCTCTGTCTGGAAATACTTATTTACTAGTGCAGTCCATTTGAAAAGCTCCCCAGTCTCAATTTTATGCTTATAGCATATATGACACTAAAACTTTCCATTTATTTTTGAAAATGACACCTCCTATCACCCTTGCTTGAGAGTTCCGTTCAAGGCTGACTTATCTGAATGCTCTCCCTACCAGAATGCTCTTGGATTTGTTCTGTAAGCAACAGGAGTGAACTGACACAAAAATGATACTTCATGAAATGGGTACTTCAAAAATGCCGTGAGCTTAGCCCCAAATTGTGTTTGAAAACTACATACCCAGGAACTGTAGAATAAAACCTGCTGTGTTGTTCTTCTGTTCAGCACAACAGTGCTCCTTTCCCTGCCAATTCCAAAAACCTTGATCCCCACCTATTCATGCCTCCGGTTTCCCTGACAACAAGATGTAGCTACTACTGTTGCTGCAGCTGCAGAATCTGAGGCTGCTCACTCACCTATGACAGTGAATCTTTGTTCACGGTAGCCTCTCAACGACATGTGCTTATTGTGTAGACACTGGGAATGTAAATGTTCATAGATTCTACAATGAGAGGAGAGCTCTGCCCCTAGATGGGAAATTCCAAAATTATCCCAAATTATTTTGGGTCCATCTTTTGTATTATGCAAAGTCCCAGTCAAATCTTTTCTGTGTGTTCTATCCTATACATGGGATCGCCTTTCTCAATTTTTCTGTACAAATCAAGAATGTGAAAAGATTTCTACTTTGGTAATACCAGATCTGTAATATGGTGTCCGTCTGCAGCACACCATTATCCTGAAAATGGTTATTATCCTTCCTAGGTCCAGCAGGAATATGAATAACTAATGTTATGGGGAAGAAAGTGACTCATTCCACACACAAAATATCTGCCTCTATGGATTAGCTCTGTTCAACTTACAAAATTTTAAGAAAGTTTAACCACTTGCAATAAGACTTGTCTACCTACTACTGCTCATCTTAGTCAATGTCTGTTAAAATCTAGTGACTGATAGCTTTTCTGATTCATTTGTCACAATTCTATCATTTTAATTTTTATATTATTATAAACAAGACACTAAGTCTGCACATGCCACATTCCCTAGAGAACAGTTCCAGAAATGTGCCCATTGGTGGGATAGTAGCGAGTTGTGACCTTCCAGGAACACTTTTTCTTGCCTCTGTTCAATGTTAACACTACAGCAGATGACTAATTTTTTTAATAAGTTAAAAATAAAATACTTACAAGTAGGAATTTGCCTCCTGTCTATCTTTTGGTGCATGGTGTTAGGAATCTCTTATTTTCCAAACTGACTCTGGTGATATTTTATGTTCTTCTTGCTGTGGAAGGCTGGCATCTAACTTTCCAGCATGCCCTCAGCAACAATGCTAGTAGATAAATCGGCTCAGCATCTCTAGTGGATTCCCTAAGGTTTCTTGGTGCCTTGTGGCTCTTAAAATGTACTGCACTTGATTCCCATGCCAAGTTTCATTATGCCCCCTCAGTCACCTGTTCTCACATTGCTTCAGCAACATCACCTGTTGGGAAAATTGGCAGTGATTCAGCCAATACTTCAGTCAGGCATTTTCCCATCAAGACTTTATATGCACTAATTATTCTATGGTCACACTATTTAATTACAGCTCTTATTACTTTTGTGTGTTAAGGAAAATCTTGTGTCAGATCCTTAGGAAGCATCCAGTGTGAAAAAAATTATGATAATGCATTTTGAGTGATTGAGTTCTGAATTTTAAGCATTCTAGTACATGTAAGTACTAGTTCTTGATGGAGCTGCTGAAAATTGGCAAAAACAAAAAGAAGATATAGCTTACAGAATTCTCTCTCTCTCTCTCTCTCTCTCTCTCTCTCTCTCTTTGTGTGTGTGTGCGTGTACATGTGTGAGTATTGAAAAACATGATTAATTTTAGATAAAGTAGGTTGAGTTTGTGACATACTAAATTATGCTTGCTGTTGAAGTTAGAAACTATTCATTTATCTTGCTACTTATGCCAAGAACAAATATACCTATATATGTAAGAATCTGCTAATATGCTGGTGAGTGTCTTTGCTATAATTCCAGCATGCTGCATATTTCTGTACCACAGAGCACCTTTCAAAGGCCTAACTTAGCAGTCAATTCACAGTCCACTTTCTGTTGCAATCATCACTCAGTTAAACACATTCCCTGATTTACTCTTTCTTTCTGCTTTTCACAGTCTGATAAGACTTCACAAAACTCCAACGTTTCTTCTATTGTCTCTTCATTTAGAGTTATCATTCTAAGCCTGCATTTCTTCTGGAAAGTTTTAAGCTGAATCATTTACAAACCAGGTCTTTCAGCCCCCTGTTCAAAAATGTTCTTCTCAGGTTCCTGAATTTTAGTAAAAGTGGTCTGTGCTGTAATTCCAACTGAGCAGTCTTTATAATACTAATATTGACTAATATTCATAATTTTCTATTATTAGTTTACACAAATCTTGATGACTGGAGACTGGGACCTCAAGGCAACCAGATCCTTTTTGTTTTTGATGTCAAGCAAAGGTTATGACATATAGAAAGCATTCCATAGACAATGGGGAGAATGACAGTGAACTTGCGATCATCTTTGTTAGGTTTTGATTACATTGTCCCTGATTATGTAAATTTCAAAATATGGCAAATTTTTTAAATAATATTCTACTGAAAATAATTCTAAAGACTGAATAAAATATAAAAAGGTTCATTTAATTTAATTTTAATGAGCTTTTAAAGTACATGCATTTGTATATGTTTGCTTGTGAGTACATACACATAACTGCAGGCAGCCAAAGACACAGAAGAGAGCATTAGATCCCCTGGATCTATGCATATATTTGTCTGTGAGCTCCTAGATGTGTGTTTCATAAATAGAACTCAGGAGTACTATATGTTCTTAACAGTGAAATCATAGCTCCAGCCTTGAAAATTACTGTATCAAATTTATTTCTCTAATATATGGGAGGACAGTAGGGAAGGGAAAACAGTAAAAGCATGCCTTTTAAACAAGCTTGGTGAATGTGCACTTTCTTTGTTATGTCTGTGAGTTGCACAACGTATCCGAAGTGAAGCATGGATTTTAACCAAGCTGGTGATGCTTAAAGCCTAAAGCAGTACTTGCTCACTATAACAAAAAGCTTGAAATGCATTTGCATTGTAGTAAGAGTGTGTGCAGGCAAGGGAAATTTTCCCACATCTTTACTAGAGAAGAAAAAAATATCACAAAATAAAGATACCTATATGGTAGGAAAACATCAAAAAAGGTAAAACAACAAGGAAGGGCAAGAGAATAGAGGTCATTTAGCTCTATTTTTGATGAGTAAGAACTACCATAAAAAACAAACCACACAGCAGTATTATAAGAAATTGAACATGTCTATATTGAATATCCTAGATTTCATATTAACATATCTTAAACATATGGGTTATTTTAAACTAAATTGGTATTTGCAATTGAGCCAACAGAATTTGTTAATTAAGCAGATTTTTTTTGAAGATTTTCTGAATGCAAGGCACTGTCCTAGATATTGGAGGGTATCTGTCTGTAAAGCAGATTAAATTCTTAGTATTATTCTTAGGCAGAAGATGTTGTAATTAGGTGGAGAGGTGTGGGTTATATTCCCAGCACCCAGCTTC
>JAQHUG010000379.1:607741-621548 GCA_028555095.1 Dicrostonyx torquatus | reverse complement strand
AGACTAACTAGAAAGATGAAAATGAAGCACACGAGAAAAAAAAGGGAAATAGTTTCAGAGATATTATACTTAAATCTAAACAAGACGCTATGTTCCTGTTAAGTCTTATTTATTGGATGGTAAGTTTTACTTGTTCATTCCTGATTATTAATCACAAAAAATACCTCTTTACAAATGTGGTCCCTTCCATCACATTCATATTATTTTTATATAGAAGAGGGAGTTTATGGATATGTGAAGTAAGGAACCACAGTTTCCCTGAGTGCCCATTTCTATACTAGACTGTAAGTTTGAAGAAAGCTATGAAAGATGCACCTCGGAACACTCTCGCATCCCTACTAGAAGCATATCATCAGAGAGGTAACTTTGCCTTTTCTTGGATTATGATGCCAAACAACATATAAAATATAAAGTATGGAAAATAATATGAAAATATTGAGAACATAAAATATTCTAACGTCTATGTCATAACCTGCAAAATCAATCAAAATGCGTGCAATTTAAAGATTGTTTTCCATTTAAATTAGTTATATTATGTTGTAGTCTTCCAAATTTATGTTAGATAGATGTTGGATTTTATTATAGAGATAGCATTCAAAAATATTTGTGTCATATTCTATTGTACATGAAACATATGTTGTATAAAACATGTTTATGAAACTGGCATTCAGAAGTTAAAATGTCAAATATGCCATATTATTTAAAATAATGAAAAGTAAATATACATGGAATAAGTAACTCAGTTCAACTTAAGAAAAATTTGTAACAGAGAAATAATTTTTCCATGTCTATGTTTTCCTTAATTAACATGGCTGACATATCTAATTCTAACATTATGATAGGCTCTTCAGTAATTCATGAGCCTTTTCATTATTTTCTTCTTTCCTGCTAACATGAGCACAATTAGAGACAGAAAAAACTTGAAGCATGACAAGTAAATGGTTGAAAATATTCTGTGAAAGATTAAGAATTTATCTTTATAGGACTTGGTAATTTATTGTCTGTTTAACTGAAGATTATAATGCCTGTTTAATGAATACAAAATTATTTCATTTTCTCCTGTGATGAGAAAGTTCCACTAATTCTTGTATGTTCAGAGTCATGTTCTTTTATTTCAAGGACATTTTGACATCTCTACAATTCTTTTCTTTTAATTGTAATTTCATCCTGGTAAAGTATGAAGGATTGTCTGTGTCAATAATTGTCTATTTTGGTTCCAAGAAAAAGCTTTAATAATCAGGTCTAATGTATTTTATTTTAACTGAGACACCAGTGTGGTATTAATATTTTAATTAAAATATAATTATATCACTCCTTGCATTTCCCTTTCTCTCCTCTAGTCCCTCTTATGTGTTCACCTTCTCTCTAATAAACTTGAAATGTTGTAGCATTACTTGTTTCCTTAGAAAGATTCAAGAAAAGCATCCTCTATGCTTAGTAACATTTATTATTAATTACCCTTAAGACAGTCAGATGTACAAAAGACAATATGATATAATGATTGTTGTAAGTCGGGGAGAGGAGTGCGGGTTGTATTCCCGGCACCCGGCTCTCAACCACCGGCCTGCTCAGCCACTGGTTGCTTGCTTATGCCCGAAATAACCACACGACAATTATATTCATTTAAATACTGCCTTGCCCATTATCTCTAGCCTTTTCTTGACTAGCTCTCACATCTAAACTAACCCATTATAAAAGTCTGTATGTCACCATGAGGTGGTGAATTACCGGACGGTTCTAAGGATCATGGCGGCTCTCTCACATCCTTTCTTCAGAACTTCCATTCTGTCTACTCTGCCCACCTAAGGGCTGACCTATCTTACAAGCCAAGGCAGCTTCTTTATTAACCAATGAAAGCAGCAGAAATAAATATGGACCCTCCTACAAATGATGTCACATTTTCTCTGTTCCGTAAACTTCTGCAGCTAGACCCAAACTAATTATTCTAGTGGAAGGAGACAGAACTATACAGTTTTTAACCTATAATAAAAGAAATAATAAAAAATTTAATTCTCAAAATGTTATTACTGATTGGTCCAGAATTTTATTATCATAAAAGACATCATTCTTATTACAAAGAGGAGAGTCTTCTGATATGCTACGATATCTTACAATCATGTACATGCCCAGAAGTCTTTAGCCAGGCAGGCCCAGGCCACACAGCCAGAGCTAGGGAGTGACCTGCCTGCCAGCAGAATTGTATCTCCCTCTGGATTCTGTTTCCCAGGACCCTTCCCTGAGCCAAAGCCATCCCAATTCCTCCCTGACCCTGCTGATGTTGAGTCCCCACCTGCAGTTCCAGTGGATTTCCATCACTGAGGCAGAAGAACTGATTATCTCTCTGGATCCTGCCCCCAGTAACCCTTCACCAAGCCCATGCTATCCATCCTACCTAGTCCCCAGCCATAGTGCGGAAACTTCCCCCCAACTTCAGAAGACTTCTCGCAAGCAGGCCTGACCACACAAGTCAGAACTAATGAATGACCTGCTTGCCAGTAGAACTGTACTCCTCCCTTGGATTCTGTCTCCCACACTTCTTATGCAGGCCAGCACCATCTGAGCTCATCTTGGAGAGAGCAGGTATACAAGAAACACATTAAACACTGAAATATAACCAAAACAATATACAGCAAGTCAACAGGCAACATCAAATTAAATAGAGATAAACTCAAAGCAATTCCACTAAAATCAGGAACAAGGTTGTCCATTCTCTCAATATATATTCAGTATAGTATTCAAAGTTCTAGCTAGAGCAAAAAGACAACAAAAGAACTCGAAGTTCTAGCTCAAACAATAAGACAACAAAGGGAGATCAAGTGTTTACAAATTAGAAAAGATGTCAAAGTATTGTCATTTGCAGGTGATACGATAGTATACATAAGCATCCCCAAATATTCTACCCAAGAACTCCTAGAGCTGACAAACACATTTAGTGAATTGGCTGGATACAAGATTAGCTTTTAAAAAATCAATAGATCTTATATACAAATGACAAAGTGGTTGAGAAAGAAATCAGAGAGACAACATCCTTCACAATAACTACAAGCAATATAAAATATCTTGGGGTAATGCTAACCAAGCAACAGAAAGACATGTATAACAAGAATTTCTTGTATTGAAAGAAAAAGTTGGAGAAGATATCTGAAAATGGAAAGTTCTCCCATGTTAATGAATCAGTAGGGTCAACACAGTAAAAATAGTCAACTTACAAAAAAACAAAAACAAAAAAGAAAACAATATACAGCTGGGCGATGGTGAACTTGCCTTTCCCATACATCCCATGCTTGTCTTTCTGTGACTGTATCAAAGTATCAAATAATCCAATTAAAAATGGGGTACAGATCTAACAAAGAATTCTCAACAAAGGAATTTCAAGTGGTGAAAAGACACTTATGGATCTGCTCAACATCCTAATTCATCAGGAAAATGCAAATCAAAGCAACTCCAAGATACCATCTTACATCAGCCAGAATGGCTAAGTTCAAAAACACCAATGAAAGAATGCGAAATAAGGGGAACATTTCTCCACTGTTGGTGGGAGGGCAAACTTGTACAACCACTTTGGAAATCTGTATGGCGATTTCTCAGAAAATTGGGAATCAATTTACTTCAAGACCGAGAAATACAACTGTGGGGCACATACCCAAAGGATGCAGACCCATAACACAAGGACATTTGCTCAAATATGTTTATAGCAGGATTATTCATAACAGCCAGAATCTGGAAACAACCTAGATGCAACTCAACCAAAAAATGGATAAATGCAGTACATTCACACAACAGAGTACTTACTCAGCGGTAAAAAGAGACAATGATATCTTAAAATTTGGAGGCAAATGTATGGAATTCAGACACAGTAGGACCAACAATATTCTTTACAGACCTTGAAAGTACAATACTTACCTTCATATGAAAGAGCAAAAAACTCAGGATATCTAAAAACAGTCCTGGACAATAAAAGAACTTCAAAAGTTATCACTATCCCTGATCTCAAATTCTATTATGAAGCTGTAGTAAGAAAAACCAGCATGGTATTGGCTTAAAAGCAGACACATTTATCAATGGAATTGAATCACAGATGCAGACCTAAATCCACACACTTATGGACACTTTGGTTTTTGATAAAAAAAAAGTCAAAGTTATGCAATGGAGGAAAGAAAAAGTATCTTCAACAAGTGGTGCTGGCATAACTGGATGTTGGTATGTAGAAGAATACAAATATCCATATTATTGCCCTGAACAAAACTCAAGTCCAAGTATATCAAAGACCTCAACGTAAATCTAGTTACACTGAATCTGATAAAGAAAGTGAGAAATAGCCTTGAATGTATTGGCACAGGAGACAGTTTCCTGGATAGAACTCTGGTAGTACAGGCTCTAAGATCAACAATTAATAAATGGTACCTCATGAAACTGAAAAGCTTCTCTAAGGCAAAGGACTCTAGGATAAAACGGCAGCCTACACAATGGGAAAAGATCTTCACCAACCCCGTATTAGAAGGAGGGCTGATCTTCAAAATATATAAAGAACTCAAGAAACTAAATGACAAAAACACAAAATATACAATTAAAAATGGCATACAGCCCTAACATAGATTTCTCAACATAAGAATCTCAAATGGTAGAGAAACACTTAATAAATGTTCAAAATCTTTAGCCACTGCAGAAACGAAAACCAAAACATCTTTGAGATTCCATCCACACGTGTCAGAATGATTAAGATGAAATGACAGCTTATGCTGGAAAGGATGTGGAACAAGGGAAACATTTCTCCATTGCTGGTGTGATTGCAAACTTATACAGTTTGTAAATCAAAATGGAAGTTTCTCAGAAAATTGGAAATCAATCTACCTAAAGATCCAGCTATACCACTCTTGAGCATGTACCCAAAGGATGTTCAATCATAAGACAAGGACACTTGCTCAACCATGTTCATAGCAGCTTTATTTGTAATATATATTATTTGTAATATATAATATTAAATACAACCTAGTTACCTCTTAACCAAGGAATGGACAAAGAAAATATTGTACATTTATATAACGTAGCTATTAAAAACAATACTACAGGGAAATTTGAAGGCAAATGAATGTAACTAGAAAAAAATCATCCTCAGTGAGGCAACTCAAACCCAGAAGACAAGCATGGTATGTATTCATTCATACATGGATATTAACTGTTAAGGATAATAACCATGTTACAATCCACAGTCCCAGAGAGACTAGGTCAAAAGGAAGATCAAAGATGAAATCATGAATCTCCATGGAAAGGAAAAACAGAAGAAATCCTGAGTGGACCTGGGGCAGGTGAGCATAGGAACTTGAGGGATTGGGTTGGAGGATGGGTAGAGAGGGAGAGTACTGAAAGAGATGGCTAGAAGTAGCGGAGAGTTGGGGTCCCATAGAAAGCTGATGCAAGGGAAATGTCAATGAATCTACAAGGACCCCACCTAAGACTCATAGCATTAGTGGACATGTAGCCTGAACTGGACACCTAGTAATCAGATTGGTAACTACGCAAATTGTCATCAGAGCCTTCATCCAGTAACTGATGGGAACAGTTGCAGATTCTCACAGCCAAACATTAGGTCAAGCTCAGGGAATCCTGCTGAAGAGAGGGAGGAAGGATTGTAGGAGACAGGGGAGTCAAAGACATTACAAGAAAACCAATAGAACCAAATAACCTAGACTCATAAGAGCTCACAAAGACTAAACCAACAGCCAGCAAACCTGAGACTGACCTAAATCCTTTACATGTATGTGACAGTTATGTAGCTTGATCTATTTGTGTGACTCCTAACACTGAGAGCAGAGGCTCTCCCTAGTGATTTGACTAGCTCTTGGCAACTTATTCCTCAAACTAGACTGCCTTGACCAGCTTAAATACTAGAGAAGGTGCTTAGTCTTAGTGCAATTTGATATGTCATACTTTGTTGATACCCAAGGGAAACCTGCTTCTTTCTGAACAAAACCAGAGGAGGACTAAATTAAGTAAGGGGGTTTGGGAAGTTGAGGGAGGGAATAGGAGGAAAGGTGGGAGGGGAAACTGTAGTTAGTATATAAAATAAATAAAATTAAATAAGTGTACATAAAGTGATATTTCTATAATGTATACATGCTACTCATATAAAATGATTTAACTCAAAAATAGCTGCATGTAGATACTTAAGTCAATACTAACAAATAAAGCATTTTTGACTACCAAACCTAATAATTTTTATGTAACTGTTGATTATAGATTTTATGAGATTTTTAAACTTGCCATTTTGTTTTAATTCTCCTTTATTTTGTTTTTTTTTTTTATGTTTTCCCATTGGTCTATATTCATTGTATATGTTACTGGGTTACATAAGGATATTTTCTCAAAAACATATAATGCACTTTGAGCATATTTCCCCATACACACCCTTAATGAAATCTTCTTTTCATATTATTGACTTTTGTTAGTTCCTTTGTTCAATTCTACCTTCATTTCATGTGTTCATTCTCGATCTCACGTATTTATATAAAATCTAGGACTGCAATTGAGATTAAACTTGGTGTTTTCCTTTCTGTGAATCACTTAATTTACTTAATATGATTATCCCCAACTGCATCCATTTTGCTGAAAACAATATAACTTCAGTCTTCTTTGTAATTGAAAACTATTCCAATTGTGCATATAAAACTAATTTTCTTATATGTGTTACCAGACACCTAGGTGGTTTTATAAGTTAGCTATTGTGAATAGCTAATATAGTTGTAATAAATATTGATGTGAAAATATCTGTGTGATATTTCAATATCACTAAATATCAGAAAAATACAAATTTTAAAAAAAGCGAGACTCCATCTCGCCCCAGTCAGAATGACAGACATGAAGAAAACAATAACAAATTCTGATGAGAATGGAAAAAAGGGAAATTTTACACAATGTTAATGGGAATATAAACTAGTGAGGCCATTGGAAAATCAATAAAAATAGAAATACTCTGTCTTGGCTGTATCACTTTTCTCACTTTTTCTTTCTTTTATCAAAAATAATTTTTCTCTTACATAATTCTGCTTATCATTTCCTTTGTCTCTTCTCCTCCCTGTTACTCCATATCTCCCTTTCCTTCCTGATTCATTCTGTGCCTGTCCCTCATTAGGAAACAAACAGGCTTTTGAGAGATAATAACAAAATAAAAAGGAAATCTTACACTAGAGTTAGATAAAACAAATAGAAAGAAAAGACTCCAAGATAAGGGGCAAGATCAGAGCCCATTCACACACCCAAGGAGCCGATAAAAACACTAAGCTGGAAGCCATAAAATACATGCAGAGAATCTGGTGCAGACCCAGGCAGGCCCTGTGCATACCGTCTCTGTGAGTTCATATGAGCTTTGATCATATTGAGTTAGAGGACCTATGTTTTTTGGTGCCCTTCATGCCCTGTGGTTCATACATGCTTTCTGCCTCATCTTTCATGGTGTTTCCTGAGCCCTTAAGAGAAGGATTTAAGGGAGACATCCTTATTAGGTCTGAGTGTTCCAAGGTCTCTCAGTCTGCATGACTGGTTGTGGATTTTGCTACCATCTGCTGCAGGAGGGAACTTCTCTGATGATGGCTGAACAATGGACTGATCTAGGAGCATAGCAGAATGTCATTAGGAGTCATTTTTTTTTTGCTATATATTTTTTTCTTTATAGACAGTAAGGTTTGGTTTTATCCTCTGATCCTGTACTATTTAGTGTAAGGTCCTTGGTCACTCTAGCAGTATTCACTATGTATATCTCATAGGGTGGCCCTTAAGTCAAATCAGATATTAGTTGGTTATTCCCATAAGCTTTGAGCTACCTATAGGCAGGAATCCAGTGTAGATCACAAGATTTTTAGCTGATGTGATATTTATTTTTTCTTTTAGCAGAGTGCAGAGAACTCTCCTATACTAAAGATTATACCACCTGGGGGTGAGGGTTCTATGCAGGTATTAGGTAAACTTTTCCATGTTCAATGAGTTATGTAGGTATTTTCATCAGGAAAGGTACCTTGCTATCAGTTTGTAGACAGCAACATATAGTATAGTCTTGGCAACAGATCAGATATGGTTGTTTGAGGATTTCCTCTGGACCCCATTTGCCAACAGTTCAATTGAATGTTACCCGATCCTGGTATTGGAAGCTTCAGTTGATAACAAGAGATGAAAAGATGGGGCTCTCACTCCCTCATTATTTAGTGATTTTGTTTAGATCACCTTCATGTATGTACATATTTTGAAATATTCTACTGCATCTCATTCATAAACAACCCTTCAAATGACCCATAATTTTAGCTGCTGCCCATATTCCCTCTCTTGTCACTCAACCTCTCCCCTTTCCCACTTGATCCTCTCATTTTAGCCACCCCATCCATTCATAATTGCTTATTCTATTTCTCATTCTTAATGAGATATTATCACTTTTTAAACACTAAAACCACATATCAATCTTGGATAAGTGTTGAAGAAAAAACAAAATACTAATGACATTTAAGTTAAAAAAAAACCTTTGAGATTATATTTTAATTAAAACATTTCTTTCCTTCCTTTCTTCTCTCCAAGACCTCCTATCAACCCCTTCTCACATTCCTTCAAAATCATGGCTTTTTAATTTTTTTACTAATTGTTATTTCATGCATTTGTGTATATATTTTTATTTCCTAAATACAACATATTTAGCCCATATTATGTTAATGTCACAACTGAATGGCACTAAACAAAAATTGATATGTTCTTCCCTGGTAAGACCATCTTTCCTGCTCCCAGCATTCCTCAGTTTTTTAAACTTCTGTGTGTAGAGTTCATGTCTCATGTGTTTTTGTCTGTCCAGTTTGGCATGTCCATTGATGTTGTCTTTGTTCAACTTGCATTTGGGTAGTTCTGTTGGTGAAATTTTATGGTGTAGCCTCTGATATTATTGAAAGACACAATTTGTTACCAAACTCCATGATCCTCTGGCGCTTAAAATTTTTCTGCTACTCTTCTGAAATGTAGCACTTTGGTACAGGAGTGTTTTGCAGAGGCAATTACCTTTTAAATATTCTTCTTGCTTAGATGTAAATTATTATTAAAGTAATGACACTTTCAAGCATTATTTTTTGCAAACACTGATTAATATGTCATTTTGTGACTTGTTTTTTTGAGAATGTGTTTTAAATAGAATACTTCTTATAGTAGGTCTTTATTTGGACTGCCTACTCCCAAATAATGACACAGAGACATTTTATTAATAAAGTTTAGCCTTAGCTTATAATTGTTTCCAACTAGCTTCTAATACTTAAATAATCCATTTATATTCATCTACATTTTGTCACGCAGCTCATTATCTCTTCTCAGTACCCTATGTCTGACTTCACGTCTGGCTGGCAAATCTCCCATGCCTCAGATTCTTTTCCAGAGATTCTATGTTTTCCCCCAGAAGTCCCACCTACCTAGCTATTATTGGCCACGTAGTTGTTTATTCAGTCTTTCAGAAGCTGCCTTAGGCAGGTGAAGTAAAACAATACATCTTCATATGGTGTGCAAAAAGTTTATCATAACATATTCTCCTTCCCCTTTCCTCACTCCAAACCCCCTACAATTCCTCTACCACTCTTCTTCAAATTCCTGGTCTTTATTTTATGAATTTTTATTACATACATTATGTATTTGTATATACTTTTTTCCCTAAACGTAATGTGCTAACTCCATACAATGTTACTTGTATGTATGTTTCAGGTCTGATCATCTGGCACTGGACAATCAACTGATTAGTGTGCTCTTACCTGGGGAGGTCATTGCTCCAATTACCAGATTTATTCAGTTAGCTACAGTTCTTTCTGTAGGGTTGAAGCCTTAGAGACTTCCTTGTCCATTTTGGTATATTTTGTGACTCATTTTTAACTTAGTTGGATGCATTTTACTAGGATTGCTCATTGGAGTTACAGACTTCCTTTGAAAAAAAAAACACTCCCTGCTTTAACATATATATGATAAATTGCAGTACTTGAATTTGGTGAAAAGTTCTTTAATAAACATTATTTAGGACCTTCTCAGGCATAACATTAATTCAACAACTAAGGAAGTGTTTTGTATATGATGTTTCTGCACTAAAATTTTTTGCTTATTCTTCCCTTATAAAATTAGCGATCATAGACCATGGAATACAAAGCTGCCAAGGATATGAGTTAATGTGGGAGACTGTGAGGGCATATTAAGATGCTCAGTGCAACCTGTAACACTTGAGGGTAAAGAAAAAAAAACTTCTCTGTCAGACCTGACAATGTCAGTGACAAAGAAGTAGGAAATCAGAGCAGATCCCAATGTCCAATTTTGAACCAAGTATTTGGTTGTCAAGATCTTATCAATTTAAACTCTGGTAAGAGTGTAATGTCATCCAAACTAAAGGCAGAGGAATGGCATGTCAAACAAAGGTGAGCATGTTGGTGTACTGTCATGCATTTTTGTACTTTTTTCCAAACCTGCTAAAGGTCAGACAGAAAAAAAAAAAAACATGTTGTTTCTTTTTCCAAATATACAGCAAAAGGAAAAATTTGGGGGCCAATGATCAATAAAGTTTAAGAATACAAAATATTTCAAAAGAATTAGTGAAATGAGAAAAAACATTTTTGATAAAAGAAAAAACATTTTGATAAACAGGTGAATTCAATGTAGTCATAAAATCCCTAACTATTAAAATCACAGAAACACAAATCTTCAAAAAATAATGTAAAATAAAATGTTAATGGAAGCTGAAACTAGAATTATCTTTGACAGGGTCTAGAAAAGAACAAAAACCAAAGCTTCAGGTCATATGTAAGTAGAATTAACTGGGATTTCTACTCTAATTCTGTTATTATTGCTATCAACATTATCATTGTTATTGTTATTCCTACTGATTTTTTTTGCACAATGTGTTGTGCAAAAAAATAATGTAAATATTTAGAAGTGGTGTGTTATTCCTCATGATGTTTTTTGCACAATGTGCTGTGCAAAAAATAAGGTGAATATTTAGAAGTGGTTTAATTTACTGATAGTCATTATTTAATGATTAGCAAACATAGACCAGAACACACACACATATATATCCCAAATATGTGTAGAAGGCTTATAAAGGCCTGTTTAAACATTTGGTGAACGATTTTAGTTAATAGCAAAAAACCCCAAAGTAATCATTTAAGATTAAATTGACAATATTTCAGTTATGGAGCATAATCTACAAAATGGAAACCAAGAATCCTAATGTGTTTTTAGAAATGTGTGTGTGTGTTTGTGTGTGTGAAAGCTGAAATCATCCAAATTATGAGGTAAATTTACTATAACCTAAAGATCTTTCAGTAATACATTTTTGTAAATTCTATTTATATATCTATATGTACACATACATTCATGCATATTTTACTCTACTGAAATTTTTGTCGGTGGGACAAATACCTGAAACAAACAGCTTACAACGTCAATTTTGGCTTCTTGTATCAGAGGTTTCATCCCAAGGTAAGTAGGACCTATAGGTCTAAAACAGAGAAGAGATAGACTTGTAAGCTAATAGCATCTACTCATGGTGAGCAGGAAGTAGACAAAATCAGACAGGAATGAGTCTAGAAGAAGATAGAGCACCAAGAACACCCCTGTCTTCTAATAGAATTCAGAAAATCCAGAAAATATCTCAGACAAGAGAAAGAGCCATGGTAACCAAAGCACACGTTACAAATTTTATACAGAATGTTGTTCAGCTATCAGAATCACGTGCATCTGCCTATCAAACATGTCTGAAAATTTAGGCTTGATAAAACCTTGTTTCAGTTCTGGAAGAAAAAGTATATAAATACATTTATGCATGCAATAGCTATTCATGAAAAATAGGCCATAAATTTGAAGAAGAGTGGTAGGGGCATTGTGGAATGGATGGTTTGGGAGGATGCATACTATACAGTCAGTGACTATTTTAATGCATAAAATACCTGTGCTAATTATCCAGTGACTGGGTAACAGACAACTGGAGGAAGTATCTGTATTTCTAGAACAAATATATTCATTTAAATTCAACTCACAAGAATGCAAGGAAACAGAACTAACTTAAGTTTGATTTGAGATATAAGAGCTGCCTTCCACAGTTTCATTTGCTGGTATCTTCTCTGTGTATAGCTCTCTGTGCAGCCCTGCTTGTTAACCTCCTCTCTTTTTGAGCTGTCTGTAAAAGAAAATTCTCTCTGTCAAAGTGTTATATTCTATCACCAAAGGATTCTACATCTCATAAAATATGAATGTAATGCTATCTTACAGCACATACTAAACTTCTTTGGGAAAGTGTAGTCATTTATGGTGCATAGTGTGTGCTTCCCTCCAAGAAAACCACCAATTTGTTATGCTTAGTTGCTTGTCCATTTGATGAGATGCACATTTGAATAATTGCAAGATGGTTGAATACACATGCTACCTAACTGAAATTTGGGATTATTGGGTGGCCCAGCAAATCTGCATTTCAATATGTATTTGTTCTTGCCTCACAATTGTTTTTATAAAAAACACAGTGAAGCACCTAAGTCTGTACACCTTTGAGAGGCACAATTGAGGAGGGAGAGAAGAGTTTCAGTGAAGCTGAAAGAGTTTACATGGCCAAGAAATAAAGGCTCCTCACAGAATGTGATTCAGCAACAAATTGGGAGCCTGTATAAATACGTACATTTGCTTGAGTTTCAGCTGTTTCAAATCATATCTCTCCTAAGTTTTATGATGTAAATCATATAAATTATGGAATGTGGTGTGCCAAAACCTTTTCTGCTTTTTCTTTTTGTCAATGGACCTTAATTTAGACTACACTAATTCAAGACATGTAAATTATTTAATTATGGAAGATGGCTGTAAAATGTGAGGCTCAATTACTGAAAGTTAAATAGCTGCTCTCAAGAGCTATGCTTCCTTTAACCTCAATAGCCCATGTTTAGCAGGGAGAAACTTCTCCAGGTTCTTTACAAAGGAGAAACTTGTAACTTGGTGGTTCCTTGAGCAATAAAGAGAAAATACATTGCTTTTTGTTTCCTAGAAAATTTGGAGATATGAAGAGTCCTAGAAGAATATATATATATATGCATGTATATTTATATATGTATATATATAGTTGTTCTGCAAACAATTTGAATTTACATATGCATAGCAATTTAGTTAAATAATGCATTGAAGTAGTTGTTGTTGGGGGAGGCTGCTTGTTTGTTCCTAGCTGCCCAGACTGTGAAATAATCAATCAGAAACTATATTATTTGTAATACTCTTTGGTCAATAGCTTAAACATATTTCTAGCTAGCTTGTATATCTTAAACTAACCCATCTCCACTAATCTGTGTATCACCATGAGATTGTGGTTACTGGCAAATTTTTATGAGTTCCAGTGGAGGCATCTGTTCCTGGTGGCAGCTACATGGCTTCTCTCTGATTCTGCTGTTTTCCTTCCAGCATTCAGTTTAGTTTTCCCCACCTAGCTTATTCTGTCCTATCACAGGCCAAATCAGCTTCTTTATTCATTAACCAATAAAAGCAAAACATAGACAGAAGGACTTCCCACACCATTTCCACTTTTCTGTTTAAATAAAAAGGAAGGTTTTAACTTTAACATAGTAAAATTACATATAAAAAAACAGGTATCAAACAAGAATTACAACTACAATATTGATATATACTTGGTCTTTTATCATAACTAAGGAAAACTATAACTATTCTTCAACTCCATCAAAAACTCCAGAAAGATATGACCTACATAAATAGGAAGTGCATTGTAAGCAACTTCCAAAACTCTAAAAGTGATAGAGACATCTTGCTGCCTAGACAGTCACCTAAA
>JAQHUG010000379.1:542535-572381 GCA_028555095.1 Dicrostonyx torquatus | reverse complement strand
CAAAAAATGAAATGGAGCTGTTTCTGAAAATTTGACCACCCGTGACAAGTTTATAAATCCATTCATGCGAAGTTCTTCCTAACGGTCTCTAATCATGCTTTGCATCAGCATGTTTCTATAGATATGTCCTTAGGGCTGACCACTTGGAGTTGGTTAAACTGCCAGGGCTTATCCCTTGAGAAGGCTGAATGTCCTTCTCTCAGCAGCCATTGCTTTGCTATAAGTCTTCACCTAGGGGTGGGGTCTTACGAAATTCTACTACTACTGTACTACTAGTGGACTGCTACTTGTCTTTATGCAGGTTTTATTTAGGCAAACACATTGTTGAGTTTCATGACTGTAGCTTCCTTCTTACATCTAGAAGACACTATCATAATAAAACACTATTATCACTAGAAGACAGTATTCGGGTTTTCTGTTTCATACAATCTTCTTGCCCCCTTTCCCTCGATGTTTCTTGAGCCCTAGATGTTTGCTTTATCTTTAAAATTTGCTATTCAGTTACTAATCTAGCTTAAGAAAAAGGGTTTAAAAAATGCAAACAATATTAATTGTTACAAAGCCACTTTAGGCCAGTGTCAACATCAGACACACACATGCACATAAATAAAGATATCAAATTCGCATATATATATATATATATATATATATATATATATATATATATATACAATCTTATCCATGTAAGATTAAGACCACAGGAGACTTAATGTAAGTTAATTCAAATCACACTGATTCTTAAGAATATCAGAACATATTTCTAAATAAATGAATATGCATAAGATACTCCTGACTGGGGATAAAACTTCTGTTTGAATAGATTTTGCTGTCTGCATCTGCATATATTAACTTACAAATACAGTGATTATATATAAAAATCACAAAACAATATGAGCCATCTCTCTAGCCCCACAATACTATATAAATTGAGTAACCCATATTTTTTTCTGAATATTTACAGCTGAAAAATTCAGGTGCTATTTATAAAAGAGAAACAAGCATTGTTAGATGTCTAAGGGTTGTATAATTAATACAACCATAATGGCTATCCAAGTCTTCTATTAGAGCATGCTATGGAACATTGACAAATGCTAATATCAAAAAGGAAAACCTCTTAACACCAATTCTTGAAAAGAAGCTTCTTAAACATGTTTTTGTATTTTGCTATGGGGCATGTTAATTATATAACCTCCTGCATAATAGCAAGGTGAAATATAGGTAACAACCTTGGAAAAGTCTTAATCCTCCACATAGTGATGAGAACATTCATTATCAACCACTTGTTAAGAGGGAGGGTATCAATGGGTGAGGTAGTTAGAACGATTTTCCCTGGGATATGGATAGTAAAGTAGTAATTCATGGGTAAAGAATTTACAACAGTAAAAATCTGACTCAATCCAGTTTGCTGTGTGATTATCCTGCACGGGCAACTTTCAAATATTTCAGTGATCCAAATACTCTTCCTTACCAGATAGGATGGCTGTAACTGCTTCAGCTGGTATTTTACTATTTGAAGGAAATGAATACAGAAATGAAAACAAACAAACTTTGGATGACATTCTCTGCCTTATTTTTAATATTAAAATTATCATATTAAATGTTTAATTTTATTAGATTGGAAAAATAAGAATTGAAAGATTGATATTTTACCATTGTTAAATTAATGGTGCCCACCAATACTTGTTAACCCATGGTTAGAGAAGTTCAGAACAAAAATTAAACTTGCAATGTGTTGTAAAACATGTTTCTTTTGTGTTATAGTCAATTAAAAAATGACATATACTAATTTGAGCAATAATCTTATTTTAAATGCACTCTTATTATGTATGGGAGATAGCAAGAAAGACAACCCAATCTATTGACATATACATACATTTCTAATTGAGCAGTTATTCTCAATCTAGGCTGCATATTATAACATTCTGAGGCGAATTTAAAATAATGATACCCAGAAAGCATCCACACAAGTCATATCAAAGTACGGATAGTGGCAGGGAAGAACCAGATGCTGGCAATTTTCAGTTTTGGTAATGTCCATGTTCAACCAAGTCTGTAAGTGAACAACTCAATTCTCACTGCTCAAGGCTAGCTTCTTGGATCTTTTAAACAGTCACGATTCCCTAGAAATGCAGGGTCTAGCCCCCTGCCACTGAGATGCAATGGGATTGTGATAAGAATTTATTGATTTCATTACAACAGAAACTTCAAAGTGCCTCTTCTCCAATTTTTTCCGTACTGCATTTAGCTAGAAGGATGGTTCCTAATCTCCAAAAAAATCCAAGACCACAGAATGCCTAATCTCCCTATTAATCCACAGGTGCTAGATCCTTCACCCAGCCAAATACCTTCATTTGTCCAGAAGAGAATAGAGAACACATTAATATTTATTCAATAAGCAATGAGAGATCTATTCAAATCAGGCTTAGAAGTCATGTCTTGTATTTCTTTGTTCTTGGAAAGAAAACATGGCATCATAATTTGTCTTCATTGTTTTTGTGAGAGAAAAATAAATTTCCAGTGCAATATTAAGCACTATTATCTTTTACAATTATTATCACATGTTCTAACTTCATAAGCTAAACTTTAATAAATAGCCTAAATCTCTTGAAATAGTTTGTCTTGTGTACAGATCAAACGAACACCCAAATCATTCGTATGCATCATTTTTATCCCAGTTGTTTAAATTACAAACCGAAAGTGAGTAAAGCTACTATAAGGGAAAAAAAAATGAAGCTTGGGGATGGGTATTAAACTGAAGAAAACTTTTAAATTGAAAAAGCAGTTGCCACACAAAGTGTTTTATGTGGGGGCTAAATTTACATAATAGAAATTCTAGGAATTGGAGTCAGTGCAAATAAACAATGTAATAACAACTTTATTAAGATAACAGTGATATATATGTATGGGGAAAAAAGTCATTTTCTCAGTCTTGAAATGGTAGTCTCCTAATAAAAATCAGTATTATAAACTCTTCAATAACAGAAGAAAATTGGCTGACACACTAGTATTGCTTCTGTTAACATAGTAATGCAAATTCAGTTTCTTTGCTGTTTCTGCTATAAACATTAAAACCATTCTATATGGTGGATGAAAGCTTAAGCTCAATGCTGTGCCAGAAATTTTGATTTGTGCTGTAAAGTCTGAGGAGATAGTTTTTCTTTCCTTACTCAAAAGTATGCATCCAAGCTCTGCAAAGTTTAGAGAAAGCTAAACCAGAGGGCTTGTATGAAGGACCAAGGATACTCATCGTCAAGTAGAATGCACATGCTAAACTTCCCTAAGGCCACATCTTTTGTGTAATCTAACTCTTACTTCCTTCAGTGCTGATTTAGTTTATCACACACTTCTTTGAAGTAGTCATGGTCAAACCCCCAGCACAGACCACAAGTTCCTAAACCAATTCATAAAAATCACTTATTTTTTTTCAGATTCTCATACCAATTGCACACTTCCAGATAACTGAACACAAAGGAACAAGGCCATTCTAATATCACTAACTCTTGCTTCTTGTGTGAATATTTATAGTCAAACTCTCTCAGAGTAGGCACTTTCTGGTTAAGAGGGCTGTGGAGTTCATCATTATGCACAGTGAAGTTAATCCTTAATTAAATTTTACATTTTTATAACATCCAGGTGTTTTTTGTTGTTAGTTATTTTAGTTTCAAAATTGTCTACCTAGTTTATTTTTCATAATTCAAGTGCAACATATGGTGAATTGATATACAGAGATCTGCAACCCAGAAGAGAGTAGCTTAAGTATATCAAATATTCATAAGAACTTTCTGTTCACTTTTCTACATTCACCTCTATTTACTTCTCAGCTTTGCTTACATACTTTCTGTTTCTTTTTGGGCAACTATTTTCATGCATGATAAAACAAGAAATATTTAAGAATTCTAAAGAGTATTGATGCTAATGTATTTTATTTAAGAAACTATTCACAAAATTGTAAATCACCTAAAGAATATTCCAGACATTTAGTAGAATATGAACACTATCAACACCAAATATCAAACTGTTTCTGTTCTGGGATATAGAGAGACAGATCCCAAGTTCACTGGTCAGTAGGTGTAGATTACTTGAGTTCCAGGCAATAAGAAACCCTGTGTCCAAAAACAATCCAAATAAAAAGTGGATGGTGACTAATGAATGACATTTTACTTAATCCTTTGGCATGAATATGCATATGAACAGTTATGCATGGGCACTAGCACACACATGAACATACATACACATATATGTCTAGCATCTATTATCCTGAGAACAAAGCTGAGCTTAATATAGTTATTAACCATAATTCTTCAGTTGCTTATTAGATCTCTAGTCTTCTTTTCATACCTACTGCAAGTTATTATCTATTGATTTATATCATCCCCTTACCATTGGAATCCTTGATAGTCATTTTATTCTATATATCAGTGGATTTAACATGTTTCAGAGTAAACATCATGTAATATCTCTCCCTTAGTTTTACTTTTTAATGCTAACCTTTGGTGGCATTGCAAGATTCGTGCCTAATATACCCACAGACACACAGCAGGAGTTAACCTTTTTGTTGTTGAATGACTAAGTGAAAGAACTGGACTGAATGCATGAACAACATCACATCTTTCCTAGACTCTATGACATCCACACAAAATTAACTATTTTCCCTTCTGCACCACTGACACTGTTTAAAAGAATCATATGTATGTCTTTGATGACTGTACCTTTATCTGATAATGGGTACCTTCAGAAGCCCTTGAGGGGAGAAATCGAGTACTTTTCCCTCTTCTACAAGGTGACTCAAACAGTGCAGGACACCACAGACATTCAGTGTAGAAGGAATTGCAGTAATGAAAAGACACTCTGCTGACTTTTTGATTCCAACTGCCCTTTCTTCAACAATAAACCAATTTGTGCTCAGGATGTATAACCAGGTAAATTGCTTAATCTGCTCTATGTATCACAGATAATATCTCAAATCTGATATCAGACTCTGCCAACATGCTGAGCTGCAGAAAAACTGAAAGCTCATTGCTGCTACTCCATCTTATATTATAAATATAATCCACACGGTAAAAGTTCATTGGCTTTTTACACCACACAAAATGCTGCACAGTTATTCCTCACTCCCATTAATAGTGCGTTCTGATCTACTTTGTTTTTCACTATTGAGTTAAAGAATCAATGTATACAACAAATGTATACAAGTTTCTATATGTATTATGCAGAAAATATCATGCTAGAAACAGAAAATAAGCATTTTATATTTAAAATTATGGTTATGCTTATGAGAAACAGAGCCTTAATTATTTAACACAGTTAACCTTTAAAATTCAGGAAACTTCTTAAAGTCGACCATACATTCTTACCCAGGTTGTGACTTTCCAGTTCATATGCTTTGGTTAACATATCTGATGAATACATTTAGAATTGCCTTTGTGGTAATGGCAAGCTTCCCTCTTCTTTAGAAAATGACAGTATCATATCATTAGATTATTCCTTGCCTTCCATCCTAAAGGATTACCTTGATATAAGTGAAAGTGCTGGATCAATTATCCCATGACATTTTGGGGATAAGGCAAGACACAGACAACAGATTTTAAAGGAGAAAAAGAGGGAAATAGATATCTGGGGTTTCTTTGGCCTGATTTGAGTGAGTAAGCATATCATTGAAGCAAGAGCACAGTAGAGTGTCTTGCATCTGATCTAATGAATAGGATCTTAAAAGAGACATTAACCCAATATTTCATTTATATGTATCAGTTGGTGCATTTTGTGTGTAATGAAATTCATTTGTAAGGGTATTTGTAAGATATTTTTTTCTTTCATGCTTTGTGTTAAAGGATTTCATACAAGTCATAACAAATTAAGATATTAGTGGGAGATATAATAGATGTCAATTAGATCCTGTAAAATTAATCTTATTAAAAATAAACACATAAAATTACATTTTTACATTAAATCAATCTTATTTAGCAATAGTGTGAAATGAAATGTTCCCCTTATAAAATGCATATATTTGCATAAATACATGTAAAGTATTAGTCTCTTATAAAGATGCACATTATGTAAAAGAAAATATACTCCCACCTTTTGGGAAAGCACATCAGTTGTACTCATGTGGAATATATCGCTATTAAATCTAAGATGAACATCCTTATGCAATTTTTTTCTGATATTTTTGTCTCATCTATGTCTGTTACTTAGAAAAATTGATAAATAATAAAATAGGCATAACTTTAAAGATAAAAAAACAAACTCCCAATCTAGGAAATTTCTATATTTGTTTATGAAATAAATATTACCTGAATATCGACGAAGTGATAACACAAGCTTAAATATTTAGGTACAGAATTTAGTAAGACATGCATCTGACATGAGTACATTTAAAGACTATGTTAAAATAACTCACTCACTCATGAATAAAGCCCATGCCTATAGATATAACTTTATACTAAAATAGTTGAACATAACTACCCCTGTGACTGGTTTGTCTAACAATTAGTTACCTGACTGTAAAGACACTTTTAATTTCTCTGATCATTTTTAATGCATATATAAGTGTGTGTGTGTGTGTGTGTGTGTGTGTGTGTGTGTGTGTGTGCGGACGCGCGCGCACGCGCGCCACAGCAGGCATGTGGAGATCAGGGGGAAACCTTTGGGAGACAATTCTCCCCTTCTACTATGTGGCGATCATCAATCTTGGTGACAGAAGCATTTACACGAAGAGCCCTCTTGCTGACCCAAAGACAGGTATGAAATATTCACTATTTCTAAGATTTAAAAAAAAAAACCTTTAACTTGGAATAAAGAGAAGGAAAACTGCAAAACTCCCCCTAAATCTGGTAAATATAGTTGGTATAAGGAAAATTTCGAACTTTGAAGTTGATGAATTTTGTTAGACATTGGTGACCAGGGTGACTTCTCAAAGCACAAAGGTAACAAGACCATTTCTTAAAACCGAACAGGCATACTCATCAGTTTTACAACATAAAAGTTATGAACAATCATATCAGTGAGGAGCCTGAAAATTCTCTCTTGGGTCTAAGAAATCTAAAAGTCTGGGAAAGATGGATACCTGGAGACAAGCAGAGGCAAAAACTGAAATATACAGGAAAAGCACATACTTTCCCTGATGCACTGAGTACCAAAATTTCCAACTGAAACACTTCAGTGCTCTTGATAGCAAATAAATCAAAATGGATATTGCAACAGTGATCACTAACCCTATTCCCAGGAAACAGTGCAGAAGTGATTTCTGGTTTTTCTCCATGATATTTATAGAGCTCTACATTTTTCTCTGATCCTCTCCCTGCCTCTCCCCTCTCCCCATCAACCCTCCTCTAAGGTCTGAATGCTCCCAATTTACTCAGGAGACCTTGTTTTTTTATACTTTATACTTCCCATGTAGATTATATCTATGTATGTCTCTCTTAGTGTCCATACTGTTTTCTAAGTTCTTTGGATTGTGGTTTGTAGGCTGGCTTTTTTTGCTTTATGTTTTAAAACCACCGATGAGTAAGTACATGTGATAATTGTCTTTCTGTGTCTGGGTTACCTCACTCAAAATAATGTTTTCTAGTTCCATCCATTTTCCTGCATTTCAAGCTGCGGTTATTTTTTTCTGCTGTGTAGTACTCCATTGTGTAAATGTACCACATTTTTCTTATCCATTCTTCAATTGAGGGGCATTTAGGTTGTTTTCAGGTTCTGGCTATGACAAACAAAGCTGCTATGAACATAGTTGAGCACATGCCCTTGTGGCACGATTGAGCATCCTTTGGATATATACTTAAAAGTGGTATTATTGGGTCTTGAGGAAGGTTGTTTCCTAATTTTCTAATAAATCACCACACTGACATCCAAAGTGGTTGTACCAGCTTGCATTCCCACCAGGAATGCAGAAGTGTTCCCTTTTCCCCACAACCTCTCCAGCATAAGTTGCCATCACTGTTTTTATCTTGGCTATTCTTACACGTGTAAGATGGAATCTCAAAGTTGTTTTTATTTGCATTTCTCTGATGACTAAGGATGTTGAACATTTCCTTAAGTGTCTTTCAGCCATTTTAGTTTCCTCTGTTGCGAGTTCTCTGTTTAGGTCTGTACTACATTTTTTTTATTGGATTATGTGATCTTTTGGTGTCCAAACTGAGTTCTTTGTATATTTTGGAGATCAGACCTCTGTCTTATATGGGTTTAGTATAGATCTTTTCCCATTCTGTAGGCTGTCATTTTGTTTTGTTGACCATGTCCTTTGCTTTAGGACCAGATGGTTTCAGCTCAGAATACTACAAAACTTTCAAAGAGGAACTAATACCAATACTCCTCAAATTATTCCACACAATAGAAACAGAGGGAACATTGCCAAACTCTTTTTATGAGGCCACAATTACCCAAACCACAGAAAGACAATACTAAGAAAGAGAATTACAGACCAATCTCACTCATGAATATTGATGCAAAAGTACTAAATAAAATACTAGCAAATCAAATCCAAGAACAAATCAGAACCATAATCTACCATGACCAAGTCAGTTTCATCCCACAGATACAGGGATGGTTCAACATACGAAAATCTGTCTACATAATCCACCATAAACAGGCTAAAAAAAAAAAACCACAGAAGTGATTTCTATGGAAAAAGTAAAGGGACAAAAACAAACCTTCTAGAAGACTTGGAGTATAGCCTTGTCTCTGACCATCACCAAAAATTACTTTCAGTTTATAGACATACCGGAAGGAACAGTTGTCTTCCTATAACAATGTAAAGGGCTTGAAAGAAGAGAAAATTCAACCAAAATTTTCTTTGCTTTATTGTGCTGATAACATCCTTAGCTGCCAATATCTCTGTCATTCTGTTCACGTGAAGACTATAACATAGTCTCCCTACCCTAAAAGTTAAATTCACATGGCTTTTAAGGGAGTTCAGGACTCACCCAGATCATTAAGCACTGAGGAGAAAATAATCTTTAGGGAAGAGACATAAAGGGTAGAAAGTGTTTTCTCCCAGCATTTGAATAATGATAGAAGTATTTTAAAAAAACACAATGAATAACAATAACATCTTTGGGGTTCTAGAAAAGAACTGACAGTCATGGAATTAAACAATATCCAGTGTCAAAACTCAACCTGCTATTTGGCTTCTCAATTAGAAGCAAGTCAAGAAATGATTCCTCGATGCCTTGTTATCCTCATCAAAATAATAATGCCTATTTTAGTTACATGATTTTTTTATCATTTTAACAGAGAATGGAAATTTTCCCTGTAGGTTTAATATAGTTTAGAAAATGATAAAATTTGTTTTTTTAATTATTTATATCAATTATATAAAGAGATGGATTTCATTTTCTTATTTTCACATATACAACCATTATTCTTTGTTCTTATTTTCTCCCTTGCATCAGAATCTCACTTCCATATCTCACTTCCCCTCACTGGTCTTCTTTTCTCCAAATAGAAGATCTGCTTTCATGTCACATTAGTTCAGTTACTCTTTTTCACCTCCTCCTCATTCCCATAAGATTTCTACCCATCTTCTCAAAGTGCCTTCTCTAATTTCATCACACACACACACACACACACACACACACACACACACACACAGTATTTAAATACCACACTATGCATACAGGAAAACATATTGTAGCTGTCTTCCCAAATCTTTTTAGTTTGGATAATATAATAATCTACAGCTCCATCCATTTTTGTGCAAACCTCATGGTTTTAATTTACTTTATAACTAAAAAAAAATCAGTCATCTACATGCCCTACATTTTTATCATATGCTTATCTGTTGATGCATACCTAGGTTGATTCCATTTCTTAGTTACTGTAAACTGTACAGAGGCACACATGTTCAAGGAATTTCTGTGGTATGCCTATTTAGAGTCCCTCAAGGATATAGCCAGGAGTGATGTAGCTGGGTCACATTGTGCTATATTTTCAGTTTCATAAAGACACAATATGCTGATGTCCACAGTAGCTGCTCTTCTATCCATTCCCAGCAGTGGTACAGAAAGCTCTTCCTTCTCCATAGTCTTCTCAGAATTTTGTCATATATTTTCTTGAATGTAATTAGTCTGACTAGAGTGAGATGGAATTTTGTTGTTGCTGCTGTTATTTTGTGTATTATTGGAGATATTTACGAAAGGTTTTTGCTTATGCCTGTACCTTGAGATATTTAAAATTTTCATATCTTGCATTAAGGTATTTGATCTGCTTTATTTTTCTGCAAGGTAAGAGGTGGAAAGAAAATTTGTTTTTCCCACAACCATTCATTGAGGAAGCCAAATTCCATCCAATGTTTATTTTGGACACTTTTGTTGAAGAAGACATGTCTGTGTAGGTTTACTTCTTGGTCCTGAATTCTGCTTTATTGATCCATTCATATCCTTTCTACATTTCACGAGAAAGAACAATTACAACCATGCAGACAGCAGTAGAAATTAATGATATAAAGTAAAATCAAGACCCAGAAAAAGTAAAAGAAACAAAGAGAAAACATTAATCCATTTCTTGAATCCTTGTACATGTGTGAATTATCACTCATCTTCTGTGCACTTGGAGCTGCCATTAAACTCATGATGCATGATACTATGGCTAACCAGGGCTCAAACCACACAGTCTTTTTTCTTCCCACCAGCCTGACCTGAAAAATAGATGGTGATCTTGAAAACATACAGTCTGACACATGTAACATTTTTCTCTTTTGTCTCCATCTATGCTGACTTTTCCTCTTAAAGTGAGCTAGAGCTAGTAATTCAGGAGCTCAGTAATTTCGTTGTTACATTCACAGTTAGTTAATTTTAAAAAATCAAGTAGGAATTTACTGAAACTTTTGAACAGTGAAATAATAAGGAAGTACAAATGCTTTAACAGTCAAAGCCAAAAATGTGAACTTTAAAATGAGCAAATTAGCCTCATCAGCTTGTTTCCATAGTAGGAGCACACATTGGACAACTGGTTTCTAAAATGATGTCTTCTTTTTTCCCTTCATTTTTATATAATTTTTATCATGCAATGTTGGTGTAGGAGGGTCTCCTGTATTTTGTATTACTTTCATTGGTTAATAAAGAAGCTGCCTTGGCCATTTAATAGGGCAGGACTTAGATAGGCGGGGAAAAGAGAACAGGATGCTGGGAAGAAGCCTGAGTCAGGGAGAGAGCCCGCCATGAAGCCGCCATGATGCTGAATCTTCCCGGTAAGCCCACTACCTCGTGGTGACTTGAGACTATTAAAATCGGTTGAAATAGGATGTTAGAATTAGCCAATGAAAGCTAGAACTAGCCGGGCGGTGGTGGCGCACACCTTTAATCCCAGCACTCGGGAGGCAGAGGCAGGTGGATCTCTGTGAGTTCGAGACCAGCCTGGTCTACAAGAGCTAGTTCCAGCACAGGCTCCAAAGCCACAGAGAAACCCTGTCTCGAAAAATAAAAAAAAAAAAATGAAAGCTAGAACTAATGGCCAGGCAGTGTGTTAAATGAATCCAGTTTGTGCGTGATTATTCCAGGTATAAGCCAGGGCCAAAAGCAGGCTGTGTGGCATGCAACCAGGGAGCCGGGCAGGACGGAACAAAAGGGCCCGCGTTCCTCTCAGGTGCTGCGAACACTACTGCCCCCTCTTACTACACAATGTATTTTGATAATATTTTCTGTGCCCCAACTCCTACCAGATCCTCTCTACTTCCTAACCCATCCAATTTCATTCATTCATGTTCTCTGTATTGATCTACCATCTATCTATCTATCTATCTATCTATCTATCTATCTATCTCTTTCTCTCAAAAAGACACAAGACAAATATCAAAACTAAATTAGGAATGAAAATTAATAAGTCAAAAATACAAAAATTAATAAAAATAAAGCGCACAGAGAAACATGGATTCTGTTTTGTGATTTCCTGATTCTTAAGATTAGATGTCAAAGAATGAGAGATAGGACTTGGAAAGCTCTTTAAAAAGAAACATCAATATAATGTTTTGTCTGTAATTGAAAAAAATCCCACATTATTTGGCTAATCTGCCATGTTTCTCAGGTCATTTGCTGGCCTCATTACTGATGACTGATAATTACTTTCATCCACCTCATAGAGCTCACAAGATAACACCATAAAAATATGTTTCACAAAAGAACCAGCCTTCAGAAATGCTAGTGTGTTACTTTCTGATATGTATAAAATAGAATAAAAATATAAAGCATGTATATGGCTATATAATCATAGCCTGAGACAAAGTTTCTTATTTAAATATATAGTTAAATAATAGTCCTTAGAATTAAGTTTCACAAATAGAAACATAGCGCTATAATTATACAACCACTTGCGTTGGAGAAGGCCATGTTCTATTTTTACTCTCAAGAGTAGATTAGCAATCAACACCAAATTGCATCTGTTTCATTGGATGAAGAAATTTTTAAGGTTAGATCTCCATAAAAGAATGAGTCATAAGTGGATGGCTTATCTTTAAGATACAGAACATTTGTACAAAAACAACACTGGACAGATGGGACCTGGTTCCTTGCTCTCAGTTCTGACGCTCTCTTAGCAAGAAAAAGCTGGACCTCAGGATACACTGGCAGAATGCAAGAGGGTGAAATCAAGAAGATGGATACAAGGCAGCTGAGGAGAAAACCTGACAGTTGAATATCAGTGTGCTTTCTCTATGTGAGAGCATTTTTACATTTTGAAAATATACTCTTCCTTTATATATCCAAGAGCTAATTTATGAAACTAAACATCACAGTTCAAATATATAGGTTATTTTTCCTATATATTAAGTAAGGCATCAAAATTGTAATTCAAATCCAGCCTGCCTAAAACAAATACAAAAATATACTAACAGTTGTGGTGCATTTTACTTTAAAAAAAAAAAGAAACACTAAAGATTTCTAAAAGGGATTGTTTTCCTGGAGGCTTTGCCGCTCCAAAATCAAACAAAATGGGATTTAAGGTTCCTGAAATCACAGCTTCATTCAGGTTTAGCTCGAGCACAAATTCACAGACAAAAATTTCAGACATCTTTTCATGATGCCATTACCTTTTCTTTTTAATTAATATGACCTTAAACGATGGCTGCGAAATAACAAGGTGGTAAACTGAGAGACAGGATGGGATAAAGTGGACCTTTTCAGTTAAATTATGCCCAGCATCAGGGCCATGTATAAGTGGTGAGCCTAGCAGGTGATAGTGAAATAACCTATGCTTCACTTTGACTTAGTTTCTAACCTAGACTTCCCCTACTGTCATTAATGAATATTTAAACGTCTTAAGGGTGAAAGAAGGAAATGGAGAAACAGAATCTTATGGAGGAGTAAAAGAGGGAAGTTGGAGGGAGAAAATGGACTGATAGCTTCCAGAGAATGCTTATCTGTCACACTGTCCCTCCATGCTCAAAAGTCTGAGGCAAATCACTTGTTTCTTCTTTAACCCCTCTTTCTTTGTTTGCCTTCTCTGGAGCAGCATCAATGGTATTGATAGCACAGAGAGTTTCCTAAGACCTTTAAAGCTTTAGGAGAGAAGTGAGAGGAAGGATTGGGACTTCGTGTTGAATCAGCAATAGAACTATGATGTCACTATGGTAACATCACAGTAACTTTGTCATTATCATGCCACTTTCCAACATATAATAAATTGATATTTTTGTAAAACATATAAATTGTTGTTTTCAGTATTTGAGTCATATATTGTATTAAATGGCATAAGCCTGCAAATGTATGATGATGTTGTGATAAGAATTTCAATAATTAAAATAAAGGACAGAGCATTTTAAAGTCTCTATGTGCTAATGTTTGGCATTGAGAATTAGCTAACACAAAGATAAATATCTTGGCCTTTTTACATAATGGCTTTCCATTGTACGCAGCTAATTGCTTTAGAATGCATCTGCAGTTTTCACTATCAATAGTATTCCTGACTCATTATAGGAATTCAATTTCGCTTATCTTGCACATAAATTATAGACAACTTGAAATCAGAAAGACACATTGGACTTAAGTTATAGTATGTGAAATCAGGAATGACAGAACACTGGAGTGGAACTGTGGCACCAAAGAGTATCACATTTTCCAAAAGCCAGTGAAGTAGGTATGAGAGAATATTGCCAAGCTTCACTTCCACATGTCTCATATGGGATATGGGAGTAGACTTCATTAAGGAGAAAAGTAAAGGAGTTATCACCAATTTAGTTTGTTTCATGAAACTGACATCACACTCTTGGGTGGTCTTGAGAGAAGCCATTGCCTAATTTGCTCTTACAAAACTCTTAGCATTTCCCCTGTTAGTTGCTTCCTCAAGCTATTAGTGTTCAATTCATAAAACTAAGTCCCCATTGATTTTTTTCATGCCAGTCCTCATATCTGACCCATTACTAAAGTGTCAGATAAACTTCAAAGCTTATTATGCAATGTATATACCTAGACTATTTTCTTTTCTCTATCTGCACAATCACTCCTTCCCACAGTCCTCATGCTCATGATCACATCAGAAATATTAGCTGATAATGAGTGTTTTGTGCTTAATCCTATCTACAGCAAGAAAGACAAGGTCTTATCAGAGAAAGCAAACTTTACATTTTCAACATCAACTTTATTTATTCGTGTCAAAGTTTAAAATTTGCTTATTTTATTTGTATGTGTGCTTGGCTCCATGTATAGATGTACACCATATGCATGCCGTGCCCACAGAGGCCAGAGAGGGCATTCTGGAGTTAAAGGTGATTTTGAGACATCATGTAGGGTCTGGGAATAGAACCCTGGTCTTATGGAACCAGTATTCTTAACTATGGAACTGTTGACAGAGGTTGCTTGTTCATTCATC
This sequence comes from Dicrostonyx torquatus, assembly GCA_028555095.1. Taxonomy (NCBI): domain Eukaryota; kingdom Metazoa; phylum Chordata; class Mammalia; order Rodentia; family Cricetidae; genus Dicrostonyx; species Dicrostonyx torquatus. The sequence continues at coordinate 557,585 of JAQHUG010000379.1, read as the reverse complement.
ACTGCCCAGATCTGAAATAATCACACAGATACTATATTAATTACAACAATGCTTGGCCTATTAGCTCAGGCTTCTTATTTACTAACTCTTACATATTGAACTAATCCATTTCTATCATTTTGTATTTTACCATGAGGCTCATGGTTTACTGGTAAGGTTCCCTGGGGAATCTCTGTCCTTTGGCAGATACATGGCTTCTCCATGACCCCTCCTAGTCTCTCTCTACATCTCTCTTCAGATTGTCTGCCTGGCTTTACTCTGTTAAGCCATTGGCCAAAAGCAGCTTCCTTATTAACCAAAAGCAATAAAACATATTCACAGCATTCAGAGAGGAATCTCTCCAGCCCTCTTCTGTTAAATTTTCATTTATGAATATTTAAATTTTTATTCAGAACTCATACCCTGACCAAAGTAGTCCTCCAATGCCTTTCTAATTGTCAGCTGAATGCAATGAAGGTGTTGACCTTCAGTAGCCCAAATGATCTTATCTCTACTTATTTCTCACTTTATCTAATTCCTCAATTTTAGACCATGCATTTAACTGAACATATTCCTTTTCCTAGCTCAATGCAGGCTGAAAGAATATATTACAATATAGCCCAATGCCTAATTATTAGAATTTATTTTACGGAAAACAGACATGGAAAACAAATGAGCTAATGAATGAATATACCCAGCCCGTTTTCTGTCTTTTCTATTGTTCTATATAATGCCAAAGGAGAACACAGAGGAAGTACAAAAAACACTGAAGTCACATTTTAATTCCAATGACTTAAATTGGGACTTGAATACAGTACCCTCTGGAGGAATTTTAGAACAATACTCCCATTTATATATGTGTGTGTGTTCAAGATACCCACACAAATATTCCTTTTTTAAAAAACTTTCCTAAAATGTAGGCATAATCACATAAACATGGATTAGGTTTCTCCAAGAACTCTGGATAAAGCAAATAAGAGCTTCTAAAACAGTTTAGTATAGTTGATGGCAAATGGTGCTGGGAAAGCCCACAAAATATTATTGTGGCCACTGGAATGGGTTACAGATGGCACAGTCCTGAGAGGCAAGTAGATGATCTACTCAATGAAGGCATTGTAATACAGGCAACACTGTGATGGGCAGTTGCAGTTCCACTAAGGCTGGTCTTAGAAAAGGGAGAAAAGAAATTGGACAGTGACAAAAGTTGAATGGAAACAACTTGTAAGGGAAGGATGATTGCATTTGGAGACATCTGAAGACAGAGAAGATGTCATATTTACAAAAACCTCAGTACTTGGATCATCAGGAGTGTCCAACCAGGAGGCTTCAACAGTCAACAAGAGTTATGAATATGACCTAACACAAAGATCATTAGCTTACTTTAAACAACATGAGTTTTTAAAAGTGTGTATGTGTACATGTGTATGCATTGTGTGACTAGATTGTACACTTCCAAACAATGAACTTTGTAGAAGAAAATATATCAAAATCAAAGTTTTGAAAATGCCTGTGGGGATTATGGAAGTTGTCAGAAATCTGTAGTGGTATATTATTTGTATTTTGATAAATAAATTTGTATTTTGGTGAACATCTTGCCTGAAGATCAGAGGCAAAGCTAAAGTCACTAGAGGTCAGGCAATGGTGAAAAACACCTTTAATCCCATGATTTGGGAGACAGAGTCAGATGGATCTCTGTGAGTTCAAGGCCACCTGGGCTACACAAGATCAATGTAGTAACAAATCCACATGGTAATGGCTCACACCTTTAATCCCAGTCCTAGGCAGTCACCTGCTTTTAATATAAAATACTACATGGAATATAAAATGGGAGGAGAGAAAGTCTTAGTCTGCTTAGTCTATAGCCTTGGTAGAGGTAAGACTTCTCTAGTAGCTTGGCTGCTTTGCTTTTCTGGGTTTCAGGTTAATTTATTTATCAAAATACAAACAAAATACCACTATAGAAACAAGTTCAGCAAAATCCTGGGTGCTGCTTGAAGAAGTCTGTGTTCGTTTCCCATCTGAGTTCTAACCATCTGATCCATGCATAGATTTTTTGATCAGACAAGATCAGGCATATTCAAGAAGGTATGGCAATAGATGGCATAAAGATATTTAATCAAAAAGTAGTTTCTGGAATATGTTTACAAAAGCTTATTCTTTTCATAATGATAAGAAATGAATTAAATTGGGAGCAAGGCTGCAAGTAAAGTGAGTTAGAATGTTCTTGTGACTGAGGAGGCAACAATGATGGCTTGAAATAACGAGTTTGCAAACAGCAGTTTCCAGCCCAGACTTCTCATTTTCAAACAAAGCATTTAATAAATATAATCTGTAAAAGATTTTATTCTGCATATTAGGTAGAAGCATATGGTATGAAATTAAGCATACTATATAAAATCGCAAGCAAAAAGAAAATATCACTTTAAAATTTACTAAATATTGATTCTTAGTATCAAATTAGAATACTAGAATCAAGTGATTGTTCCTTTTAAAGACTCACAAACAGTTATCCTCAGTCATGCCAGGAACACTGAGCACAGTGGATATGCTAAGCCAGCCTTAGCAACTAATTACACCTTACTCTTAGCATCGGAGAGATGGAAGAAGTGAACGCAGCAAACTGGAAAGCTCCTTTTCAACTCAAAATCTACATGAACAAATGTAATTTCTCCATTTATAGGGCTGAGCTGTAATTTTTTCCTCTTTTCTTTTGGCCAAGTTAGGGAAAGAAAATGAGCTCATTAACTTGGAATTAATCCCCCTATTGTGCTGTCTTATATCAGGAATGCCAGGCATTGATATGGACATTTTACAAATACTAATTAAACCAAGTTATCTTTATGGGAAAAACTCCTCCAAAAAAGAGTATAATTTAAAATACAAATCCTGAATTAAACTTCTATTTTCTCTGCACCATACACAATAATATAAAAAGTGTCTCTCATCATGCTCCAATATGTCAAATTTTATATAGCTGATAATGACATAAATTAATAATAATGCATAGCGTGACATCTCAAACATCAATGTTTATACTTACAAACTACATTTAAGCATTTTCCAATAATTCTACTTAGCAACTCTAATTAAAGATAGACTGAAGAAATCCATGTCTGAATTTTAGCTAGAAGCTTGGTATCAAGCATGGGTTTGCTATTTATGAAACAGACTCAGTCAAATAGTGCATTAAGGCTACTTTGTTCTATTTATTTATTCCAATTAAGTTATTTTATTCTGCATATTAGGTAGAAGTATACGGTATGAAATTAAATACATTTGAACACACTTGACCTCAAAACAGTAATTCCACATGGTTCTCATAGTATGTGAAAGTTGCTTAAATATAATTTGTAGTTGTCAATTGTAAAAATATTGATTCAAATTTTTATAATTTCAGTTCTTAACTTATATGTTATAAAGTTTTAATATATTAAGCATACTATATAAAATCCTGAGCAAATAGAAATATCACTTTAAAATTTACTAAATATTGATTCTCAGTATCAAATTGGAATACTAGAATCAAGTGATTGTTCCTTTTAAAGACTCATAAACAGTATAATTTAGGTGGGTGGTGGTGGTGGTGCACACCTTTAATCCCAGCACTTGGAAGGCAAAGGCAGGTAGATCTCTGTGAGATTGAGGCCAGCCTGGTCTACAAGACCTAGTTCCAGGAGAGGCACCAGAGCTACAAAGAGAAATCCTGTCTCGAAAGACAAAAACAAACAAACAAAAAAAGCATAATTTATCAACTCATTTTTCAAGACATCTGAAGAAAAGTAGGGTGAAACCTACACCAAAGCTTCAGCTGACTTGGACCCTCAGTTTCATAGTCCAGCTATAGACCAATCTGCTTACCCGGAACCCCAGCTACACAGTCCATCCCTAGAGCATCCTGCTGACCTGCACTCCCCACATGCACAGCCCATCCTACAGCAGCCTATTGAAATGGGTCCCCAGCTGCACATCCATGCCTAGAAAAGCCTACTGACCTGAATCCCCAGCTGCATGCCCATCTCTAGAGCTGACTGCTGACCTGGAGCCCCAGCTGCACAACCATCCCTAGAGCAGCCTACAGGAAATGCAATGCTTCTTACACCAACAGGAAAACAAGAGACCACATGTCCCATAGGATCCAGCAAAGCTTGGAAAAATGTATACTAACGTGTTTGGAAAATGGATGCTTTAGGAAAGGCTAAAGTGCATTTATAAGAGGGAAAAGTTGTTCTGAGACGGTTTGAGACAGAGAGGGAGAGAAAGAGAGGGAGGGATGGAGTGAGGAAGGGGTGTAAAGTAAGATAAAAATAATATAGCATCAGGATTGTGAAACATTGCTCTTCATCTTTCATATTTATTCCCTGAAATAACATCCTAGGAAGGTTGATTTCACAACTGAAAAGACTTAGATATTGGATTCACAATGCCAAATTTGATGACACTCATGAATAGGTATGTGTGTGGTGGTGGTGGTGGGGAATGGTGTGTGTGCAGGAGCTTGAGGGCACACACATACACACAGGCACAGACACACACACACACACAAACACACAAAAGTACATTCAGAATCCCTTGGCACATCTGGGAAATGTTGATTGTCAGAAAGAAAACAATCATATACTAATATGAGCAAAAGCTAAACTTTAGAAAATAGAAAGAAATGTGAAATGTGCAACAGCATCATCAAAGAACAACCCAGTTAAACAGGGATTGGTGTTTCTCCAGAGGAAAGGTGTGGAAGATCATTGTCAAGTTTCTTTGCTCTAGTTACTGTTGATATATGGAAAGCATTTTTCACGATCAAGAAAAGGAAAACCATCATACAAGTGAATGAAAACATGGTTAGAAAATTTTAGAAGAAGAAATGAGAGTATAACAATAGTAGAACATCCTCATTGAACATTGAGTATGATGAATTAAAACTTTGCATAATCAACTTGAAAAGAATTAGAATTTTGAATATTATAAAGTGTGGTTATGGAATGCTCTAAATCTGTGAGATGGGGCATAAATTATACCAGAAATCTTACAGGAAAATCTGTAAAGTTTAATTAAATCTTCTACATGAACACTGACTTCTAATGTGTGGACTATGATTAATTCTAGTCCTCATGTTTGGTGCAGAGGGACTCTACAGAGTCTTCTCCGTGAACATAAAGGAGTTGGTTAAAGGTGGTAAAGCAGTCTAGTTGTCAATCACTTGTCAAATGGAGATAAAAGTACAATGGAGATGTAAATTTCTATGGATCAGTCAAAACTGATTGAGATATTCCTAGGGCAGTAACATGGGTAAGGCTTCAAATTCATATGGACTAAAATAGAAGGAAGCATAGGTGTGTGCCAAAATGGTATTGAGTGTTTTTAAAATAAATCTTGTAATATATTTTGAGTCCAAAGCTAGATAGGACATGAATATCTATTTTAAAACCTAACAGTGATGTCTATCGAGGAGGGAGTGAATGGGTCAGGACTTTAGCACAAAAGGAGGAAATTAAAGCAAACAAATAGATCAGGTCAGGAAGAGAGAAGTGGTTTACAATGTCAGGGTACAGATTGACAGCTAAATTAATTTTGCACCTCTGGTGAAATAAGAGTAGAAATAAAAAAAAAAAAGCACTTCCCCTCAGTGCTCCTTTTGATCCTTTCTCAGATAGGCATTGTAAATTTCCATTAATCTGGTACACGTTTTCCCTTTGCTCTTTCTTATCATGCGTATCCCTGAGCTATTTCACAGTAATTGTCGTGTTGTAAAGTAAGTTATTTTACCAACCACTGTTACCTTAGACAAGTTGCTGATAATTCCAGTGTTTCAAGCCCCAGTTTGATTCCTATGATACTGGAGATAGTAAAACTGAATACAGAATGAGAGGATGGCCATATCACTATTTGTTAAGTTTAGATTTAAATGAATATAAGTAGGTATCTGTTGACTTATCAGTCGTGATACTATACGACCTTGCAAATAAATACTTCTGCATTACCTAAAAGTGTTCCATGTTTGTTTTTATTTCCACTGTTTTTTACTCAGTGTTTTGCATTTTTCTCTAACACCTGATATTCCTTGCAACAGCCGAAAGCTAACTGTCTAATGATGTGAGCTAGATACAAGGGAAAGTTCTCGCCTACATGCTTGACACTCTCTGGTACCCAGGTTTCTGGCATTGTATCTATTGGAACTGGTGGAGATACTTTCCTTCCCTCAACTCAGGACCCATTTCACCTTGCAACACTGGGCCTCAATCAACCCTCTTGGGATTTCCTGGAACAATTACTGCCCTCACCTTGAAAACTGAACTTCTACATATGACTGATGTGATTTCAAAATGCTACCCAAAATGGGGCACATTAGAATTTGAAGAAGTATCAGAAACAAAAAGACCACACCGAGTGTCTCCTGCTTATCTTCCCTGTATCAGTCATTCAAAGAATTCTCTGAAATCCATCAGATGTAAACTGTCAAGACCTGAATACAGAAGTGTTCTCCCTGTCATGGAGGAAACCAATGTCCTTAGCTCTGCAACACAAGGCATGGAGAACTGTACCTGATGGATCCCTCCACTGAATATGTGTGTGTGTTTATATCTATAAATATATGCATATATACATATATCATACCATATCATGTAATTAAATTATTATACCTACATGAAGGCTGGCTTTTCATCTCCAAAGTAGGGGGCAGTGGGGTAAATAAAAAGGGTGAGTGGCTTTCTATTGTTCAAGGTGCCTCATATGTGAATCTAGCAATGGATTACAGCACCTGGTCCTCTGAGCTTTCTTTTCTGTCACTCAACAGCTGAAAATGAGTTTCAAAATTACCAGGAAAGGCCCTTCATCTGACATGAGAGAACAGGATGAGAAAACTTCCCATACTTCCCACAGCAACATGAGTGCAAGGAGAAGCATCTGAGACATCTCTCCAAAGACAAACTCTTTGAACACTGCTTCCTCAGCTCTAGGCCCTAGGGGTCTAAAGATGGAAGAGGAAATCCCAATGTTCTAGAACTGCTTCTCAAAAACTATCTTTCTTTTTTTATTTTTCTTTTTTTTAATGTTAAAAGAAAAATTTACGTTTACTCCCCTTGTCCCGGGCCCTCCAGCTCCCCCACTACCCCACCGCCCTCCCCCTACTTCCCTAATACAGGGCAGGATACCCTGCCCTGTGGAAAGCCCAAGGCCCTCCCCCCTCCACCTCAGCCTAAGAAGGTGTGCATCCATATAGAATAGGTTCCCAAAAGGCCAATATATGCAGAAGAGATAGGTCCCTGTGCCAATATCATTGGCTTATCTGTCAGTCCCCATTGGCAGCCACAGTCAGAGTCCAGTTTGGTCATATGCTCCTTCAGTCCTGGTCCAGCTGGATTTGATGAGCTCCCAATAGATCAAGAGCACTGTCTCAGTTGGTGGGCCAGTCCCTTAAGGTCCTGACTATCTTTCAAAATCCTTTTACTGTAAATAAGAATTAAAATTTTAAATTTCTGTCTGTACCTAGTGAGTGTGTAAAGTGTATAGAAAGCTGATACCCAAGCAAGGGAAGGCACTGCAGTCTCCATGAGACGTACTGAACTGTGAAGATCATTAAAAAACTAAAACTTCAAACAAAATGTGATGAAATTATCCCAGTTTAATAATAAATAGTAAAATTTCTAACAAATGAAAGCAAAAATATATGAAAATATTTTTAAATGGTCCATATGTTGATAAGGCAAAAAGTAAGGTTCAGCAAATTAAATGGTCTTTAAATAATAGTAAATGCAGATGCCAAAATTAAACTAATGAATCCCAATAACAAAACACAGCTAGCAGCAGAAAACAATGCATTTTATTTTGAAATGAAAATATACTTTTAAATTAAATATGAGTTGAAGGAGAATTAATGTAATTATATCATAATCTCAAAGATAAAATAAAAAGTAAAAATGAATTAATAAAATTACAGAAATCAGTGTGATTGAAAATAAAATTTTGTTTTAATAAACAGAAATTGACTCAAGAATAAGAATTTATAGACCAAATGAGATTATTTTAATATTAAAAATCATGTCTAAGTGAGGCATATTGAGGCATACTTTTAGCCCTAGTACTAGCATAACCTAAATAGCAAATTCTAGGCTAGTCTCAACAACACAGCAATAATTCAAACCTAAAAAGTGAGACCCTATACTACAAAAATGAGAAAGAGTCTGAGTATTATTCTCAAAAAGTTGAAAAAAGACATAAGATTAATATAAAATGGGCATTAATGAATTATTTTAAATCACTAAAATATATAATTCAAGAAATAATAAAGATATTGTATTAAAGCCCCCAATCTCTTTCTTTTCTGTAAGAAGAAAGGGTAAACGGTAGTAATGATTAACAAAGGATAAACAGTATCACCAAAGATAACGGGACAGACAGAAATCCAAGATATGAGGGAGTATTTGAAATTTAAGTGCTTTAAACACTTTTTCTGATAAAATATGAAAGTGTATTATAGACAGAAAAATAACTGTGTACGAGAAAACAAACCTAACCAGGGCTTAGGGACTATCTCAGGCTGTAAGAATCTGCTCTGCAAACATGAGACCTGAACTTGTATCCCAACATCCACATTAAACACAGACCCAGCAGCACACTCCTAAAACCCTGGCAGTGGACATGCTGTGCTCTCATGCCTGTCACTTTAGCAGACCAGTGAACTCCTGGTTTAGTGAGACACCCTGTTTCAAAAAATTTAGGAAGAGCATTTGAAGCATATACTTCATGCCTCCGTATGCATATATATGTTTGCACCCAACAGCATATATATACATACATACACTTAAATGGGTAAATGCCTAAGAAATATATATAGAGAGACACCAAAATCAGCAAACCCTCAGCTACAAAAAAGAATCTGGCCAGTTTTAAGCCTATCTTTTCACAATCCAAAATAAAACAACAAAAAAAAATTAGATTTTGTAAAATGATTTAGAAATTAGAAAACAAATATTCATACTCATTTAGTTGGTCATTTTAATTCTGATTCATATTAAAGACAAAAATTAAACAAGATAAAAATTGAGGGCTAATTCATCTATGCCATTGAGTTTAAAATAATCCCTAGATTAATCTTACTATAATATCTGACAGGATTGTTATGGACAAGGGCAACGAAAAGTGCAACATTCAGAGTGCGTGGTTTTGAACTCTTACATTAGAGATTTCCCAGACAGGTGAAACACAGTCTTCAGTTTTTAAATTTCAATGGGTTATTGTAATTTCCATGCTGTAAAGTATTTTTGTAGATCTTTATGAATGTACTGAACAATCTTTGAAGGTTCCTGGGAAATGGCTAATGCCAATCAATAAACTAGACTTTGCAGAACTGAAGAAGGATTTTGGGCTCAGAACAGCAAGGGAGTTTCTGATTTTATTCTTCTTTGTCTACCTCCCAAATAATACCAAAGGATATAAGTGAAAGTAAAAATCAAAACATTAATAATAAATTAAGTGAAAACAGCAAAGGACAATATGCACGTGTGTTGAATGACTGGTTAGGTATTTTTTGAGCACATATGTGCCAATATGCACCCTAGAACAACATGTATAGGAAAAACTAGAAAATGATACATCTAGAAAGGTAAAAGGGGAAAGCATTCTGGTATGGCAGATAAAGAGAATTAACAGGGAAAAAAGACAATGATGACTAAAATAGACAAAAGGGAACAGAACATACTTTGAGGAAATTGTCTATCTCACTTAATTTGAATAAATATTAGAATATGTATATTGGATAATCTTTAAGAAAAATTATGTTGTGTTATGACACAACATTAACTATTTCAATAAATCTGTAGCAACAGAAGACATTGAAAAGATAAAATCTATTCCCCCAAATTTCTAGATGTATTCTACAAACTTTCAAGGAATTTGGGAACTGTCCTGCCTTACTTAATGTGTCATGAAAGTTTATGTTATTACATCTGGGCAATGGTGGCACACACCTTTAATCCCAACACTCTACTCAGGAGGCAAAAGCAGGCAGAACTTTGTGAGTTTGAGGTCAGCCTGGTTTATAGAGCCTGGTTCAGAATAGCCGAGGCTACTCAAAGAAATCTTGTCTCAAAAGGAAAAATAAAGGCTTTATGGAATTCCTTTTGAATTCCAAAGAATCATGGAAATGGCAGCTGCAAAGGGAAACTATCATAAAGTAGCTGCTGTGGTAGCAATAATAAAAAAATAGAATCTTATAAATGTTTATGGAGGAACAAAAATATATCATCAAACAGAATCCAGAAATAAGTAAACAGATTATAGCTAACTAGCTTGCATTCAAAAATAGAAATAAAAATTCCCTCAATTTAGTAAACACATTAATAATAACTTCAAAAGATAACCAAAAATATGTAATAAAATTACATTTTTATTCAAAATAAAACTCCTACGAAGCTTTCACTAAAAAAAAAAAAATCTTTCTGGACTTTTGAAAAGTATACCTGCCAGAAAGTAACAGCAAAATATACTTTATATAACAGGGTAAATATTTCCTTTAAAATAAAGAACCTAAGTTATTACCACCACAATTGTTCAGGATTATGAAAGAGATCTGTGAGAGTATTTAGATTTCAAACATGATATGTGATTAGAATATTCTAAGAGAAACATAATAAGTCATTTTTACCTCAAAAAAATCTATAGGAATCAACTAAAAGTTGGACAAAATCTGACCTGAAGCTATGACATTGATAGAAGACTTAAAAAACAACATAGCAATTGAACAAAATTTAGACGCTCATAAAGATTAGTGTGTGTGTGTGTGTGTGTGTGTGTGTGTGTGTGTGTGTGTGTGTGTGACTGGGTGGGTAGATAATAAAATGGGAAGCATTATTTTTGGATATTCAAGAAACAACCAAGAAACACTAAAGTCTTGAGATAAAATGATAGTATTTCTGGAAAGCAGAGATGGGGCTGGTAGCAAAAGATCAGAGGAGTGGAGTTTGCAATCCAGCATCAGCGGGTGGATAGGGTCATTCAGGGTCACAGAAGGCTTGATACAAATTTGTATTTCTTAGAAAACATCCACATCTGAGGAGTAATTAGAAGACTAACATATTCAGCTTACACTTTCAGACTATTATTGGGACTACTGGGCAAGTCGGTTAGTCTGGATACAGAGCAATTGCTAAGGATGTTTTGTCATTTCTCAAATTAAAACTGTGGTGGCTCTGTTTGAATGACAGCTGGAGACATACAGAAAAATCAATCAAGTTGAAGTGCAAGTGGCTAGAGCTGTTAGTGAGGTAAGTCTGAAGTGCAAGAAAACCAGGGTCCTCGAGAGAGCTGGACTAATGGGTAGAGAACATTGTTGTTACTAACTGGGACAAGGAATGCGAGGCTCAAGGAATCTGACATGATAGTCTTGAGAGGTGAAATTTCAAGATATTCTGTTGAGACAGGGTCTCACTCTGTATCTGTGCCTGGCATGGAATTCACTCTCTATGACAGACCAGAATAGAACTCACATAGATTTGCCTGACTTTGCTTCCTAAGTACTAGGATTAAAAGCATTCACTATCATGTCTGGCCTTCAAGATTGCTTTTGAATGTAATAAATCATAATAACAATCAGAAATCTAAGAGGACCAGATCAGAGGAACAAAACCATAGCCCTACTTACCTAAAGAGCTAAAACCAAAGTATCACCCAAATGTAGAAATTTAAGGGTAGCCTGAACTAGAATGGACATAAAAGGAAATAAGGAAATATTTTGAAATGTTATTTTCTTATGCAAAGATGTGATGCATTTGTTTATACTATGGAATATTACTTTAACTGTGTATTGGTGTCTTACATTTGTTTATGCTACTTTTATAAGGATGTGTTGCATTTGTTTATATTGTTTTTAATTATTTAAAGATGTTTTGCATTTGTTTCATTTGCCTGCCATAAGCACTGATTGTTCTCATAAAAAGCTGAAAAGCCAATAGCTAGGCAAGAGGGAAAAGCAGGGCTGGCAGGCAGAGAGAATAAGTAGGTGGGATTTCTAGGCTTGAGGAAGAAAGTGAGAGAAGAACGAAGGGAGAATGATATGTGTGTGTGTAGAAGGGTGTAGCATACCCAGGGCAAGAAGCCAGGCAACCAACAGACAGACAGGAGAAGCAGTGAAAGTAAGATATAAGGAAGGAAAGAATGTTAAAAAAAAACCCTAATGAAAAACATATATAAAGAGAAATATGTTAATTTGTAAAAGCTAATTGGACAGTCCTAAAATAAGACTGAGAATTTATAAGTAATAAAATGTTTCCATGTCATGATCTGAGAGCTAGTTAGAGCCCAAAAGAATGTCTGTTACTAGGAAGGAAGGGGCAAGGGTAGGAGGGAGACAGGGATGGAGGGATGGAGGAGTGGAGCAGAGTGTGTCGTGGTGGCAGGCAGTGTCTTTATTCCTTGCACTCATGATGTTGAGGTGGAAGAGTGACAAGTTTGAGTCCACTATCCTCTGTGTACTGGAAAAAAAAAGTTGGCAAGATCTGAGTTTCTTCTCTCTTACAATCATTTCAGCTTCATCCTCTTCATATCTAAAGTAATCTGTTGCAAGCATATCACCCTGAGTTTTCATCAGGATAAACTAAAGCTTACAGAGTGTGCAACTTGTAGCCTCTTCCCTCTAGGGAACATGTGATCCATAGACTAGCATGATGGTTTCTGCACCTTCAGTGCAGAAGCAAAGCCAAGGAAGTCCTTGTATTTTTGTTGCTTTGATGATAACTAGAGGGGAAAAATGTTATGTTGAATAAGAAAGGCATGTCTGACCATGCATCACTAACCTAATGTCATTTTCCTAGAGTATGTCCCTATCCTATTTCTCCTCTTTTTCTGCCTTCTTCCAATGAGAGTTTCCCTTGTCACTATAGTTAATGTACAGGTGTTCTTTTGTTTGTTTGTGTTGTTTGGTTTTTAAAGACAGGCTTCTCTGTGTTGCTTTGGAGCCTATCCTGGACCTAGCTCTAGAGATCCACCTGCCTCTGCCTCGCAAGCACTGGGATTAAAAACATGCCCCACCACCGCCCGGCTGTACTTGTGTTCTTAAGAATGCAAGAGTAGAAATGTAACCCATTCCAGAGACATTTTTTTTAATTGTTAAAAGAGAAATTTACATTTACTCCCCTTGTTCCCTGCCCTACCGCTCTCCCAGTATCCCTCCTCCTTCCCCCTGCTTCCTTAAGAGGGGGCAGGGTATCCTGCCCTGTGAGAAGACCAAGACCCTTCCCCCTCCATCCTGGCCTAATAAGGCATGCAACCATAGACTAGGTTCCCAAGAAGCCACTGCATACAGAAAAGATAGGTCCCTGTGCCATTATCATTGTCTTCTCAGTCAGACCCCATTGGCAGCCACATTCAGAGAGTCTGGTTTGGTCATATGCTCATTCAACCCTGGTCCAGCTGGATTTGATGAGCTCCCCAATAGATCAGGTACACTATCTCAGTTGGTGGGCCAGTCCCTTGCAGACCTGACTTCCTTGCTCCTCTTCTCCCACCTTCTGCTCTTAAACTGCACCTTGGGAGCTCAGTCCTTTGTTCTGATGTGGATGTGGGTCTCTGACTCTATCTCCATCCATCAAGTGAAATTTCTCTGGTGACGATCAAGATATTCATCAATGTGACTATGGGACAAGGTCAGTTCAGGGACCCTCTCCTCTGCCGTCCAAATATCCAACTGGGGACATCCCTGTGGATCCCCGGGATCCCCTCAAGAGACAAGTCTCTTGCCAAACCTCAAATAACTCCCTTAACGTAGATATCTTATTCCCTTCTCCAATATCCACCCATCCTCCATCCCCACCCTCCCCCACCCCCAAGCTCTCCCCTGTTCTTCCCTTCTCCCTTCTAACTCCTCCCTTTCGCCTACCCCTTCCTGCAACCCCTACCTGCACCCCCATCCCCACACCCTTGCTTCGAACTTTTGCCTGGAGATCTTGTTTCCGACTTCCAGGAGGATCTATATATATGTTTTTCTTTGGGTTCACCATGCTATTTGGTTTCTCTAGACTTGTGAGCTATAAGCTTAATGTCCTTTGTCTATGGCTAGGGTCCACTAATGAGTGAGTAAATACCGTACTCATCTTGTTGGCTTTGGGATATTTTACTAAGGATAGTGTTTTCTATTTCCATCCATGAACTTGAGTTTTGTGCATGGTGACAGACAAGGATCAATTTTCATTTGAGATTGGATGGTATCTCAAAGTTGTTGTGATTTGCATTTCCCTGATCACTAAGGAAGTTGAACATGACCTTAAGTATCTTTTGGTCAATCAAACTTCTTTTGTTGAGAATCCTACAGGTTGACATTCAATCACCATTCAGTAGGATGCCTTTTTGTCTTGATGACTGTGTCCTTGCTTTACAGAAAATTCTCAGTTTCAGGAGGTCCCATTTATTTACTGTTGCTCTTATTGTCTGTGCCACTGGGGTTTTACATAGAAGTGGTCTCCTGTGCCCATGTATTGCAGGCTATTTCCCACTTTCTCTTCTATCAGGTTCAGTGTGGTTGGATTTATGTTGAGGTCATTAATCCATTTGGACTTAAGTTTTGTGCATGGTGATAGATAAGGATCATTTTTCATTCTCCTTCAGGTTGACATCCAGTTATGCCAGCACCATTTGTTAAAGATGCTTTCATTTTTCCATTGTATAATTTTAGCTTCTTTGTCAAATATTAGGTGTCCATAGGTTTGTGGACTAATATCTGGGTCTTCAATTCAATTCCATTGGTCAACATCTCTGTTTTTATGCCAATACCAAGCGGTTTTCATTACTGTAGCTCTGTAACAGAGTTAGAAGTCAGGGATGGTAATGCCTCCGGAAGTTCCTTTATTGTATAGGATTGTTTTGGCTATTCTTGGCTTTTTATTTGTCCATATAAAGTTAGTTATTATTCTCTCAAGGTCTGTGAAGAATTTTGTTGGGATTTTGATGGGGATTGCATTGAATTTATATACTGCCATTGGTAGAATTGCCATTTTTACTATATTGATCCTACCGATCCAGGAGCATGGGAGATCCTTCCATTTTCTGGTATCCTCTTCGATTTCTTTCTTCAAAGACTTAAA
>JAQHUG010000379.1:521701-541082 GCA_028555095.1 Dicrostonyx torquatus | reverse complement strand
GCATCCATGGTCTCTTAGTGTCTTCAGCACATCTATCCAAGATCTTCTGGCTTTCATGGTTTCCATAGAGAAGTCAGGTATAAATCTAATAGGCTTACCTTTATATATCACTTGCCCATTTTCCTTTGCAGCTCTTAATATTCTTTCTTTATTCTGTATGTTTTGTGTTTTGATTATTATATGGCGAGGGGACATTTTTTTTATGATCCAGCCTATTTAGTGTTCTGTATGCTTCTTGAACCTTCATAGGAATATCCTTCATTAGGTTGGGAAAGTTTTTTTCTACAATTTTGTTGAATATATTTTCTGTGCCTTTGAGCTGGAATTATTCTCCTTCTTCTACCCCTATTATTCTTAGTTTTGGTTTTTTCATGGTGTCCCAGATTTCCTGGATGTTTTGTGGTACAAATTTGTTGGATTTGTTGTTTTCTTTGATCAATGAGTTTATTTTCTCTATTGTATCTATTGGATTGGCGCCTGCCCATCTCTTTCTGCTCCGGGAGAATCAACTGCTACTTGATAGGGGTCACTTGCAGTCTGGATGGCTCTGCAGGCACTGGTTCGGGGCTGTTGCAGTCTGGACAGATCAGTAGGTGCTGGATAAGTCGGCTGCAGGCGATCCAGATGGATCAGCAGGCACTGGATAAGTCATTCCAGATGGATCAGCAGGTGCTGGATAAGTCTTCTTGAAGGCTGAGTCAAAAGGGTGGGCTTGGAAGAGGAAGCCATCTCTGGACAAAGGCACTCTTGCAGCCTTGCACTCTCCACCAGTTTTTTCCTCAGAACCCAGCCTGCTGAAGGAAGGGGGTGCTTAGGGATAAGCTAAGTTGAATAAGGAAAATGGCCAGTAGAGTGGGAGAGCCCTCTGTGGGGCCAGGAAGTCTCAGGGATTGGGGTGTCTCTAGTGCCCTCCCTGGGCACCTGGATGGCCGGGCTGGAAGGGACTTACCAGCCATTCCAGAGATTTCTAGGATGAGAATAATAAAGTGAAATATAATTGCTTAGGAAATCATTTATAAGAAGATTTATCACTTAAAGAACTATGGAGTTCTTGTTAGAGATACTGAATATCATTTATTCTATTTTTTTTTAAAAAAAAAACTTTAAGTAACAATTGAGTGTTCTAAGGACAGGAGAGGAAAAATGCCTTCAAAAACTAAGATAACTTACACATGCTTTAGAGCTTTTAAGTTGGTTCTGAATTTAAGAAAAAAATAATTTTAGGATAAAATAACAGTAAAGTATGTGTAAGTCAATAGAAAAAACTTGTTCAGAAATGTCTATTCATAGAGAAATGATTAAATAATGACTATCATAGTATTGAATATTTATACTGGCTACACAAATCTGCATGACCAATAAGAACAGCACACAAAAGATAAATTAAAAAACACAGACATAGAGCAGATTCTCTTTTAAAAGTTCTATTGGTGTGACCCTACTACCTATGTATACAAATAAAAATATGCTTATACACATTCATAGAGGAAAGAAAGAGAAGCACAAGTTTGACAATAGACGCTGTGTCCCCAAAGTACAAATTTGTCAGTTACATTTCCTCCATTATATAAATTTAAGTCTTCATAGAAATTTGAAAAACATGCTATATTACATGAATGTATTTTTCTTTTCATTAAACTGAGTTAGTATTAATAAGTATCACCTGATATTTTCTCTTAAAAACAACCATGTGACACCACAGTATAGGATGGACTAAAGAGAAATGCATTTCCTTTTTTTTTGTTTTTCTATATATATTCAGAAAATTCATGCATATGAAAAAGTTTCCTCTTCTTGTATTCGGCCAATGATTATTCTATTTGTCGCTCACTTCTTCTTTTCTTCTTGTTTTGTCTTTAATCTGCCCCAATGTTTACACTGGGTAATTACATGTGTAATTCTTACCCATGACACTAATTAACAGCATCTCTCTAGACTACTGGACACTGTTCAGTCTTCTTCCTTCTTGAAGATTTGATAGAACTTATGAGAGGTTATTATTTTTACTACCCTGAGTCATTGCCCTTAGTGTCACTACTGACAGAATTTCAGGAAAGATATTCTTGGCTTCCTTTACTCTGTTCTTTTTTTTCCCTCATACCTTTTACTTTCCTATACATAACATGGGACTCATGGAAGTGGGTCATCGAGTCTCTTGTCTTCCAACTTCAGTCACCAGTCCTATGAGTGTATAAACACCATGTTCTGTGTACTGATCATAGTCTAGAGGATTTCCAACTGGTGTTGCAAACACACACACAGCACAAAACTACAGTAAACAGACAAAATAAAAGTCTCCTTCTCATAAAACAATTCAATGCAGATTTCTGTGACATATGAACAGTTACTTTATAAAGAACCAGAAATTTTGTGATCTAAAGAGTTTTTATATGTCCTTCAGCTTCTACTCTCTCCTCTAGGCCTTGGCCTTTGTAGATGATCCTTGTTGATCAATACACCAATACTAGCATTAATCTATGAGCGGGTAAGTACGTGTTCCCACATAATCTGTCTGTGCTTAGCAGAAGACTGGGACTTTGTGAAGGACATAAAGCTTTGGCGACTGTAGAACTCAAGTACACACAAATAAGTAGCTGCTCAGGAATGGATATAGTTTTCACTGGGACAGGCAAGTTAGTAGACAGATCAATATGGAGAAGCTATTTTAATTCATGGCAAGGCCAAAACTCTTGTGAATGAATATTCAAACCCATCTGATACTTTCATAATTTTTCCCAATTTCACAGGTGGAGCAAGTAGAACATAATAAGAATTTCAAGAATATTCACCAGGAATATGGGAGGTATATATTATAACAAATGAGTCACTAAGAGTTCAGATGAAAAGATCAGCAATAAAAGAAATCAATTTATTGCCTTACTAATTATAAACAATGAACAATAATAATGATTTTTTGGATATGACCATAAATATTTTTATTAAATGTGAAAATACACGGGCATAAAAATATTGCCCATATTCATAGACATGTATGAGCCCCAGTTGAAATAATTTTAGTTCCTTTTTTTTCATTAAAACACTAAATTGAGATGGATTGTTAAGTCTGTCCCATTTAAAACAAATAGAAACTTAAAAGTAATAATTTAACTTATCAAACATCTGATTTTGACCTGCCCTACGAAATAATAATGATTTTAAGAAGCTAACATTTACTGTAGAATATTCTTCTATATGGTCTACATCATTTGGTACATTAACACATTTAATCCTCACATTGACTTTGTGGCTTGTAATATCCCATTCTACAGAATAAAAAACTGAGGTTAAGAGATTTATTCAAGTTCTATACTAAATTTCTGGGACCACTTTCTGTACTTACTATCCCAGGCTCTGAATGTTGTGACACAAAAGAATCTGTAGCATTAATCAAAGCATTGGGATAAGGAATTTTGAAAGGGTAAAAATGAAGAATTGATATTTATAGAAGTTATAGCATTGCTGCTGATGAATTTCCTTTTTGTTATTTTATTTTATTTTTTTAAAGATTTATTTATTATGTACACAGTGTTCTGCCTCCATGTATGCCTGCAGGCCAGAAGAGGGCACCAGATCTCATTACAAATGGTTGTGAGCCAGCATGTGGTTGCTGGGAATTGAACTCAGGACCTCCAGAAGAGCAGTCAGTGCTCTTAACCTCTGAGCTATCTTTCCAGCCCCCCTGCGGATGAATTTCTAAAAATTAATATTTAATATGTATGTATAGAAAATGCAGTTATAGAAATTACATTAAAATGTTTTGAGGAAATAGGCATGATGATATCTAAAATTAATGTAAAATGATTCCCAAAGATATTCTACTATACTCATAGATTGAATTCTTATTTAAGCATTATCAGAGAGCCTTCCTCCTACAGCATATGAGAACAAGTACAGAAATCCACAGCCAGACATTTTACACACACACACATACACACACACACACACACACACACAGAGAGAGAGAGAGAGAGAGAGAGAGAGAGAGAGAGAGAGAGAAACACAGAGCTCTAAACAAGATGTCTCCATTATATCCCTTCCTCAGAGCTCAGGGAACCCTAATAAAGAGAAGTTGGAAAGAATGTAAGAGCCACAGGGCATGGAGGACCCCAGGAGAAAATGGCCCTCTGAATAAACTGAGGAAGGTTCATATAAATTCAGCATCTGAAACACCAATCATAGGACCTACAAAGATCTGCACCAGGACCTCTGCATATATGATATAGCTTTCAGTTAGGGCTTTTGCAGGACTCCTGAATTCTTGTGCCTTCTCTTGGGCTCTTTGTAGTTTTCTGTTGGGTCATCTTGTCCATCTGCTATATAATGGTTTTAGTTGTATCTTATTGTTTATTTTATAATGATTTGTTGTTATCTCTTAGAAACCTGTTATTTTCTATTGAGAGACAGAAAGGAAGTAGAAAGAGAGAGGGAGCAACTGCAAGGAATAGAGCGAGGCAAAACTGTGTTCAGATTGTATTGGATGATAAGAGAATCTATGGTTAGTAAAAGGAGGGAGAAGAAAAGGAAGCAAGAAAAAGAGATTGTCAGAGCACACTCTTGCAGGAATTAGCAGGGCCTACCCAAGAAGGGGTGTGAAATTAAAGGAAATGGCAGACTGAGAGAAACAGACACAGAAACACAGGATAGACCCGAAAGACTAAAGGTGAATACCAACCAGCCCCAAGTTTATTAATCAGCCGGCACATATACTAATTACAGGCAAAAGGCAGAACAAAAAGCAGTACAGTCATCTACCCACCTCCCTGCACTGTCCTTGGGAGGAAGTGCAAGCAGATGCATTATCTCTTACAAGAATTCAGCTAGCAGCAAACAACTTCTATCTCTAACAGGGAATACTTCCTAATGGCTTACACCAGCCCAAATCTTAGTAGAATAATGGGCTCTTTCTTCTGGGCAAAACGCTCTTCCTTATGGGCTAACACAGAAGTTATTCACAGTCCTCAAGGTTACTGGATAAACAGAACAGGCAAGCTTGAACTCAAATGACTTCTCTTAGTCAGAATTGACTCCAGAGAGAAACTGAGTCACACGATGGGCTACCACAGAATATAACCAGGACATCTCAGCAATGAGAATAGTTTTAGATACTAGATAATAAACAACAAAAGGTTAATGTAAATATGACTTTTATTATAAACCCTTAGGTTTAAAGAATTTTACACACGAGTTAACAACTGATACTATGAATATTCCTATGTTATTACTAGTTCTAAGTAAACAAAGCACATCATACTACCATCCTTTTCTTACTCAAGTGCACATATCTTATGGAGAAAAATTCAATTTAAAATCATTTCTATCATAAAGAAAAAGTCTTTCCATGGGGTAGTATAGCTGAGTAGTTGAAAAAAGAAAAACTAACAGAAATTAAACAATATACCTGACTGGGTTATGAAACTCAGAGGATTAGTGAGGCACAACTCCAGTTGTCCAGACACAACTAGATCATTAATACTCTGCCAAGAGATCAGTTTTTCTGATAGACTCACAATACTGTGGCTTTGCTGGCAGCCAGTGAAATATTGGGGTTGGGTTGATGTTGGAGGTATGTCAGTGGGGGGAACGGCCTCCGTCCTTCCAGTATTCACCTTTATCTATTTTCTAGTCAAACATGAACTATTTCATTTGACGTTATTCTCTCCACCATGGTGGGCCAATGTTTCAGAAACCATGAGCCAAATGAATCCTTCCTTTCCTTGGTAAGTTGCTTCTGTCAGATGTTTTGTCACAGTGATGACCTAAGTAACAAGTATACCCTCTTACTAGCCAGTGACTTCCTAGAGCCATAAATTCCACAGACAGTGTTGTCATTGAATTCTGTCTTCCTGGTAATTTGTTCTTTCAGCTCCATGGAGACTGAAGTGTAAAGAAAAACTTTTTAAAATTTTAAATTTTTTTCCACTTTAATACTAACTTCCTTCTTGTAAAACCAAGTTACCTAGTCCAATATTTTAGTCAGAAATATCCCTTTCCATGTGTTTGAGAACTGGCATTACAAATTGTTGTGAGCTGCCGTGTGGGTGTTGGGATCCAAACTGCAGCCTTCTGCAAGATCAGTAAGTGCTTTTAACCACTGAGCAACCTTTTCAAACCACTGCATGTGGTTTCAAAACTTTCAGCTTCACATCTTTGTCAGTGTGCAAATGGGTTCCTGGTGAACCTATTGTAGCTCTCCAGAGACAAAACCATGTGACCTAATGCCTCCTCTGACTGCTGACAAAGCATGCACTGAGGACAGCTTCTGAATTTGTTGTCCCAAGTCATAGAAGGGGTCTATGGTACAACTCATAGGTGATTCTAGGTTCTCATTTAGAAAAATTAAATCTTAATGTATCTATGAATTACAGACAAATTTGAAAGAGATTCTGATTCATTGGGGTTTTGGAGTCTAAGACTGAGTCTCTTGTATCTCAGTCTATTCTTGAACTCACTGTGTAACCAAAGATAGCCTTGAACTCCTGATCCTCTTGCCTCTACCTTCCCAGTGTTAAAATTATAAGTTCACACCAAAGCATAGCTTATGTTGTGCTTCAAAATCAAGGCTTTTTGCATATATGCTAAACAAGCATTTTGTCAGCTGAACTACATCCCCAACACTTTCAATTGAATACTAATTTTCCATAATAAAGTAGTCAGCTGTTCTCAATGAAAAAAGCATAAATTAAAATTACTGATAATTGAAATAATCAAAATTTCCACATAACTTTAAAACAATGATACAGTTAACTTTGGGTGACTGTCCAGGCAGCAAGATGTCTCTGTCAATTCTAGAGTTTTGGAAGTTGCTTGCAAATGCACTTCCTGTTAACTTAGGTAATATTATATCCTTCTGGAGTCTTTGATGAAGTTGATTAATAGACAGTTACAGTTATAGTTTTCCTTAGTTATGATAAAAGATAAAGGAGACATAAGTATTGTAACTGTAATTCTTGTTTGATACCTGTTTTATTATAAGTAATTTTATTATGTTAAAGTTAAGCCTTCCTTTTTATTTAGACAGAAGAGGGAAGGTGATGTGGGATTCCCCTGTGCATGCTATGAATATCTTTTGCTACCATTGGTTAATATAAGAAGTTGCTTTGGCCTATAACAGGGCAGAATATAGCCAGACTGAAAGAGATAAATAGAGAGAGAGTAGGCAGATTCAGGGAGATGCCATGTAACTGCTGAAGGAGAAAGTGCCCACCAGAGCTCACCAGAAACCTTGTGGTAGACCACAAACATGTGGTAATACACAGAATAATAGAAATGGGTTAATTTAAGATATAAGAGCTAGCTAGAAATATGCTTAAGCTACTGGCCAAACAGAATTGTAATTAATATAGTTTCTGTGTGATTACTTAAGGTCTGGGTGGCTGGGAATGAACAAGCAACCTACAAATATATTTTTCATATTGTTAAACTTATCTATATGGATAGTATTAATGCCATCATCAACATTTACTCAGCATATTTAAATTTCCATGTGAATGTATATGTGTATGTAATTGTGTATGTGCATGTGTAATTATATGTCACAGGTGCACTGGTGATGGTATGACACAATAAGGTTGTCAGTTCCCTGGAACTGGAATTCCAAGTGTTTGTGAGCCCCTTCTGTCATTTGGAAGAACACAATATGATCTTAACCACTGAGCCAGCTCTCCATCCTGCCATTCCTTCTGTAGGTATACCCGGTTTTACATAAGTTTTCACAAAACTTCAGTGGGTATTATAATATAAGCCATTTTAAGATGTTACCTGTCCTAGTTGTATGCTTGCAATCTCTGCACTGAAGAGGCATAGGGCAGAGAATTGGTGAACTAAGGGAAGATAGAAGATATGTGTCTTTCAGTTTTATTTTCTTCTGTTCAATCATTTCACCTTTGTTGTTACAGTCTTCTTTATTTTTCACCTACTGTGGTTGCCACTTTTCCAAATTCTTGATTTTAAAATCAAGTTTAAGAATTCTCTTATCTTGACTCTCAGATTGTTGGTGATGGTATTGTGTCTGAGTGTCTATTTGACACCCTCAACTCTGAACCTGTAGCTACCATGTATGAGTGCATGGACCAGGTGAGTGCCCAGATAGACAATGCCTGCAGGGACCTCTACTGCCTTCAGCATGGATGCCAAGCAACAAGTCCATCCAAAAGAAAAGGTGATTCCTTCAATACCTACTTCGGTTAGATAGATGCTGGCAAGCATGGTCCCAGGGCAGTGTTTTTAGATCTGGGACCTATAGTTATTGACAAAATTTGCACTGGTACCTACCACCAGCTCTTACACATTTAGGTTCAGCAGCTGTCCATAACTATGCCCATGGCCACTATACCACTGGCAAGGAGATCATTGACCTTGTCTTGAACCAAATTCACAATCTAGTTGATCAGTAAACAAATATTCCTGGCTTCCTTGTTTTCTACAGCATTGATGGGAGAACTGGCTCTGAGTTCAACTCCCTGCTAATGGAGTGTCTCTCTTTTTTCTGATGGAAAGAAGTCCAAACTGGAGATCTCAATTTACTTCCAGGTTTTCACTCCTGTCATAGAGCCCTACAATACCATCCTTACCAGCCACACCTTTCTGAAACACTCTGGTTGTGTCTTCATTGTAGACAATCAGATCATATATGATAACTGTCTTAAGGTTTCTATTGTTGTAAAGCTATACCATGACAATGGCCACTCTTATAAATAAAACATTAAATTGAAGTGATGGCTTATAATTTTAGATGTTTAGACCATTATCATCATGGTGGGGAACATGGCAGTATGCAGGCAGAGTGCTGGCTACATCTTGATCAGAAAGCAACAGGAAGTAGACTGAGTATCCTACTGAGCAAAGCTAAAGCAAAAGAGACCTCAAAAATCTGCCCTCAACAGTGATAAACTTTCTCCAACCAGACCACACCTACTTCAACAATGCCACATATCCTAATAGTGCTACTCCCTATGACATTATGGGGACCAGTTGCATTTAAACTACACAACATGCATCATAGAAACCTTGATACTGAGCACCTGACCAATACTAACCCCAACTGCCTTATTAGCCAGATTGTGTCATCCATCACTGCTTCTCCCACATTTGTGGGACCCTGAATGTGGATCTGGCCTAATTTCTGACCAACCTAGTGCCCTACCTTCGCATCCTTCTGGTGGCATATGCCCTCATCTCTGTCATGAGCAGCTTTCTGTAGCCAGTGCCTGCTTTTAGCCAGCTAACCAGATAGTGAAATGTGATCCCATGCATGGTTAATATATTCATAGTTTGTCTCCTATTGTAATTAGGTGCTGTGGTTCCCAAAGATGTCAGTGTTGCCATTGTCTCCATCAAGATGAATTACAGCATACAGTTTGTGGACTAGTGCCCCATTTCAAGGTTGGCATTAAATACCAGTCTCTCATTGTGGTACCTTGTGGTACCACAAGAACTGTGCATGCTGAGCAACACTACAGACTTTGCTGAAGTCTGGATACACCTAGATCATACGCTTGACCTGATATGTGGCAAGTGTGCCTTGGTGCACTGGTATGTGGGCAACAGTATGGACGAAGGGGACTTCTTTCAGGTCCATGAGGATGTGGCCATCTTAGAGAAGGATTATGAAGAGGTTGGTATAGATTATTTTGAAGAAGAAAGTGAGAAAGAAGTAGATAAATATTAATGCATTTCCTTTAGCCCCATAGCATATCAAACTCTCAGAATTACAATTTCAACATTAGCTGAGAGACATCAATGTTTCTATTATGTTATTTCCATTCTGTGATCATGTCTATCTATTCCATGTGTGCCTACAAGGTTTTCCCAGGATGTCTTAAAGTAAAAGCTTTGAGGAATAAAAAAAAGAAGATTTTATTTTCCTTGTACAAATAAGTCTATGATGAAGTTAAAAAGTTTTACAAAGAGGTTATGAATGAGGAGTGTTGTAAGAAGCATATGGGAGGGCTTGGAGGGATAAAAGCAAAGTGAGAAATGTTGCAATTAAATTACAATCTTAAGAAAACATTGTTTACATTTAGCTCTGCTTTGGCTGAAGACAGATTCTTCTCTTTTAATGTTTATTGTATATCTAATCACAAGCTTTTATATAAGCACTTAATTTTTAAATGTTTATTGTAGTATGGAGACTACTTGTTCCTGGTTGCCCAGACTCCCAAAATAACCACACAGAAACTATTAATTAAATCACTGCTTGGCCCATTAGTTCTAGTTTCTTATTGGCTAACTCTTACATAATAATTTAATCCATCTCCATTAATCTGCTTATCACCATGTGGCAGTGGCTTACCAGCAAATTTTCGGCATGTTTGTCTCTGGTGGCACTCTATGACTTCTCTCTGACTCCATCTCCTGTCTCCCAGTATTCAGTTTAGTTTTCCCCACCTAGCTGTAGTCTACCCTATCATCGGCTCAAGACAGTTTCTTTATTAACCAATGATATTCACAGCATACAGAGGGGAATCCCCCACATCAGTATATGATTTAAGTAGTTGTAAATTAGCACTCATTAATCTCAACTTGTATTGCATTGTATTGGATTATGGTCATAAAACATGGCCTGCTTAACTTCTATTGCTTATTTTCATAAAGCTTTCAGGAAGTGTTTCATGCTAGCTACACTGTGGATCCAAATCAGGCATTCCCACTTCCTCTCACTAAGCATTTTCACTTCATAGCCTTCACTGCTGTTAGTACAATTTCCCAGCTTGTTCACTAGCTTCTGACACTCCTATATAGAGTTTTTAGTTTTATCAGGATGTGTGCTTCAGTGATTGTTGTGGTCCAGTGGCAGCCAGGACTATAAATTATTTCTCTTGACTGGCATGGAGGTGCAGGAATAAAGACATAACCCACATGGCTTTATCGGGAGGGAAATTCTCAGTGATCCCTCATGAAATCCTGAGTTCACATTCTGAAAAATTCCTTTCATTTATTCTCCAAGCAGCCTTTATACCAAAACAGAAACGGAGGGGGAAATTCATTAGCATTCTGGGTAGCAGGACTAAAGTCATGTCCGCAGCTCTATCACTAGCTTGGAATAGGCATCTCTTTCAGGCAATCTACATAATTACAAAGGAAGGAGCAGCATATCCTGAGCTCCGGAGACAAGCAGTCTGAAGATGCTTTTAGCATCTCTGTTGCTATTGTGACTTGAGAGGCTGGCCACTGGTACAATGCAGAAAATATGTGGCCTGTATAATATTGCCCCACAAGTGATCAGCGCATTCCCTGAAAACAACTGGTTTTCATGCTGGGAATGAGAGAAGTGAGAGAAACATCCAAGAGCAAACAGTAGGTAGTGCAGAGAGAATATGAAGTGGCAAAAGGCATTGATAAAGAAGCACACTCAAGAGCTTCCTCTGAGGAAAAAGCTACTGTTAAAATTCGCCATGAGAGAGAGATACTGATGTTGCTTCTCTCCTACTAACTTCAGACAAGCTGTAGAAAAAAGGAAGATTGTAGAAATGTCTTCATATCTGGTCCTCAATGGGTTTGCTATTTAAATTGTCCATGGTAATCATCTGGTTTTGTTTCTCTGATTTTTTTCTCTGTATATACTCTTAATGATATTTTTAATATCTCTGTGTGTGTGTTATCTAATTAAAGAATCTATAATCTGAGATTCTGAGACTGGCAAGCATCAGCTGTATCATAAACTGAGACATAAGAGACATAATTCTTCTTCCTGGGGTCATTAAGAATCATTCTAACACAGCCACAGTAATTACATTTTAAGAAGAATCAAAAGAATTTATTAAACTACAGATCCTAAGGACAGCAGGCAGGGCATGTGCCATATGGAAATATGTCCTAGAGATCCAACGAGGAGTGACAGAAAGAGAAGGACATGTATGCACCCATCTTTAATGGATTTGGGATGGAGTGTATGAATAAAAGGTGGGAAAGAATTCAAAAGGCATGCTTACATGTCAGTAATGTGACAGTCCAGAAGAGAGAGAGGATTTGTGATAGAAAACAGTTTTTTCAGCTGGAAATGGCATTCACAGGATGTCTGTGTAGATTTTGAAACATCAAAATCATGAAGTTTCAAATTCATATTTAAGAAAACTGACCTACGTTATTTATTCGTTTATAATCTCATACATATATAATAATATTTGATCAAATTTCCCCCATCATCCTCTATTTCTCCTTCTCCTTCCTACCAAATTCCTTCTTCCCAAGGAACCTCCTATTTTCATGTTTTGTCTAGTATGTTTGATCCAATACATTTAATCAAAGTTTCCTGGATAAGCAAGAAGGGGGTTATTGACCTGAGGCAGAAGGGGGCAATGTGCCAGTGCTACACTACGAAAACATATGAATTTCCCATGCCTTCAAAATTTAACTATTTATAGTTCTTCTGGGAAGGATGGAGCCTCATGGGTCTCTTTCCATTTATGATGGAATACTGAAAGCCCAGTCTTATAAAAACTCTAGTGTTAAAAGTATATATCAGTTTCCAAGGGTATATTAAAATATATTTTTACAAAAAGGTCTAGAGATTATATTCCTATTTTCAAGTCTAACCTTACATTAATCTAAAATCTTGATATGGATTCTTTAATGCATAATTGTTATGTTTTCATACATCATAATTTTAGGTAACACATTTGTTATTCCCTAAATACATAAGTGACTAAAGTGTGTTGTCTATTTAACAGCTTCTAAAAGCATCTTATTATTCACAAATTTAGATCATCAATCATATTTTTTTCTGGAAAAAAATAAAACTTTCAGTGGACAAGGTGTCATTGTTGTTCTCTACTTGGGAAGTGACATAGGGAATAAGTAGACCTGGGAACATGACTTTCCAAGCTCTCTTTAAGGAACATAGAAACTACTCTTTACAATAAGAGAATAGACGTTTATTGAAGACTTATGTTCCTAACAACATTTCTCTCTTCTCTGTTCGCTTGATATTGACTATCTTTTCTTCAAGAATTTCAGCTGAGATTCAAGAACCATCAGAAGAATCCACTAAGGTAGAATAGGTAACCCCTAATAGCAGTATCAGATCTTTATATTTCAGTATTATCCAAATACCAGATAATGTAAATGTTTGTCATGTGCACCTGTGAGGAGATACGTCTGTCTCTTAGCACATAGGAATGAACTCAGAACAAATTAAAATCGGGGAGAACTGGTGCTTGCTTGGGCTCCTCAAACTGTTACAAAAGTAACAGTTCTTATCAAATATTCTTGTCCTTTCTATAGGAGCAACTTTTACTGCATCTGTGTCACAAATGTACTTTATTAACATCTAATTTCTATCTAAATAACTATCTAAAGAAATCAATGGCAAATTAAGTGCATATCTAGAAACTACATAGTAGTGCCAGTTTATAAAATGCCATGGTAAGCAAATGTCTATACAACAAAAATAAAGACCCCGAACAGAAACTTCAAAAAAAACCAAAAACATAGGTTATTTACTCAGGATTTTTCCAGTGTACTTGAAACATTCCCATCCCTTATAAAATGATTGTGAAGGCTTCAATACTGAAGGATCCATTTTCTAAAACTTCATTAATTGGACAGGGACAAATTCACTATAATTGTCTTTTGTGTTCAAAGTGGAGGGTGCTGACAGCCATGCCCTGGTCTATCCGAGACCAATAACTGTCTAGTCACTAGTTTGGCTATGCTGTCGAAAAAGCAAAGGAGCTGTTAATTAGCAAGTGAGAATAAAACTTGATTGATTCTACTAAATTGGATTTTGTTGACCTGCCAAAATGAATTTGTCATTAGCATTTACACAGACACACACACAGACACACACACACACAAACACACACTCCTTTAAAGGGAGCTAGCTAGTAAATTCTCTGTACTCAAAAGTGATATAAATTTAAAGATGTGAAGTCAAAGCACTGTGGAAATTTTTCAGTTTTTCCTCCTTTTAAATAACTACAGGCCCTGAAAATTTTATTTAACTTATCTGAGCTACAGTGTTCTAGTGTCTAAGAGATGTTAATAAGGCTTTCTTTATAGAATTAATACAATATTCAACTTAAACAATGCAAAAGCTTCTTTGTGCCTAATGTTATGGCTTCTGTTTATTGAGTAATTATTAAATCTTTGGAAAGGGAGATTGTTTGGAAAGGGAGATTGTAAGAGCTTTGAAGTTGAAGATTTTCTACCTAGATTCATGGAGTCACTTAGTCAGTAAAAATACATTGGGAGAACCCAATGAAAATTTTGAAAGGTACTAAAATTTTATAATTCCTATTTTCAAGTGTTTGGGATTCATGCATATATAAGCAAAATAATACATAATGTGCAGGATTAGATGAATTATTTTTTTATCTTTCTTTAAAACATTCCTGTATATTCTAGTTTCTCCTTCAGAAGTGATAAAGGTTGTAAGGACTTACTTGGTCTCACAGTCCCATAGTCACAGGTTCATCATAGTTGAGAAGGCATGTCAAGGACCTTCAAGCAATGGGTCTTATTGTGTTCAGGCACAGAAAGTAATGGAAGCTAAAGTCATACTGGTTTTCTCCATCGTATATAATTCAGGGTTCCTGTTCAGAGAAAGGCCCCAACCATGATTAAGATGGATCTTCCCATAAGCATTAACCTAATCATGATAATCCCTTACCGGCACACCCAGAGGCTCCCTTCCTAGGTGATGCTATATCTGTCAAGACACATTAACCATCCCATTGTGTCTCCTTAAAATTAATCTGTTTGTTCAACTGAATGAAATTACATAGCCGTTTTAATTAAGTATTGCTGATTGGAATCTCTTATTGTCAAAATTGACTTACGAAGTCATCCTGCTACTTCAGATATCTTTTCCCCATTGAAACAGCAAGTTTGCTTTCTAATCCCCACTTTCTCTAGCTATTTCAAAAGCCAAGTTTTACCAGATTATTTCCAACAGTTCTTACCATTTTGTTAGTATATATGTTTTCACTTCATAAGACAAGTGCCACTCTGATGTTATTTCAAATGGTATACAAACTGCCTTTTTTAAAATTCTGAATGTGTTTCAGATCAAAGTTATTCTGTGATGCTTAGAAGGAAGAGTAAATAATAGATAGCCCAGGATATCAGGCATTGTTTATGCACTAGGAGCTTTCCTACAAAATAGTACTAATAATAATGAAACTGAGAAGTGGGGGATGATAAAGGATAGAGGTCAATAAAGAGATGAGAGCAGTAGATAAGCTGGGAATGAATAAAAAACATTGTTAATAAATGTAATGTGTCAGTATTAAATATTTAACTCACATTAAATGCTTACACTAAACTGAAATAAAATTTAAGCTTTCTATAAATACCAATACACTCCACTAGAACTTGAAGCATCTCTAACACACAAATGTGAAAGGCTGCTTCATTCCTTAGCTGTGCCCCATCATTCAAAGATATTTTCTTAAACGTGACTCTAGTAATAACTAATCACACTCATTAGTATTCTCAAATCAATTGAAAGCTTTGCTGTTAAATGTCCTTTTTAATAAAATTAATTTGTCACTTCCTCTTCCTAGGAAGATACTAGACTATGATTAACCTATGGAGAAGATTCCCTGATTCATGAAGCAGTTCAATATTTTAGATTCTTTTCATTAGCCATAACAACATGCACAATTCTGTATGCTTATTTCATATAACTTCATGATACCTCAGTGCTCTCAACTGTAAAGTGAAGATAAGACTTATCTTTTAAGGTAATATATGTAACCCAGAGGTTATTGTATACAGATGCCACTATTTATTTGCTAGATTTATTTTTATTGTGGTAAAAGTTCTTAGCACAAGAATCAATTTAAGTAGACACACTATTATTGTATATAGGTCCAAGGCTATCCTGAAAATGTCTTGAACTGTTATTGACTTATAATGTCCATTGATTAGAAACTCCCCATTTCTCTTCTGCTTTATTTACTATTTCATTACTCATTTTGTCACTCATTCTTGGGAAGAGCCAAATCACTCTCTCTTCCTTTGGAGGGCATCGTACTCAATGTCCATAATTATAAACCAGACCTTCAGAGAAAATATTCCTTATAAATTTCCACTAGGTGCAGAGAAAATTTAAAAAGTACGAAACATCTTCCTCATAAATTTTAGCACCTCCTGATACTTTGAAAGCAATGAAAATATGAATCACTATTATCCACCTACAACCTTAAAATTTTTTGATAATAATTAATTCTCTCATGCAAATATGGATAAACAGAATCCATTCTTAGCACTATTTTAATCTAAGTTATAAAGACAAAACATACAATTTCTGATATATAAAGATATGGGAAGCAAAACAATATATAAAGAGCCTTGCTTAAAGAAATAACTTACATTAGTTACAAAAAATGAGATGTAGTTAGTAGGAAGATCTTTAAGAAAATACTCATAATTTTTAACAAAATATTCTAAGTACATCTTAAGGATCAATGTACTTTTTATGGAATGTCTACCAATTTACATGCGGATAAGACATGTAACATGTGGTAGTTTCTCCAGGGGATCAATACTCTCCAGTATACATATTATCAAAGGACACTTTGGTTTTTAAACAACAGTTGACACAAATTAGAGGTTCATTGCTCTTGGACTATTACAAGAAGCTTCTGGCTTCTCCTCCCTTTTAACATTATGAAAGCCTGTGCTCTAAAAGTAAGCTTTAGGCGGTATGCTGGCACATTGCTAAGGAGCTAAAAATAAAATTGGAAGGCAGTAACAGTGCATATTTTTTAAAGCCTGAACCGAATATCAACAAAGCAATAATAATAAAACCTAACCAGCAGCACCACTGTCTAAGCAGAAAGCACAGCATGTGCTGTGGAACAAGACCAAACAAATCAACAAATCCTCGGGAATTGCAAGTCCTACTTCCCAAGAAATACACAACATTCAAACACACAACAAAGATGCAAATGCAGCAAAGTGATCATATGTGTTCCGATTACTAAGGCTGGCTAAAAGTCCCCTTAACTATCCCCTTAATTGATAGGATCTGAAAGAGTACACAGGCTTGTGATACAATGACAGCTAGTCACATCAGCCTTTCATTTAGTATAAAGCAATTTTTTGGAGCTTAAAAGGCTGCCTTTTGTGGGAACACTTCCCCACAGGTCATGCTGTCCCATGTACTCTCCATTGCACATCTTACTGTGGCTGTTTTTTACCAGGAAGAGGGGAGTGGGTGTTAAACCGTTTCAACCAAAGATCACCATCTCTTCTTTCTTACCTACCCATCACACAGCTACAAGTGCAACATGTTTAAGAGAGAGAAATGTGGCAGAAGCATTGACAAAACAAGACTCCTAGCTGTGCTAACCTAGTTTCCTTTCTTCAAGAAGCTGAGGGAATATTCAAAGAGGAAACTGTGACTTGCATTTAGATATGTAGATATTCCAGTAGTGCCATAGCCTGAAAAACACAAATCTCCACTGAGTCGACACGTGAATATTGGCAAAGGGCGCATAGTTTCATGCTTTCAGCACTGTACACAATGGGTAACCTCCAATTCCCTTCCTATATGAGTCCTAATTCTAATACTGCTTTGTACTGCAAACCCCAGCACATACATACAAAACACTGTGGGGAAATAGTCCCATTGTCAGTTATACGCAGTTCCTATTATAGAAATGCTATCATTACTGCATTCTGTTAAGAAATAGATAAAATTGGGCCTCTATTATTAAAGGGAAAATTCATGGTGACAAGAACCAGTGCTCATTTTCATTCATTTATTGAACATTGTAACATTTATTGAGTCTTACATTTGCCAAAATCTAAAACCTATTCCTGCTATTGTTCAGCCCTGAGTAAAATATGTACATATAAAATACAGAACTCTGTGAGAAAAAAATCCTTTTATTAGAAATAATAATAATAATTACATATTATTATTCTTTTATATTAAAATTAGTCTTATCCATGACTTTCAAGAAAATTATAAAATTCACTGTACGGAAAGCTAAATCTTATTTCCATTCATTTATCTATTCATCCATGCACTCAAAAATGTTTTTGAGACCATTAGACCAGTCCAGAGTATCATGTGGCCTGAGAAAATAACAATACACAAGCATAAAGGTACCCTCTGCTTTAATGAGGGTAATCATGCACAGGAATTAAGATAGTTTACACCAGAAAGTACTGTTTTTGAGAGTGAGAACACAGAAAAGGGAAGTTTTATGACAACACAGACACCAGTAGAAGTGAGACTAAAAGATACTGTGCGAATTAGATGTCTTTGAGAATTTCAAACAATGCATTTTGATCATATACAATTCACCCTTCCTTCAGTTCCTCCAAGATCTATCCGCCTTCCTTAATTATTGAACTTTGTTTCGTCTCTGTTTAAATTATATTTTCTTAACGACATATGAAATATTCAGTGCTACCTATACATTCTTGGGTGGGTGGTCATCCACTGGAACATAGATGATCTTCCAAAACCCATACATTTAAGACTTTCTCTTTTTTCCCAACAATTATCAATTGCTAATAATTCCTTAGGTACAGGTTGATTTCATGCCCACTTCCTCTCTTCATACTGGGACTTGGTCAGTCTTGAGTTTGTGCAGGTTGTATGCAAGCTATCAGCTTGCAGATGTAAATTCATGTTTACCTTCCATGATATTTCAGAAATCACCATTCTTTGTAATCATTGACCACTTCTTATTCTATTTTTTAAAGTACTATCCTAACCATTTTTTAAGGTTTATTTTTATTTTATTTTATTTATTATGTATATAGTGTCCTGGGCACCAGATCTCTTTACAATGGGCGTGATCTCATTACAATGGGCGTGAACCACCATGTGGTTGCTGGGAATTGAACTCAGGACCTCCAGAACAAAAGTCAGTTCTCTTAACCTCTGAGCCATCTCTCCAGCTCCCACTTCTTATTCTTACAATCATTTTTTCAATGTTCTCTGGGCCCAGTGAAGAAGAGTTCTGGTACAGATAACTGATTTAGGGATTTAGGTAATAGTCTCTTGTTTTCTGCACCTTGATCAATTGTGGATCTTTGTATTTATCAACTACTACAAAAAAGAAACTTTCTGGTGAGAGTTGAAAGATTTGCTAATATATACACATAGAATAATTCAATAGGAGTCATTTTAATAAATTGTCTGTTTAACTGAGTAGTAGTATCAGGTTATCTCCTAAGGTCTATGACGTATCTAGCCACAGGTTCTTGGCCTGATAATAATGCCAGGCATACAGTTCAATTTACAGAATTTGCATCAAATCCAATGAGAAAATGATTGGTTAATCCCAAGATATTTATGCCATTGATTCTGTGGGCATGTCTTGTTGGGTTTCTTTTTATTAGTACACATCAAGACTGATGATTACTTCTTTCCTCCAGTAGTATGCATATCATCGCTTAAAACTATGAACTTTGTTTC
>JAQHUG010000379.1:422801-436280 GCA_028555095.1 Dicrostonyx torquatus | reverse complement strand
AAGACTGAATGAGCATATGACCTAACTGGACTCTATGAATGTGACTGCCAGTGGGGACTGACTGAGAAGCCAACGATAATGGCATTGGGACCTATCTCTTCTGCATGTATTGGCTATTTGGGAACTCATTCTATATGGATGTACATCTTCCTAGACCGAGATGGAGGACGGAGGGCCTTGGCCATAGGGCAGGGGATCCTGCACCATCTTAGGAAGCAGGGGGAGGGCGGTGGGGTAGTGGGGGAGCAGATGGCCCGGGAACAAGGGGAGCAAATGTTAATTTTTCTTTTAACAATAAAAAAATAAAATAAAATAAAATATTGTTTAAATTCATAGTATGATCCATTTTTACTATCAGAGATTTTATCTTGTTGCAGGATATTTGATCACACTGGGTACCTGGAGATTGTGTTATTTATTGGAAAAACCTGTTTCTAGTTGTGGGGCTCAACTGTAGTGTGTGACTTAATCCAAGAGCTTCCTGCTTATTGTAAACAAGATTAAACAAAGTCAACCATAGCTCAAAGAGGTGGAGCAAGCAACCAGTTGACAGGAAATGAACAGGAACCTTAGAAAATAAGAGAGAATCAGGAGGATGGATAAACATACACACAGAAAGTAGAAGGGAGGTACATACATCTTATGTTTTTCTTTGAGATGGCAGAAGACAGAAGTAGGTTTTTCAGGAACAGCAGTAGAGGAATGTACTGGCTGTTTTCTCTGTCTTTCTGAGCTAATGGTCTTTCACCACAGCATCTGGCTCCTGAGTCTTTATTGATAAAATTGAACAACTGAGATTTTTTTTTAAAAAAATACATTATGTTAATGTTCTTCAGATAATTTTGAACTAGCAATATGAAAACGATAGGAGGAACTTTTAAAATATATTTTTAATCTGTCTGTCATCAGGCTTGACTCCCACTCATTTGCTGTTAACCTAGTCTTTCTCTTCCTCCCCCAACTCATTACTCTCTTCTCAAATTATGAGATAAAATAGGTAATATTTGTCTTTCTGAATCTGATTGTACTATGAAGAATATTTTAGCTGTTTAATGACAAGAAAGAATATGTTGATTTTAATTTATGACCAATGTCTTATTGGTAATATATATTACTGTGATCTGAATATGAGGGTATTTTTTAGTAACAATTTGAAGAATAAGAGATAAAAATAAGATATCCATGTATATTTTTAAACAGATGCAACAATAATAAGTCTTTATGGAATTTATTTTCATTAGTTACATGGACTTATTGGTAAGAGCCATTAGGGATATCATCATCATCATCATCGTCATCATCATCATTTCACCAGTTCTTTTGAAATTCCATGAAATGTATTTGGATATTTACCTTCCATCCCTCAATCCTCCCCAGATTATCTACTCCCACTCTCCTCCCCCCAAATTTTACATGAGGATTTTTGTTCCCATCAGTACGAATTTGTGCTGCCCAAATATCCTTGGATGTGTGAACTTTCAGTGGAGTGTGGTCATCTGCCTGAGACCTGTATATTTTGGTGATAGCCATCTTAAGTTCACAAGTTAAGTAAACTATTCAAATGGTTCTGTAGGTTAAGTATCAGGCCTAGAAAATTAACCTGGGATCTTCTTATCTCCCTGTGAACCCTGCAAGCCCCTGGCTTCAGATGCAATTAGCATTTCCTTTGTTAGTTAACAGTCACAGACCCTAGGTATTTCCTTATTAGCTAAGGATGTCTCCAGACCTGACATTACAGTTAGATCAATGAATTCTAGCATCCTACACTCCCCCATGCCCTTTTGCTATATAACAGCTCCTGGGGAAAAATAAAGCTGCCAGCTTGATCAGAAACCAGACTTGCTGTTGTTTCTTGTGCCTCTTTCCCTTCCATTCCTCTCTCCAGGTTACCAGGGACGCTGATTCGTGACCCGCTGTCTGGGACAGTCATCTTATGAAAGGCTGTACTTTCGAAGAAAATTGACCCTTCCTCTCTGAATAATTAACAACTGCACTTAGTTCCTCTACTAGGGGTAGAATTTGGGGCCCAACTCCCATTACTACGCTGGGATTTGGTCTAACTTAGGCTTTCCACAGTTCTTGTTCATGGTATTAACAAATACTTTAAATTTATAAGCTCAACTGTCCTCCTACTGGGTCCAGAAAACTTATTCTCTGTAGTTATCTACCTCCTCTGACTCTTGCATTCTTTCCAACCTAGACTCCAAGATCCTTTGGAAGAGGGAACATGGTATATACATTATGTTTATGGATAGACATTCTGTAATCTCTCTCTCTCTCTCTCTCTCTCTCTCTCTCTCTCTCTCTCTGTCTCTCCCTCTCTCCCTCTATCCCTCTCTCCCTTCCTCCCTCTCTCTGTCTCTCTTCCTCTCTCTCTCTCACACACATGTATATGCATATATAAAAAATAGATATACGTTGAAACAGTAGGGCTCACTGGTGCAAAAAGATGAAAATTGAAAACTTGTTTCCATTTTTAAACATTCAACAACCAGTGGCTATACTTCATACACAGTAATTCTGTACAAGAACTAAGAGTTTGCAATACTTGTGCTCACTATGAGAAAAGCCTAAGCAAATCTTCTACTGAAAGACCCCCGAGGAGTACCTTCCTTCGGGAGAGACCCCGTGCCCAAGGGTCAGTCGAGACCACTCATATGGATGCAAACTGCTTCTAAAGCCTTCAATATATGCCTGCTTTAATAGAGTAGAGGATTTTGAGCAAAATTTCTGATTATCTTCATGAAAAATATTATGGGTTAGCTAGATTTCTAATACTTTTTAAGTGAGAAAAGGTAAAGAACAACTGCAACTCTATTGGGATGTATCCAAAATGCTTCATTCTACTTATTCCAATAACTGGAATAAAACACAGTGTAAAGACTGTAGGTAGAGTATCTCTGTGTCTCAATAGCTGCTTGCCTATAACCATTCAGAGACTTATTATTAATTATAAATGCTCAGTTGATAGTTCAGGCTTATTACTAACTAATTCTTACATTTTAATTAGCCCAAATTTCTTATCAACCCTCTGCCACATAGCTCAGTACTTTATCTCAATGAGGCATGTTTATCTCCTCCTTTCTCTGTGTCTTGCTTGTGATTCCTCTGACTCTGTCCTTCTTCCCAGCATTCTCTCTGCTCCAAAAATCCTACACAGTCATCAGCCAATCAGCTTTTAATTAACAATGAGAGCAACAGTTCTTCACAGTGTACAGAAAGATTACTCCATATCTTTCTAAAAGGAGAGGTTTTAATTTTTAATGTAATAAATTATATACAAACAGTTATCAAGTAAGAATTATAGTTATGATATCCAGTCCATTTAAATTTGGCAAAATAGGGAAAACACCCCATCAACTATTCTTTCTTGGAGAATCCTGAATTTTGTAACTAATTTACTTTCTAACATGATTAGGAGAACTATCTAGTCTTCAACCCAATAAAAGACCAGAAAGGATATAATATTACCTAAGTAAACAGGAAGTATATAAAAAGTGACTTACAAAATTAAGAGATGACAAAAAGAACTAGCTGCCTGAACAGTCACCAAGGTTTCATTGCAGTGTTGGGTAATACGTGTTTGGCTTACAGGCCTAGTTTATCTGACAGACTTTTCTGTGAAGCAGGAATTTTGAAGAACTTTCTCACGTTGTTTTGTCAAAGATTAACAGTAGTTTTCTTTGTGTCTTGCTTGTCCAATTTGAGCAGCATACTGTCAACAGTCGAAACAAGGGAAGTTTCCTGCCCAGTGGCTAACTTTTGCCACAAAGAAACTCCATACTTGATGCCCATCATCTTCAGTTAAGTAGATGGTGCTGCCAGAAGCAGACATGTCTTATTGTCATAAAAAGCCTCAGGTTATTAAACGTATTAAATGCCATAACTAATAGGTCTTAAGTGTTTGAAGAGCCTATATCTACCTAAATATATCTGTGTATGACCTTGGAAACATACCCAACATTGTTGTCTGGGTTTCTGTCCTGCTCGGTTCCCGCAGTCGTTAAATCCCAAAGAAATCACACAGAGGTCTACATTAGTTATAAACTGATTGGCCCATTAGCTCAGGCTTCTTATTAACTCTTATAACTTACATTAGCCCATTATTATTGTCTATGCTAGCCACATGGCTCAGTACCTTTTTTAGTGAGGCAGTCTCACATTTTGCTTCTTCTGAGGCAGGCTCAAAACTGCAGAAAGAGCTTCCTTCTTCCCAGAATACTCCTGTTCTCATTGACCTGCCTCTACTTCCTGTCTGGTGGTCCTGCCTATACTTTCTTCCTGGCTATTGACCAATCAGTGTTTATTTAAAATTTAATTGACAAAATACAATTTCCCCACACCACAAAATGACTATAAGTTTGAATATTATAGATGACTAACTACTAACCTGTATTTTAATTATGTTACATTCTTAAAAGAGTTGCATAAGCACAGTACCCCAAACAATAGTAGAAACACATTTAAAAAATATCAAATTAATTATAAACTTGTATCAATAAAACAAAATTCATATCAATGTAAAATACTTTAAAATTAATAGTTGTTTTTTGGATCAAAGAATATTAAATATTGTACCCTTTCATCTCATAATTTCTCTATCATATCCCCCTTTTTCTTTTAGAAAGAGATCTCTGAATTTAATTCTTGTGTAATTTTTTTCTCTGACTATGACCAATAACAACTTAATCATGCTGGCTACCCTTCTGACTCTGCTCTTTGTCTTCGTAGCATTCTCTCTGCCCTGAAAATTCTGCTTACAATTGGCCAATTCATTTTTTATTAGCAATGATAAAAACACATCTTCACAGTATACAGAAAAATTATTTCACAGCAAAATACTATGAAGCTACTTAGGTTTTTAAGAAACAGTTGCTCCAATTTTTATCCCAATGATGACATATTTTAATTCATCACTTACATCTATGATCAAATTCTGTCAAATTAATATTGAGTGACAACTTAAATCAGGGAGCAAAATACAAAAATACTTTATAATTTTAGGTGGCAGTTTAGTTGGTGTATCCCTGTGCTTTCTAATATCTTTTTTTAACATTATTCATTTGTAATGAAATTTAAAAGTACATTATGTTTACTTTGAGTTCAACTAGTGTTCTGGAGAAATAATTAGTATGTTTTGAGCCTATAATTACTGTGAACAAACCTTACAATGTACTGAGATTATTCAAGACCTCTAAATTACTAACTAAGATTAAATGTTCCTTACAAAAATACTGCTGAGTGTTGTGATTAGAGACATAGGGTTCAAAGGCCAAAATTAATTTTGTAAAATTATAAATGTATGGCTCTTTAAGCACACACACACATGTATAGTAGTAATATATATATATATATATATATATATATATATTTCACATTGTTGAGAAGATTAGCATTAAAAATTCAAACTTCATTATTAATATCAGAGAGATCAGAATTTGATTATTTGATATTAAGTTACTAATTTTACTACTGACTTCATCAAAATTGATTGGCTAAAATAATTCAAATAGGTAAGGATAGAAAATTATGAAAACTGATGCATTTATTTCATAAAATTCAATTAAGTTTTAATTAAATTTTAGTCGATTCTCATGCAAGGTTTAATAGGAAGATTTGTTTCCTAACCCTGCAAATCCCTTCTAGTTTTTCCCTTGGCAAAATTTAGTACTGTCTCAGGTGATATGTTTTAAAAGTGAAAGCATCTCCTTAGGGAACAAAGGATCTAACTGAAAGGCAGGCTAATCTAGACTCCCTTTTCTAAACTAGAGATTGATTGATTGATTAACAGATTAATTGAATCATTAACATATTAATGGTGATTAAATATCAGCCCATATCTACCCTAGGCAAGCACATCACAACACTTCTTTTTTGTCTTTTGAAGAGGAAAATATGTTCATTCATCATGGACTAAAATTATAACAGTAACAGACAATATATGTAGTATGAAGGCAAGAAATATGGTTTTAAATATTATTTCTCATAATAGTTATGATTTCAAAGTTGTTGATAAGTCCTCAGGCAAGGTAGACAGGTGGCCAGAAATCTCTCAACTTGTATCACATTTGATTTCCCACCCTATCTTGTGAATCTTTTCAAGCTTCAAAAGCCCTCCTCCTTTTTTTAGGAAGGAGCCTGCTGGCTTGGTTAGTTGGTGAGTTCTTTCATTATTTCCTTCCATCAAGGTGAACACTAACCTATTCCTGCTGATATGCAGAAATTAATCATTGCCACACAGCCTTAGATGCTCCAAGGAGAGCTTTGACCTTTCCCTTTTTTTCTAGCCACTTATGTAAAATAATAGATTGTGGATTATGGCTTGTTAAATAACAGATGGGATCTGGGTTAAAATAGAGCTAACTAGAACTTCTCAGTATTCTAGCTCGTTATTTATGAATTTGACTGATTTTGAGGCCTATGTATTTCAATTCGTTTGAGACATGTTCCGTGAGACTCTCCTCTACTGTGAGCCAGCAATCATTCTTCCTCATGATTCAAATCATCTATTCTTCATCTCAAAGCCCTGACAAGAAAATGCACAGTTCTCTTTTTTTCCACACAAATGGTCCCTAATAAAATAAGATACGCAAAGCAACAGAAGAAACTCTAAGATTCTTGGTATATTAAATATTCATAGATTGTTTAGATATTTGAAAAGCTCAAACTCTTCTATGTACTAGTAAGTTCAGCAAATCATTTTTCCATTTTATTTTGATTCTTTAAAAATGTAAACATTTAAAATTTTCAAATTGTTCTTGTTATGAATAATCTCTATGATCTATATCTCTTTATTTAAATCTCAATCAATTTTCTTATTTCATCCACAGGAAATAATATTAGAATAACATCAAAGGGATTTTTAGAAATTTATTATAGATGCTCTAGGAAAGTAGGATCAATATGGAATAGTAATTCTATGACAATCTAGAAACCTTCAAAATTCCCAAACTCCAACAAACTGAAACAAATACTCTTGTATCTTTATCTTTGCCTGGGGACTTCAATTAGAAGACTTACATCACATGAATTTGTTTCTGGATCATAGAAGAGCAATGAAAGTTGTTGTGAATGTATTGATCTGCTGTGACTTCAAGGGAATAACATCTGTTTTATCTATGACAGAATCTTGATCTCTGT
The DNA here is from genome assembly GCA_028555095.1 of Dicrostonyx torquatus. Taxonomy (NCBI): domain Eukaryota; kingdom Metazoa; phylum Chordata; class Mammalia; order Rodentia; family Cricetidae; genus Dicrostonyx; species Dicrostonyx torquatus. The sequence goes on along the minus strand of JAQHUG010000379.1, from coordinate 429,140 downwards.
TTTGTGGAACGTCATTTAAGAGTGAACACCTGGTTGTTCATCGCTGGTGACATTTGTCTCAAACTTCTCTCAAGTAGTTATTTTCTGAATCTTACTCACTGTGATAATCTTATATTGCGGCATTGTGATTATCTCTGTCTACCACTTGTGGAAATGGGTGTGAATACCTGTATGAATGACCATTCATGAGATTCGTACAGCTCTTTCGAGGACCCAGTGCCACAAATCTGTGGGAATGCAAGACTTTCCCTCTGTTGGGATCAGGGGAATGACAAATCTTTTCCCTGGTCAAAGTATGGAGGTTGATACTGTGTGCAGGGAATCTATGCCTCCTGAATGATTGTGGCCTGACACTGGTCTCTTTCAGAGACCTCTTATGGAGACAACTAGCTGGTCTCCTAGTTCAGCAGTATATAATTACGGTGCAACTCCCAAGAAGCTGTTGTTTCTTCATAAGAGGGCAATCCTACCTGTTTCCAGACTTTCTGTATATGTCTGTTGTTTCTTCATTCCTCTTGGCCCTAGTCAAGTCACTTCTAACATCACGCATGCCAGGGCAACCAGAAAAAGCAATTAGTTTGAGTCAATTTCTTGCTTTTTCTGGTATTATTAAGTTTGAAAAAAATCAAAGAAAACAATTCTTTGCAATTAATTAAGCAATATTCAATGAATTTAAGAATTATAAAGCAATTGGAAAGGTTTTTTTTTTTTACACCACTGGATATTAGTATCATTACTGTGCGATTGGGATTATTTTTCTAGGTCAGTCATTCTTGTGGTTCATAGGCTTTACAACTGTAAATCAGTTGTCCGATTACTTTCCTTCTTTTGTAATTTTCACAGCACTTTTATAGTATGCTTAGTCATCAGGCAGTGGCTCTATGTAAGAAGGATTAGAAGGTGCACGCTTGTTAGTGTGGATATAGCCTTGATGGAGGAAGTGTGACACATGGGTGTGGGCTTTGAAGTGTCAAAATCCTAAGCCAGGCCCAGTGACTTTCTGTTCCTGGTGTCTGAGAATCCAGAGGAAGGACTCTCAGCTCCTTCTCCAGCAACATGTCTGCCTGCTTGCTCCCATCCTCTCCACAATGGATAACAGACTATTATTATCCATTATAATAGTATTATCTGAAACTGTAAGCAAATGCCAGTTAAATACTTTCTTTTTATTATAATTGCTTTGTCTCTTCATAGGAATAGACCAGTAACCAAGACAATCTGCAATCCAACTGCTATACCTAAGGCTTAGGGAAAATAATAGAAAGGGCTGAGAATTAGGAAAAAAAAAAACACAAGAGGATCCGGTATTATATTTCAAGATAGTATCTTCTAAATATAACATGGGTTCTGGATAACATATCAACAATATGATTGTCTGAACCAGTCCAACACAATAGTCACACCAGTTCTCATGTTGACATGGATGGGGCAATTTCACAAGCCTCATTCTTCAATGAAAGTCTACAGCCAATGAAAGGCTGCTGGAAGAGGGAGACATAACTTTCTCCAGGGATGAGTCTCCTGAGGGGTCATTCAATCCTAACTTGTCATCTCTAAACACATGTACATACCAGCAATACTAATTGGACTCAGTAAGAAAACATGAATGTGCACATGTGTTAATGTGTGTGTAGCACATTATATGTAACAACGATGATAATTAAAAATGTAATAAACTCAAGAGATGCTTAGGGAACATAAGAGAGAACTTGGAGTAAGAAAATGTAGGGGTGGAAATTATGTAAATACAATGTACTCATATCTGAAATACTACTCTGAACATTCCTGATCTCATTTGAAATTTTCAAAAAAATTAAGATACATAAAATAATTCAGAAATTTGTTAATTCAATGCTTCTAGTAGATTTGTGGATGATTGTGACAGACAAGTAGGATCATATCCAGTTACAGGAGTTGGATAACTGAACCAGACAAAAATCTGAAATATCGTCAAACTATCAGTTGGTGAAGTAAAATATCCCAAAGGAGGTGGGGAATAGCAGATCTTATAAAGAAGGAACTAAGCCCAGCACATGCTCCTGTTTAAGAATAAAAACAGGGTTTAGGGAGATGCCCAGTTCAGTGTCTGCTGTGGATGCCAGAGGACCTGAGGATAGATCCCCAGCACCCATGTAAAAAGTCAGGTTGGCATGATCATGAACATCTATAACTATAGAGGTAATGGAGACAGGCAGATCCCTAGAGTTTGCTGGCTAGTCAGTCAAGCCAGTCGGTGAGAGGCAAAATAGAGACAAAGACAGCCAGAGTCCACTGGTGACCTCTTCACATGCTCCTGTACACACACTCACACATCCACATTCATTGCACAGGTATATACACACACGCACACACACATACACACACACACACCACAAACACCACCACCACACCAAGAAAAAAAATACAAAAGGCCGTAACATAACTTTTGAATATACCAGCATGGCAAGGATTATTAATAAATATTTAGCTACAAAGGAAAAGATATTTCAAATCACAAGTGAGTTTCTCTTTCAAAATCAAAAAATGATTGGCAGTTGCTGAAAATATTAGTTTGTTCAAACAATTCTAAATCCTATCATTATGTGGAAGCCCCATCACCTAGCCCTCATCCAACAAAGAAAACTTTGCAGTTTCAGTTGTATTAACACTCAAAGAGATGAGAGTATAGAGGAATTAGTTTCCCCAGATATACAGATACCTTCGGAATGCAAACACAAGACCTTCCAATGATACACTGGCTTAAAGTGGAATTTATACAGTGGTCTGTAGGAGGGAAAACGAGGCTGAGGTTGAGGGAAGCAAAACATTTTACAGAAAACACCAGCAGAAATCAATTTGCATCTTCATGGACAGAACCACACATCCACTGTAGCCATAAGGAAAGCTAAGAAAATTAGTGTATTCTTCTTTGCTACACACATTTCTGTATTGCAAAGTATCTTATATAAATAGAGCAATACAAAAATCAATACAGGTTTTCTGTTCTAATTTTTCTTATGTTTGCAATAGAAGTAAGAACTTTAAGAGCAAATAAATGTCCTTTTGGCTGAAGACGTGACTTTTTTACATATTAACATTTCTGAAACCAAAGGAGTTTGTAATTGCTGTGGGCCAGGTGGAAGTCATTACAGGCTGCCATTGTCTCTGCATGCATACGCAGATATGTTTACAGTATATCATCTAAATAAATTGCACACTGTTGGTTTTGCATGCAGAGCATTGCCACTAAAGGCAGAAAAATGGAAAATTCTTCAAAAGGGCTTTCCACAGGGCAGGGTATCCTGCCCCATCTCAAGGAAGCAGGGGGAGGGCGGTGGGGTAGTGGGGGAGCGAGAGGGACTGGGACAAGGGGAGTAAATGTAAATTTTTCTTTTAACAATTAAAAAAAAGAAAAAAAACAATATGTGAAAATTTAAAATAAGGGGTTTCTGTGACTAGTGTAACATACTTATATAGGAAAAAAAAGAACATTAGTTCTTCAGAAAGTTAGTGCTGGTTTTGAGAATAAATTATTTAGTGTCTAGTGATGCACAATTCCATTAAACGATAATTTAGTACCATATAAAACCTTGGTACTAAGCTAGGCAATCTATGGTGATGCATACTTGCAATTCCAACAATCAGGATGCAGAAGCAGAAAGTATTAGATTGTGAGGACAGTCGTAGGCTACACAGGAGTTTCTGTCTGAAACCTAACAAAAGTTTAGCTTCTGAAGTTGTTAGTAACTTGGAAGAAGGCTTCAAAAATGCTTTTATGAAATGCTACAACATCCTTTGCGGCCTGCAAGGTAATATGTATGACTTCGCTGAGTTGAAAATTGATGTAAAAGAGCTTGTTCCAAGTAGAAAGAAGTTTTAAGAATACTTAAGCAACTCTTTATACATAGAGTGAACTAAACACTTGGCAGGAAACAACTGAGGGAGATGGAGAAATGTGACTCAACTTCAGAAGGCTGCTCCATCACTGCAGAGAAGGCCTTGAATAGTTCAGTTCACTTTATAGTGGGCCAGGAAACACAAAGCACTATAGGGAGAGCTACCTTAAAGTGTGCCTGCCCCCAGCAACCCACTTCCTCCAGCTCTGCCCAATTTCCCACTGGTTCCACAGTCTACCCAAATAGTACAACTCACTGGAAAGGAAGCATTCTTACACTGGAACCTGTGAAGGACATTTTCTACTCAAACCACAGCACTGTGCTTTGGGCATCAAGGGGTTTACCTTAATAAGTTTAAGGAAACTTAAAAATAAACACTTTATGGTTTGGTCTCTCATGGTGCTTACCCTCATCTTGGATGGCTCCATGCTCAAATCCGTTTTACAAATGACTGTCCACCGCCTGGTGCTCCAACTAACTAGTGACTGCTACTTCTGCTCAGGGTAAATTTTTGTGAAATTCCCCTTGCTTTTTAATATACTGCATTGTGTCCTATGCCTGCTTCAGAAATGCACTTGATTCATAGCAAGTGGTCTATAGTGAGATCTTGCCAATTTACATTAATGTTTCTAGTAGTTTGTGAAAAACTCTGCAATTACTATGTACTTAGTAATTTAATCTGAAATAATGAAAGTTTTGTTTATCCTATCCCAATCCTTAATGGACTTGCTTCTCTCATTGCTTGGCTGTACAAGACTAAATATAGTTAGGACTGAAAGCAGTGTGAGCGAGCTCTGCTTGTTCTGAAATGCGTTGAGAGCATTTTCATTGCCATACCATCTATAAGCACTATTTATGAACTATTTTTAAATTATCCGGTATCTTTAACAGTTATTAACACTACCATATTCTTTCTTGCATCTATTACTTCATTTCTCCTAAATTTGGAAGTTTGTGACAAAAAAGATATTCAGATGGCCTCATTATCTTTTTAACGGCCACGATAACTGTAGTGCTTTCAGTCTTTTCTTCTCCAGTATTGGACATTGGTTTCCCCATTTTCCATGTTTATTTCTTTAATCTACTCAACGAATACATTTGTCTTAGTTTTCATTTTTAATTAGAGATTTTTTAATTTAATTTTTTTTCTTTATTTTTAAAAGAAAAATTTACACTTCCTCCCCTTGTCCCAGGCTCTCTCGCTCCCGCACTACCCCTCCTCCCTCCCCCTGCTTCCTTAAGAGGGGGCAGGTACCCTGCCCTGTAGGAAGCCCAAGTCCCTCCCCACTCCATCCCAGCCAAAGAAGGTGTGCATCCATATGAACTAGGTTCACAGAAAGCCAATACATGCAGAAGAGATAGGTCCCTGTACCATTATCATTGGCTTCTCAGTCAGCCCCCATTTGCAGCCACATTCAGAGATTCCGGTTTGGTCTTATGCTCATTCAGTCCTGGTCCAGCTGGATTTGATGAGCTACCAATAGATCAGTCACACTGTCTCAGTTGGTGGGCCAGTCCCTCACAGTCCTGACTACCTTGCTCATATTCTCCCTCCTTCTGTTCTTCCACTGGACCTTGGTAGCTCAGTCCCTTGTTCTGATGTGAATGTGGGTCTCGGACTCTATCTCCATTCATCAGCGAAATTTCTATGGTGATGATCAAGATATTCATCAATGTGGCTATGGGACAAGGCTAGTTCAGGCACCCTCTCCTCTGATGCCCAAATACCTAGCTGGGGACGTTCCTGTGGACACCTGGGATCCCTTCTAGAGGCAAGTCTCTTGCCAATCCTAAAATGACTCCCTTAATGCAGACATCTTATTCCCTTCTCCAATATCCACCCTTACTCTATCTCCATCCTCTCACTGCCCCAAGCTCTCCCCAGTCCTTCCCTTCTTCCTTCTCCCTCCTTCTCTCCCTAATACCCTACCCCCAGCCCCACATCTACCTCCACCCCTATCCCCACTCCCATGCTTCTAACTTTTGCCTGGCGATCTTGTTTGCTTCCTACTTCCAGGAGAATCTATATATGTTTTTCTTTGGGTTCACCTTGCTATTTGGCTTCTGCAGGCTTGTGAGCTATAAGCTTAAAGTCCTTTGCTTATGGCTAGAGTCCACTAATGAGTGAGTACATACCATACTCATCTTTTTGGGTTTGGGATATCTCACTAAGGATAGTGTTTTCTATTTCTATCCATTTGCATGCAAAATTCAAAATGTCATTGTTTTTTTACCGCTAAGTAGTATTCTAATGTGTATATATTCCACACTTTCTTGATCCATTCGTCCAATGAGGGGCACTTAGGTTGTTTCCAGGTTCTGGCTATTACAAATAATGCTGCTATGAACATAGTTGCACAAATGCTTTTGTAGTATGGTTGGGCATCTCTTGGATACATTTCCAAGAGTAGTATTGTTGGATCCTGAGGTAGGTTGATTCCCAGTTTCCTGAGAAACCGCCACA
>JAQHUG010000379.1:391872-409706 GCA_028555095.1 Dicrostonyx torquatus | reverse complement strand
CACCTGGACCGAGACTGAATGAGCATATGACCTAACTGGATCCTATGAATGTGACTGCCAGTGGGGACTGACTGAGAAGCCAATGATAATGGCACGGGAACCTATCTCTTCTGCATTTATTGGTTTTTTGGGAACTTATTCTATATGGATGCACATCTTCTTAGACCGAGATGGAGGGGGGAGGACGTTGGGCTTCCCAGAAGGCAGGGTATCCTGCTCCATCTTAAGGAAGCAGGGGGAGGGCAGTGGGGTAGTTCCGGAGTGGGAGGGCCGGGAACAAGGGGAGTAAATGTAAATTTTTCTTTTAACAAAAAAAAATGAAAAAAAAAGAATCAGAGTTAGTAAACAATGAAAACATTCTACATAATATTACTCCTTTTAACTGCTTAAGTTCTCCCACTTTACTTTTTTAATTATGAATATTAAAAACCCACTTATACTAAGCCTGAAAGTAAAAGTATTGAGGATTGAGAAGATGGTTTATTTGATGAATTGTCTCCAAGGTAAGTATAAGGTCTCTAATAAAAATCCCCAGTACCCATATGAATTGCGTAGTTTTATGTCAACTTGACACAGGCTAGAGCCATTTGAGAGATGGAAACCTCAACTGAGAAAATACTTCCATAAAACTCAGCTGTAGAAAAGGCTGTAGGACACTTTCTTAATTACCTATTTATGTGGGAGGGCCTAAGCTAATGTTCATCATACCATCACTGTGTTGGTGGTCCGGTGCCCTATAAGAAATCATATTGTGTGCCATGAAAACAAGCCAGTAAACGGTACTCCTCCATGGTCTCTGCATCAGCCTCTCTCCATGGCCTCTGCATCAGCTTCTACCCCCAGTTTCCTACCCTGTTTGAGTTCCTTTCCTGACTTCTCTCAATGATGAACAGTGATGAAGAAACTAAGCCAAATAATCCCATGTCTTCCCTACTTGCCTTTGGTTGTGGTTTATTACCACAGTAACTTTCCTAAGACACCATGCAAAATGCTGGATGTGAGGTCATGCAACTGAAGCCTCACCACTTGGCATCAGGGACATAAGGATCCCTGAAGCTCCTTTATCAGTCAGCCTACCCTTCCATGTGTACCCATATGTGCATGTGCACAGACCCCACACACACATATACTTCTCTCCTCTTTCTTCTGTTTCCTCCCCCCCCGCCATAAATATTAATACTTCGTCGTGACAGTATATGGCTTGCTTATATGACTAGACTAGAACACACCAGATGTTCAGCAACAGATAGAACTTCGGGCTTGTTCACCATGCCACCTGCTTCATTTTGCTTATCCACTTTATCTAATTATTCTCTCTCTTTTTGAACACTGGCTTCCCCTGATTCTCAGTTACCCCAATAGAGAGCCCAGTCCTGATAGGTTTAGGTTTGTGTATTACATTTTCTGCTGCCATGACAAGGAATGATCTTTCCTGGGTTTAATTAAAAATTTCTAAATAATAAATCTTCTTTGATCTTTGGTGTGTGGGTATAATTCACCAGCTCATCTGACTCTGCCTTACGTTTGTGATTCTCTTCCAAATATAGTATAATTCCATTGATTCTGCACACTGGCTGACCTTTCAAAAGTCCTTCCCGCCTTTGGCAGGATGAGCAAGAAAGACATATCATTTTGCTTACACTATAAATCAGTCATCTGTGGATCACTAACACCATAGTTTAAAGGAGGGAAGGGAGCCAATGGTTACTGAATGTCTGTGGCATACTTGATGCTTTTAGCCACGGGATCTTTCTTGATTTCCCCATAAGAAAAAAAAAACTCTTCTAAGCGAGGAAAATAGATACAAAAGGAACTTAGAGCAACATGTCTGCTATCGTGGCCAGGATGTGTCAGGGCCAAAATTCAAAGCCAAAACTCCCTGTAACTCGGAAACTCTCTAGTCAATTCATCTTCAAGAATTATGGAAATGCTTAAATACTTTAAAATATACAGATTCCAATCTTGCTAATTATAATAGCACATATTCACAATTCTAGTGCCAAGGAGGATTGTGAGTTCTAGATCAGCCTAAGCTACATAGCAAGTTTCATGGCAGCCTGGACTATACAATTATATTCCGTCTCAAAATCAGACTGTCAAATCTATGAAAGATTTGGATTGCCTCAATCTCACCAAGATGTGGCTATTAACTTGAATAACTCATATTTCATGATTCAAATCTTGTCACCAGCTCTGATGTAACTTTGTCCTTAAGACTTGGAGGGTGCCGTGTGTCAGCTCACATGCGGTCCTCTGATAGTCGTCCACTCACATCCATGAGCTAATCTCTCTGACCAGAGGAATCATCTGAGGTTGCAGATGCTCATGCCCAAAACACTGCAGTGTGTTCTGAGTCCTACAGCATTTTATTTCAAAACTTCAAAATCTAGAGGTACCGTAGAGGCTCTGCTTCACTTTTAACATTGAAGACAGTAAGAGCTCACTGTGGTCTGTTTGAAGAGAGATAGAAACCTCACTCTCACTTTCTCCTGATTTTCTATTTACCTTGGAAAGTATTTTAATTCTTTCCTCATTTAAACACTAATTTTTTAGGAATAAATTAATTAAACAAATGCCTCATTTTTTATTAAAGTGATGTGGGTTCATTGCTGTTTTTTTTTTATTTTATGTATGCCTTCTAGCTTTTATATGGACTCTAAAGAGCAAAATCAGGAATGCTTCTACAAAGCCTCATCTTCCCAAGAGCTGTCTTGGAAACATGACCCCTAAGGGCAATTATTTTTTCAAGTGTGCCCCATGGAACATTATCTGATAAAATGTCTAACAGTTCTGCAACCCACTAAGAGTTGATGTTGTAAGAAATATTTGCCAAATTCCAGTCTGATGGCAATAGTGTACAGTAGCCTATTTAGGGCAATTAAATCACAAATCCAAACACATGGAGCAACATAAATTTTTTTTCACTTAATACCATGAGATGAATGTCTCAACAAGAAAACAACCAATTGCCTATAAATTTTAACTCACAGCATTGTTCTGCCACCTGGCTGTTTCAATTTTTACGACGGTAAAATTTGAAAGTAAAGTATATAAATATTAACTGATGCATGTTTTCGCCACTATTTTCTGTGTCCCAGTGTATTTTCATAATTTTCACATAGTATTGAATATCTCTGATCTTGAGTGATATCTATAAGTTTGACTAAACATACCCAATACAATTCCTTTTACAACAAAATAGAAAACAAAGAGTGAGAAACAATTACTTCATTAGCTTGGTGGAATGTAGTAGGGATGTATAGAGATGCTATAAATTATAGAGATACGAGTTGACTTGTGGGAATTCATTCTACCAATAGCTCTGGGGTACCAGCCTTAGCCTTAGGGTTTGGCTTCTTGTCTGCAGATGTTATCTCTTAAAAGGAGAGAGACAGAGGTTGCTTGCTCTCTTTGGTAGTGAAGACAGAATCAGGCAGCATGAAGTAGAATGTAGCAGGTTTTCACCTCCCTTGAGTGGAACGGACATACCTTGCAACTGGTCATACCTGTACTGCATCAGTAAATCTGTTTTATCCATAACATATTTTAATAAATTGATTATATATGCACACACATATATGTATAATCTTTGTGGCTAGCGCTACAATGACTCCACAAAAAAGGGAACTAAGATGAAGCATATACTATTGCATCTCTGAGAATCAACTCAAGAAGGACTTTAATAAAGACAGAAGAGATAAAAAAGACTCAGAAGTTCCCACTGATACCAGTGGCAGTGTGGACCTAGAAACTCTCAGAACTGGTGCGGTAAATGTGGCTCCCCACCTCTTCTGTGAACCTAGATTCTCAGAAACAAGACATGGGGTGAAGGAGACAGATGCCAAAGCCACTGCTGCTTTGCTCCTAGCCAGGCAGCTTAGCAATGTTAAGACTCATGATGTCTACACAAAACTTAGAGATATGCAGTAAAGACAGATTCAGCCAAAAGAAAAAAGGAAAAAAGCTCTAAATGGGTTACAGTAATTTTAAAAATAAACATAGGCTTGGGAGAAAAAAGATAAAGGGAAAGAAAGTCTTTAAAAAAGAAAAAGAGTAATAAAAATAATTAAACCACATAAAGATGGAAAATACACAGAGTGTTTGGATTTATATATTATTATGTTGCATTTAAATTTTTGCTGCTAAAAGAATTTGGATTATGGAAACTGTTATATTAATTGTTGTTAATAGTTTAAAGTAGGTTCAATAATCTACGCTTTAGTCCTAGTATTCCTATGTTCTCCTTTTTTCTTTTCAGAAAGAGATCCTGGAACCTAACCTCCCTTGCTCAGTTTTTCCCTTACCCTGACCAGTAACAATTTGTAACCAACCACCACCCCCAAAAGATGATAAATAGCCATAATCCATTGATTGGATTGATTAATCCAAGACCAAAAACTACCCACCATACCTCTTGGGAATGTAGCTGTCATGTTTTCTAGACTGCTTCCTCTTGTCTGGGGGTAATGGCATCTTTAAGGGGCCCTGAGAAAAGTGGGATAATTGTCAAGTCTGGGAAGAGCTAACTGTATGGTTTTTATTTAGTCTCTATGTAATGGGAAAGTGTAGAGCTTATCTGCAGTCTTGATTGGATAGTCTGTGAGGCTGGACCATCTCAGCTAGCAACTGTGAAGTAGTTCTAGATGCAGAATTTTGAGGAATCTGCAACATAGACATTCTGGGAGGCTGGATCCCCTGAGCTACTTGTCTTATTTGTGTCTTCTCTTTTTTTTCTGAAAACACAAACTTTTAAAGGCAACATCTATATCTGCATTAACACAAGTATGGAATGTGCAGTGTGCACAAGTCAGTGAAAGATTATTTTTTTGTTTTATGCTTGAGCAGGTAAAAGGCATCTGTTAACTTTATGTTTATTTGGCCTCAATTCATGCCACATGAAAAATGGCATGTAATAATAAGTCATGAGGATTCTGTAGCCAACAAGATTTATCAGGTTTCGTCCTGTCTCAGAGCTGTTCCCATAGTGGAGGGATCAGCATACATGTCACCTGCTCTGTAGCATTTTCGGTTTCTTTTTTCAAGTCTGTAGCCAAGATTTTCAGGATGTCTCCCAATCAAATATGATCTTCATTAACTCTGAAGAGAACCACAACATTTTGGTTCTTGTAGAAACAAAGGCATAACCTTTCTCCCAATGCAACATATTTTCTGACTTCCATTTTGAATAAGACATTTTAAAATTATATAGGCTGATTTAATTTAACAGTTTCCATAATCTAAAATGTCTTGGCAGCTTTTGTTTTTTTGTATATTAGCATTTAAAAAATTCAAAATCAACAGAACACCATACAGGATTCGCCCTGTCTATTTCCCACTTTTATTCAGCTTAATTTTATTACTTATTCTCCCTTTAAAGATTTTGCTTATCATTTTTGAACTATCTTATATGTGACTGTTTATACCTATTTTCTTTTCATCCTTTAGCATATAAGCACATTTTAAAACATACTATACCTTTTTAGAGTTTATTTTTATTTTTTTAAATAGAAAGAAAACTATCGTTTTTATTTTACTTGCCAATCCCAGTTCCCACTCCCTCCCCTCCTCCCACTCTCTCCACCTTGCCTCCAACCGCCATCCACTCCTCAGAGAGGGTAAGGCACATTGCTTTGAAGGTCCAAGGTCCTCCCTAATATATCTAGGCTGAGCAAGGTATCCTTCTAAAGGGAATGGGTTCCCAAAAAGCCAGTGCAAGCAGTAGGGATAAATTCTGGTGCCATTGCCAGTTTTATATCAGGACCTGACTTTACTAAAGCATTCTGTGAGAAAATTCTTGAACTACCATGTCAGCCACACATATGCATGCACTGGCAACCTACTTTAGTCCACAGGAAATGGCCAACTCTGTATGCTGCCAAGCACCAGCCCACCTGAGAGACTTCAGAACTAGTAATCCACATCCAGTTCCTACTGTAACCTACATGTTGGGGTGGCATCTGTCAGAGTCCAGTCTCAACAGGTTCATACACTCCAAGGTAGGGGTTTATAAACTAGAAATGTTAGGTAACAGGAACAGATATGAAAGAAATACAGAGACATAGGATATAACCAGGAGGGCTAGTTAGTGTATACTGGATGTGCCCAAATTTATTTTCTGTATGCTTATATACCTCAATCCAAAGAGGGCAGGGAAAAGAAAGCAAAGACTGCTTTAACATGACACAAAAGACAAAGAGAACTATCACTTGCTTCAATACTTGAGACATGCCACTATTTCCTGAGTTAAGCATTCTGATGTTTTGGGCAGTATATACAGCAAATACACCTTAGACCAAGTATTCTGTAGGCAATCACTCCTTGGGTCAAAACTTCTGATTTGAAATGAAGACTCAGGAATGGGCTTGAGTCTTCTGACCTTTGGTAAAGATGGAGCCGAATATTTTCAGCCACAAAATGGAATGAAACTTGGTCATCAGAAACATGAATGAAAATGGAAGACATTATGTTAGGAAAATATGTCAGGCATAGAAAACAAAGTTATCTTCTCAGGTATATGGACTCTAATAGTTGATCTCAATTGAGTAAGTTGCAGAAAGTTTAGGAATGGTAAGGAGCAGTAAGACGGAATATGGACGATAGTTTTAGAGGTGAAGTCGGGTAGGATAATGGGCTTCTACTATTTTATAGAACAGTGAGATAATTTTCGAAGTTCTTTGTGCTATTCAACCCTCTGGGTCATATAAAAGACCACTAACCAGAACCAACTGCCCTAAAGCAGTAGCCTTTAAATGGAGTGCATTCATCACAAGGGTTTTCAAGATGATACATTGAGATAGGAAGAGAAATCTAAATACTAGAGGAAAAAACCCAGATGCTCTCTTTTCCTCAACATTTCTTTTCCTTGTGCTTTATAATGTGCCCAGCCAGGATCATTTTAACAAGTTCATTTTCTTCAGTCTGAGGAAGTTTCCTTTAATTGCATCTACAGGCTTAATGATAAAGAACTGGAAACTGAACTAACATCTGGACTGTCCCAAAACACCATGAACAAAGGATAAAAGTTCTAAACCTAAAGTCCCACTAGTTAATTTCAAAGCAGATATTCTATGGAACACTGACCACTAGCCATATTATGGATTGTTATGCAGAATGCCCAATGTTCCAAAGATTATTAGAAACTTGATTCTGCAATTTTTCAATCTGCTGATGATTTTCAGTTTCACATTACTGAACAGAAGATGCTCACTCCTGTCAACTACAAATTTGTGTGTTGTTCCTATGACATTAAGTGTAGGACAGGATCTCCCCCTCCCCCCAAAAAAAACATTTTAAAAGAAGAGTTCCTAGTAATAAATGGCTATAACTGTCTATAAAGAGAAAGATATTTAAAACAATACTACTATTAATTAATCCCTCCAAGAACTGTTCTGAAATAAATTATTGAGATTCAGCAATAAAGTAACAAATTTTGGGTAGCAAAATTAATTTTATTATTTTTTTGAACAGGAAAGCATTCATTTTCCAAATAGACTTGGACAAGTTTTCCCAAGTAAAATTGACTCCATTCACAATTATAGTATAGCTAAAAATGTTTTTAAAAAGCTTCTATATTTCAATGCTTTTTCTCCATTGGTTGGCCCTGTTTGGAGAGATTGTTGAATCTCTTTGGGTGTGAAAAATATTTGGAGAAAGTAGATATTGATAGAGCAGACTTTGGAGTGATAGCTTAATCCTAGTTCCTGTCCCATCTCTGCTTCTTGGTCCACTAGGAATCTGACCATACAGTTCCTAGGCTTGTGGAACTGGTTTGCTGTAAAAATGCAGAAAAATCTGTGAGTAAGAGAAGTTCTAGAATGTAGTAAAAAGGATTAAATGAGCCATTCTCATGATCATTCGGCAAACCAGAAAGCTGATCGAAAGTTGAACAGTATAGATGGGGCTCCTGAGGTTTCAAAAGTAAAATTGACTTCAAAGGAGCTAAGATAAAAGCCATTTGTATTTCATTCTGACAAGAAATTTGGAATCTTGTACCGCATCATGAAAATTTTAGTGAGGCTGAATTCAAAAGTTATGAACTAAGATATTGGGCAGAGGAAAATTCAAGGCAGGGTAACATCCAAGCTGTAGCAGATTCGTGATCTTTGCTCTTAGTTTTCTTTAGTGAGAAAATCTAAAAATGTGAAAAAAATGTATAGTATGTTGAAGAAAACATGAGTGAGTTTAAAGCCATGGACAAAGTATCTGTAATTAGGAGATTAGCCCACTTAAGGAAAAACTTGGAGTTTTGCTCTGAAACACTAGTAAAAATATATGGTAAAAGTCTTGGAGGTGTGTATAAGGTTGTAGAAAGTAGCTAAAATCAGTAAATTGACATGTTTGTATCTCCTCTGTGGAGCTTCTTGGGCTGTGAAGGTAAAACCTAAGCTACAATGGAGAGTCCAAAATTTTAAATATTCCAAACACATGGGACATTCTGAGAGGAAGCAGAAGACACCAAGGATAGCCCCCACACAGTAATGAAGAGCTCCCATGTGCTCCCAGAGTAAAGCCAGAGGAGTGGTGTTCTGCAAGCCATTTTGAAGCAGACCACTCAATCCGAAGTCCTTGATGCCAAACACGACATTCCAGCATTTGTTGGCCCACACTTTTGGGCTTTGACTTTGCTTTGGTCCTTGCTATGCCACAATGCCTCCATTTTGAAATGGAAACATTTGCTCTATAGACCAGTGGACACTATACTATGTAGTATACTTTTTGATTTTATAGAGGCTCACAGCTTAGAGTTTGTCATGAGTCTCAGAATACAATGCACTTGTGAACATACTAAAGCTGTTCAAAATTATGAGGAAACTTGACATTAGAATATTTTTTGCATTATGAAATGACCATTAGTCCATGATGGGAAGTTGAATTCTATGACAAAGTATAAAATATCCTCCAAAAGCTGTGTGTTTGAATACTTGGACCCAGGTTGCATCACCTTTCAGAGAAACAGTACAACTTTCAGAATGTTAAAGTATATCTAAAGGAAATTGGCTGCTCATTGGGTAGAACTTAGGCTTTGCTATACTTCCTGACTTATCTGCTTTCTGACCTGCTGTGGGTAAGCCACAACAGCATGTTTATGCCGAAATGACCACAGCCATACCTTTTCTGCCATAAGGAACTGCAATCTCAAACCACAGGCTTGAATAAGCCACTCCTCTCTTAAGTTGCTTATTGTCAGGTGGTCAGTTAAGACAACAAGAACAGTGGGCCTGGACAGATGTCTCATAAGTTAAGATCATTTACATACTCTTGCCAACACCAGGGTTCGTTTCCTTACATGGTAGCTTACAAGCATTCATAAATACAATTGCAGGGACCTGGCCCACTCTTTGCTTTTCCAGGGCACCAAGTATTCATATGATGTGATTCACATATATACATTCAGGCAAATCAACATACACTTGAAGTAAAAGTAACAATGTTTACAAAAAGAGAAGTTATTGTCACAACGTAAGGAGAAAGGCTATGCCCTCTCAGCTATTGTTCCAAGCCTTCTAAAATGAAATGAGAAACAAAAGCAGTTGGTCTCTATAGGTTTCATAGTATAAAGAAAAGGGTGAGCAATAGGAAATATGGAATTAATATAGAAATATTGCATCTACAAAGCGTTCGATTTCTGCGCAAGAGAGCAAGTGGTTTATTTTTCTCCTTTCGTTACTTGACCATGCTCCATGTGAAATGTATTTGTGGATACACCTGAAATATCACTAGTACTTCAACCAACACAAAGGAAAATTAAATCAAGTAAAAATTCAACCCCTGAAATGGATTTGTCTTGCCTCTTGAATTCATAGTACTTTGAGGGAGGTCAATAAATACCAAATCAAGGCCTAAGACTCAAGGCCTTTTGAATCATAGGGAAAAGTTAATTTCAAATCCAATACTATCTACAAAGGACCCCTGCTCCCAGACTCCAAATTCCAATTTTAAGGCCCCTGCCAGGAACACTTTAACAGATAATGCACACAGTAGCCTGCATAGGGAGAGATATTATCTGTGAGTCAAAGAAGGTTTAAACCTTATTGAACGTAATGAATGAAACTCCTATATTGCACCTACAAGCTAATAATGAAAGCAGACTGAAGACCACAGGAACAAAGTGATTCAGCACGTCAACTGTTGGGTAATACCTTTTCCTGTATGATGGTAAAAATATGTTGAAATTTATCAAACTCTAGGAATGTTTCAATTATTTCATAAACGAATTGAGGTTTATGTAGAATGGTATCTTAGAAACAAACCTGCAAAAACAAATTATCCTACAACTTCCTCACGCTTCTTCTACAAAATAAAAGTTTACTTAATAAACTTAAATTCTAAAATTATTCTGTATATATGAATGTGCTAAAAAATATCCTATGCACCTTAGAGTGTTTTCTATAAATGTTTCATAAGCATTTTGGATAAATTTTGATTCTTATTAAAGATCAGGTACATAGTAGACAGAAGTCAAAATCTGAGTCCAATCACACACATAGTGGCCATGTGGTCTGTGCATGTTCATTAACCTCTCATCTGCTCCTTGATTTGAGCACACTACCGTATACACCAGGAATCCCATGACCCTCGGTTCCTGTCATACAAAGAGCACCATGAGGGACAGAATAATGACAGTACTGTGTCAACAGGGTTTCTCTGAAGGTCATAAAGAAGATGTACATGATGTAAGAGTCATGACCCCATGTCACATGATGAATAAATTTAAAAGAGGTCCAAATAATTCTTCGGATGAAGTAGCTATCAGTACTAAAAGCTTTTGACTGCCATGTTGGCTGGCTGGCTGCCACGTGTATGAGATCCTCACTGATGGCAGAACTTCTCACCTGTCCTCATAAATGAGAAAGCTCGAAGAGGCTGAGATGGCATTAGGTGTTTAAGGAAATGTATTTCAAAGTTCCCTAGAAAGCCACATCATACCCAGTTTCTAATTGCAACAAGAGCTTTTGAAAGATGAGCCAATCCTGAAGTCTCTATAAACAAGCCAGGACACTCGAAGCATGCATGAACCCCACTGATGTTTTGGCATTTTAGACTTGTTCAAAGCCTCACTTAAATTTTACTTCTTCCACCTACTTCTCCATATCAGAGGTAGGAAGTTTCACCCCTAAAAACTAATGTTATATTATTTTATCATACCTTTGTTGGATTTGTTCAATTGCCTAGCTGTTTACTCCTTATATTACCATTTTCATAATGACATAAGAAATGCAGAATTAAATATCATCAATTTCGGGAGCTCAGTCTGTTGTTCTGATGTGACTGTGGGTCTCTGACTCTATCTCCATCCATCAGGTGAAATTTCTATGGTGATGATCATGATATTCATCAATGTGACTATGGGACAAGGTTAGTTCAGGCACCCTCTCCTCTGATGCCCAAGTACCTAGCTGGGGACATCCCTGGGAACACCTGAGATCCCCTCTAGAGACAAGTCTCTTGCCAATCCTAAAATGACTCCCTTAATGTAGATATCTTATTCCCTTCTCCAAAATCCACCCTTCCTCCATTTCCACCCTCCCACTCCCCCACGCTCTCCCTCCCTCTCTCCCTTTTGCCAAACCCCACCCCACCTCCCCCCATCCCCACTCCCGTTCTTCCATCTTTTGCCTGGCAATCTTGTTTGCTTCCTATATCAAGGAGGATCTATATATGTTTTTCTTTGGGTTCATCTTGCTGTTTGGCTTCTCTAGGCTTGTGAGCTATAAGCTTAATGTCCTTTGTTTATGGCTAGGGTCCACTAATGAGTGAGTACATACCATAATCCTCTTTTTGGGAGAAGATGAGCAAGGAAGTCAGGACTGTGAGGGACTGGCCCATCAACTGAGACAGTGTGCCTGATCTATTGGGAGCATCAAATCCAGCTAGACATGGACTGAAGGAGCATATGACCAAACTGGAATCTCTGATTGTGGCTGCCAATGGGGGCTGACTGAGAAACCAATGACAATGGCACAGGGACATATCTCTTCTGCATGTATTGGCTATTTGGGAACCTAGTCTATATGGATGCACACCTTCTTAGGCTGGGATGGATGGGGGAGGGCCTTGGGCTTCCCACAGAGTAGGGGGAGGGAGGACGGGTGGTGGGGAAGCAGGAGGGCCTGGGATAAGGGGAGAAAGTGTAACTTTAAAGTTTATTTTTAAAAAAAAACGTTCATTTAGTCTACATCCCTAAACAAGAGGCACTGTTATTCTAAACAATGTATGAGTTCTATTCTTACCATGTGACAGTGTCAATGAAAAAATAAATCATTACTTTAAAAAAATATATCATCGATTTCTAAGCAAATGATTCATAACTTTCTTCTTTGTGTATCTCCATTGTTCCCCTCTGAGAAGGGTCTTTCAGGTACATCTTTTACATGGTGAACCATTTTATTACCGGAAGGCTAGCTGAAACACAAACCTGCATTTGGTTTCTCTGTCTGATCATCCACAGTGTCATTCTAGTGCCAAATTCACAGTCAAGTCCAAAGTCAATGGAGCAGTGGTAGATATTTCACATTATGTTAGAGAAAACCATGTCAACAGAATAAGAAAAGAGTAAAAATTTGAGAACCATTATTCGGTACGGTATTTTGTACACTACAGGGCAAGTTCCAGTTTGCAGAACTGTTCATTTATAAACAGAATGACTGGCACATATTTTCTCAGGAGATTAATTCACAGTTAATAGAAATCTGGAGCGGTCCCGTTCAGCAGACACACAACAAATACCTGCAGGATTAATTCCTTGAATGAAGTGTTCAGTACATTCTTACAGGGAACACTTAATGCTCATCAGGCAACTGAGTGGGTGTCACAATAAAGTGCTCAGTAAAGGCAAAACAGATTTGAACTGAGAACCCAATCAATAACACTTCAACCACCAAAGGGCATTCCAAGAACCAGCTAAGGCCTGTGGTGACTAAAAAGAGGATTATCTTTCCCATGGGGGTCTTTGACAAATGCTTGGGAAGTTAGTCCTTTCTGTGGCTTATTACAATAGGCTGAGCAATTCTATCAAGCAGAGCGAAAAACATTTATTTCCTTTTCCTTCCAAGAGATGAGGCTTAGAAACCAGCCAGTCTTGCTTTGCACGGGGCCACTCTCCTTCGCCAGCCTCGTTTTTATTTTATAGCTTCCTTCAGGCACTAAGCTATGCAACAACAGCTGAAGTATTGAACTTGTTTGCTGAATGGAAAAAGACTTGTTGAGTCTTAATTGGCTGATTATAACCAAGGGGAAAGATGTTTTACTGACTCTCTCTGGGTATTTGTATGAATCACTCCGCGGCTATGTCAGCACGGTGGAAAACTTATTTCTCTGTTTCTTGCCTATAATGACAGTGAAGTTTCAGCTACAAAAAAAAAAAAATGCCTCAAGGCCCAGTGACTATTTAATTATCTCTGGGAAAATAATTTCCACGTGTGACAAGAGCATCAACAATCTCTTCCAGCCTAATATATTTACTTCTTTCATGTTACCCCTTCTCCCTCCTCACATCACCTGCCCTGCAGGGAAATATCAGGTTTGGTGGAGTCGAAGGATTTTATGAGTAGGAAGATGTCGTTTTAAAGAAAGGACTTTGAAATACAGCATTAGGCCACTGTTTAAAGCCTGCCCATGAAAACCATATTCTCATCAGTTTCAGGATTAATCCTCCTATACTCAAAAATAATACGTATTTTTATATAATTTAAAATTTATTTATGCTAAAACAATATCATGTATGTCAGTAATTTGCATTTACCTGGGTAGCCTATTTTTTTTTATTTATTATGTCTGGTAACGGTATTGAGACAGATACAGGAGATGTATTCTCTTAAATTCCTCTAATAAATCTGCCAAACTCCAAGTAAATAAACTCAGGTATTCCCTAAATTCCTAAGATAATTAGGCACAAGATACTTATATTAATGTTTAAATTTTAATCTCCATTCATTTTTGGATATACACTAGAGATTTTAATACAATCCTCCACTATAATAGCTCCATATAGAAAGAATGTGACGTGAATGAATATGTTTTATTCAGATGTAACATCAGGAGTGAAGAGGCTATAATGATTTGAAATAAATGATAACTGATAGTCATATTAAGGTAATTTGTTCGCAATCAAATTGCATCAGTAATGTAGTCTGGCCTCTCAGAGCCTTTGCAGCCTCTTCATCATTTGTAACCCTATCCTTGCTGCTTGAGTTGAACGCTTTTGTCCTAGACCTAACTAAATAAGAAAATAGCACCCATTAACACACTACTTCCTAGATAATGCATGTTAGCCCTGTTCAGACTTCTAGAGGTACTCACGGTTTCCCCAGTATTTGTTACAAGTAATGTGCACACACACACACACACACATGCCCATACATGCACATACACACACACTTAAACACACACATGCCCACACACACACATGCATGTAAACACATGCACACATGCGCACACGCACGCATGCATGCAAGCACACACATACATGACATCACTCTCTCCTAGCCCCACTTGCAGCTCTTTGCTGACATCTCAACAATCATAGCGCTGAGCTCTAGCTTGTGATAGAAGACAAGGTTAATAAATTTTAAAACCAACATTAAATATAGATTGTGAATAATTTCATAAATCCTATATAATATACTGTCTTTTGAGGATGTTTTGAAAAGCAATTAATTTGTTGTTGTAGGTATTTTTAATTTTGTGCTTGGACTGACCAGGAAATGTGAACCTTTGTCAGAAATAGAAAGTGTACTGTGTAATTCCCCACATGGGAGTCTCATGCCTAAATTTTGGCATGACAGTTTAAAGACATGTAAGATACATATGGAGAATATTTAACCATGAATAAATTAATGCAATCTTAAAGAAATAATAGTAATTTTAAAGAAATAATTTTAATATTAAAATATTCAATGATATATATATATATGTATATCATTGATAGAGATACACTATTTTCTTCATTTAAAAATAAAATTTAGGGGATACGGGTGTGGTTCAGTTGGCTATGATGAACAAAACTCTAAAGATCCCCAACACTGAATAAACTGGATGTTATGTCTCATGCCCATGGTGCCAGGATTTTGGCAGATAGATGCAGAAGCATCAGAAGTTTAGGTTAATTATTAGCTACATAGTAATTTCAGTGCCATCCTGAGCTATATAAGATCCTCAAAATAAAATGAGGCTTGAATCTTTCGGATTGAAAGTTCATATTTAAATTAAAAAGGTATTTTCAATCATATTAAATGTCTATACATAAAGAGCATAGCATAGCAACTCTGCATTCAATTTTTCCTATCATTATTATTACTCATTTGAAAAATTATTAAATATCATTCAAACACTATTCTTTTTTCTTTCCCTTTTCTTTTTTTCCTATGCTTCTATTTCAATGTTTTATTTTTAGTTGTTTAATAGATGTTGGTATAAGTTTAGATTCTTTAAAATGAGAAAACCTGTATTGGATCAATTTTATATCTAACCAATTTGTATAATATAATATCAAAACTGCAAAAGTATAATTAAATCTTTGTTATGCAAATATTCATGTCAGTGCTAGCAATTAAGGTGACTTAAAAATACTTGGTGCTGAGAATAATATATAAAATTCTGGCCTTAAAATAAAGGGACATCTATGCTTCCATAATTTTTATGCCCTGCTATTAGTTCCACCCTCTGCTAAAGCATTCTGCTGTTTCACTTCCATAGAAAAATCTAAAATAATGATCCCCTGGTAGCTTCTGGACAAGCATTTGAAAATGCTGTTTTTAGTAACTACCCATATCAAGTCATTATTTCTTTAATTTTGTTTACCTTTGTTGGGAATCAAGAATCTACAATGTATTAAGATATTTTTACATAGTTAAAGCAGAAAAAAACATCTCTGAGTACAAGAAGGTGCATGTAACTCAAAGACTTTAAAAGACTGAGCAATATGAATCAAAATCCTTACAAATAAAGGAGACAGTACCTCATCATTCATTGTTGTTATTACTCTCAAACTTTCACTTCTTCTTCAGGATCCTTTAGCACAGTGGTTCTCTACCAGGAACAATATTATCTTCCAGAGAATACTTGGCACCATCTGGAGACGATTTTGTTTTCTTCTTTTGGGTCAGGAGGTGGAAATTCTTTTGGCATCTAGTGGTTTGATGCCAGGGATGAAGCTGAGAACATACTAACACACAGAATAACCCCACAAAATGAAACAGCTTAGGATCCATAATGGAAATGTCTCCAAAAAGCCTGTTAACTGTCTTCCTAAATTATGTGATCAAGATAAAAAAATAAACAAAATTTCATGCATAGCCTGACTCTTTTGAATACACAATAGCCTTCATGTTCCTTTATCAATCAATTATGAATTAGCCTAAGCTACAATAAACATTTCCATCACTTTTTGTGGTATTGACACATAACAAAATAAGACTCAACTAAGTTTATCAAAATTTTCTTATATACCTTTTTTAGATTAGTCTATAATGCTAGCCTACTGAGAACTTTAAATGTAAATTCCACTGCTTTCTCTCCAGTGAATCAATAGAAGTTACTACCACATCATATATAAATGCATAACAAATCTCTCTGTATTAAAATGTAAAAGTAATTATATATATATATGTATGTCATATTATATATTATATATATAATTACTTTCTGTTTCCTTGGATTACTGACACTGGCATAATATTGGAGACAGCAGCTTGTAATGATTTATTTGGCATGTAGCAGACTATTTATTGTTGAATATCTATCCTTAAGAATGTTGTTTAATTGTTCAATTTCTAATGCTTTATGTACTTTTGTAGTTTAACAATCTTCTTGATACTTTTGCCAGTACTTGTACAAAGACATTAATCATAGACATATCAAGAAAATCTGTGAGCAGAAAGGCTTTTATGCCATTAGAATTGATCCCAGATACTATGACTGTAGCTCCACAATATAGTTAAAGTGAGTGACAATCAGATGCTGCTACAATACAGCACTTTTAGTCACAGGGGTATTCCTCATAGTCCTGTAGCGCAGACTTTGCTACATGCTGATACTAAAGATATAGAGATATCTGACATTTAAGAATATTGAAGATGAGTCTTAGGCATGCAGCTACTGAAAGTCAGACCTAGAATTTTTACACTGTTTACATGGCTCTAATGACACTATGTTACATCCTACCAGAAGTCAGTTCTCTCCAGAACCAGACTTCACTTACTTTTCATGCACAGAAAGGACCTACAGCACCTTTGCCACAAGTTTCCCTTAAACAGAAGCTGCCCTGAGACGCTACTGCTGTGACAAAATATCATTATAAACGTTACTGATAAAAGAAAATATTGAATTTGACATTCATGATTCCAGAGGGTCAGAGTCAGTGGCATCAAGCAGTCAGGGATGGCATGCTTGGGTAGTAGCTGAGAGCACATATCTTGATCTACAAAACCAACACAGAGAGATAACTGTGAATGATGTTGGCCTTTTGAAAGCTCAAAGCCCAAGTATTGACAAACACACACATTCTCCAACAAGGCCACCCTTTCTAATCCCTTCCAATCAGTTCTGCCAGCTGAGAAAGTATTCAAACATATAAGCCCAGGGGGTCATTCTCTTCCACAATACCACAGAAGCATAGACAGCGTCTGCGTTTTGGAACCCTGATAAAATTCACCTATTTGGGTGGTATAGGAGGGTTCTTCTGTATTTCTTTGCTTTCATTGGTTAATAAAGAAGCTGCCTTAGGATACCAGAAAATGGAAGAATCTCCCATGCTCCTGGATCGGTAGGATCAATATAGTACAAATGGCAATTCTTCCAAAGGCAATCTATAGATTCAATGCAATCCCCATTAAAAT
>JAQHUG010000379.1:334944-389897 GCA_028555095.1 Dicrostonyx torquatus | reverse complement strand
AGAGCCTAGGGCTTCCCATAGGACAGGGTATCCTGCACCATCATAAGGAAGCAGGGGGAGGGCGGTGGGGTAGTGGGGGACTGGGAGGGCCGGGAACAAGGGGAGTAAATGTAAATTTTGCTTTTAACAATAAAATAAAAAAAATAAAAAAAAAGAAGAAGCTGCCTTGGCCTTTTGATAGGGCAGGACTTAGACAGGCGGGAAAAGGATAACAGAAGGCTGGGGAAGAAAAGAAGTGGGCAGACGGCGTGTTTCTCCAGCCCGAGATGGACACTGGTTAGACTCATGCCAGTAAACCACAGTCAAGTGGCGATACATATTATCAGAAATGCGTTAATTTTAGATATGAGAGTTAGCCAAGAAAAAGGTTAATGATAATGGGCAAGGCAGTGTTTAAATGAATACAGTTTTCTTGTGGTTATTTCAGGCATAAGCTAGCTGGCAGCCAGGAGCCAGGCACAGGGAACAAATGGCCCCACTTCTTGGTGGCAGGACACAGCCACCCCATTTACAACAGTTGGCGCTCCAATGTGTATGGTTAATACACTTAAAAACCTGAGAGGGCTTTAAAAGGAGAGAATTTAACACAGCTTTTTGCTGTTTCTGGATGGCATGCCACAGAGAGATTTCCTGATTCAGCAAAATCTGCGGAGGTTTTGGAACGGGACTTCCTGGGCCCTGCCGCAAATATAAGTTCTGGCTATAAAGCATTTCAATGGCTTTTGTGGGACTGCATGCTTCTGTGCCCGCTTGGGGTTGGGAGTAAAGCAGCTGAGACTGTGGCTCAGGTCTTCCTGCCTTAGGCTGTGGGATCAGGTCTACTGGAAACTAGCAGTTTTGAAAGACCCATTTCTGCTCTGTGCCGCCAGCCCGACCTCTGGCTCCAGCTGGAGACAGAGCTTTTGAATGGGATTTTCTGAGTAAAATGCAACGACTTGCTTGCTTGATGACAATGTGGGCTCACTGTGTGCTGTGTGCCTGGAACTGCGTGGCTCAGAAGTGCAACTAACTCCGAGGCAGAAGCGGCTCTGCCATGCTGAACTGTGCTTGCTAGTCTCAGGCAGGACCTTAATTATCATGACACAACAATGCACTTAAGGTTTAGACTGGGCAGGAAACAGGCTGTACCGTAATTTCTCCTACATGGCACAAACTGAAGTTTTTAAGATGTACTTAACATTTTAAGAAATGCTCCTGTACATTAAAAAATTACAGACTCACAATAGAATGGATTCAGATATAAAAGACCAATAAATTGGTCATAGTGTTGGATGGGTATACGTAGGCTTGGTAGAGAGAAGAAAAAGAATATTAAAACATCATAAAGTTAATGCCTTAAAATAAACTTAATGCCTTAATAAAAAGAAGGCTAAAGTCTTTAAAGAGACAGAGTACAGATATTTATAGATTAAAAGAAATTAGAAAAATAAGCCACATAAACATGGAAAATTCACAGAATGTCTGGATTATGTATTTTATTGTGTTTTCTTTAAATTTTTTGATAATGAAGGAGCTAAATACAAAAAGACATCTCATTATATGATCTGCCAAGCTAAACCAGCATGGATATTATAAAGGTATTATTGCTTCACAATTTGGGTCTAAGGACATGATGCTTTTGGAAAGAGGTTCTTCTTTTGTTTTCATACAGGATGAGAACTGTTGGACTTATCCTATACCAATCTGGTATGATAGATCATGCCCTCCTGAAACGTTGCTATGAACACCTTCAGAAAATTATTTCACTCAACTGCCGACTGAGATGTACCTGCCACACAGGTTATACCATGAAAGACCTAATTAACAGCACCCCCATTCAGCAGGAAGAAGTTTGGAGAAAAATAACTATGTCCATATTCCCAAATACTGTTTATAAATGCTTTTTTTACCTTTAAAGGGGGAGAGGAAATGGATATGAATAATTTACATTGGTATAAATTTTGACTTATTGATACAAGTTTAAGGTTAATTTTGTTATATGTATATATATTTCTGATCTTAATTAAGGTATTGTGACTGTGTAGTTCATTTTAAAAATGTAATGTATGATTAGGAAGTATAGGTTATTAATGGATAATCATCTATAATAGTTAAATTTGTAGTCATGTTAGATTTTTAGATATGCATAGATATATTTCAATTATATAGGCATTCTTCATATCTCTCAAAGACTGCAGAATATGGCATTTAATGTTTTAATAACTTAGGGATTTTCATGACAATGAGACAAGTCTGCTCCCAGCAACACCAAGCTACTTCAAGAGGAAGACGGGTATCAAATAGGATACTTATGGAGTTTGCTAGCCATTTGGGCAAGAAACTGCTCTTGCCTGGACAGCTTAAATGGACACAAAGAACCCACAGAAAGAGGACTGCTGAACTTGCCTAAAGGTGAGATGATCCTTCAGGGTTCCTGATTCATAAAAGAGCCTGTGAGACATTCTGCCGGATACAAAAGAAAATGACTGAACTGTCTTTGAAATTTTCCTGCTTCATGGAAATGTCTACTGGATGCTATGGACCTCTAGGCTGAAGATGGATGCCCCAACAGTACAGAGAAACTTTGGGTGACTGTACAGGCAGCGAGATGTCTCTGTCATTTCTAAAGTTTTGGAAATTGCTTATTTCTTGTTTATTTAGGTAATATTATATCCTTCTGGAGTTTTTGATGGAATTGAAGAATGGATAGTTATAGTTATAGTTTTCCTTAGTTATGACAAAAGATAAAATAGATATAAATATTGTAACTGTAATTCTTACTTGATAACTGTTTTGTTATATGTAATTTTACTATGTTAAAATGAAAGCCTTTCTGTTTTGTTTAAACAGAAAAAGGGGAAATGGTGTAGGACGGTTCTTCTGTATTTTGTATTGGTTTCATTGGTTAAATAAAGAGACTGCCTTGGCTTTTTGATAGGGCAGCCCTTAGGTGGGCAGAGTAGAGAGAACAGAAGGCTGGGAAGAAAGGAAGTGTGAGAGACGCCATGTTTCTCCAGCTGGAGATGGACACTGATTAGACTCATGCTGGTAAGCCACAGTCAAGTAGCGATACATATTATCAGAAATGGGTTAGTTTTAGATATGACAGTTAGCCAAGAAAAGGGTAATGATAATGGGCCAGGCAGAGTTTAAATGAATACAGTTTTCTTGTGGTTATTTCAGGCATAAGCTAGCTGGAGGTGGGAGCCAGGCACAGGGAACAAATGGCTCCACTTCTTGGTGACAGGACACAGCCGCCCCATTTACAACATTTGGGAAGAATATAAATGTATAGGCCAATGACTATGAAAAGCATCCAGGAAACAAAAGTTAAAAGCATAAAACCAGGTTTTTCAACTTCCTTAGAGTGTTTAATTTTATAGAATTATTTTCTCTTTCAAAAAACAAACACACTTTTTCTGCCTCTAAATGTTTTACACATATAGTACTGGATTTGGGAAAACTAGAATTTTTGTTTCTACCTAATTTAAATAATTTATGAAAACTAAAGCCAACATAAGTTGAATATTACAATTTTTAAAAATCTAAGGGGTAAATACTACAAATATTAACATGCTTTAATATAAACACAGGAGATGCATGTTTCCTTTTTATGCTTAGTATATTTGAATTTTTCTTCTTACAAAAAGGAAAACAAAATATGTAATCCAGGATTAGATAATATCTGTTTTCCCCATACAGAAAGTAATTTTATTTAAAAATTTTCACCATTCATTAGTGCAGCTCAATATAATTTTTCTAAAACCCTTTCTCAAATGTATTTCTGGAAAAAAAATCATTGGATATTGACCTTTAGAGATAACCAGAGTTCCAATAAAACCCTCACCACTGTCATAAATGTGACACCTGTCATTTTCACTTTGAAGCCTTACAAGTATGCTGCCTCTGAATCAAGTATTAAATTCATATTTGATTTATTACCAAAAGCAGCATGCTTCAATTTCATTTTAGATATCTCACATTTAAACAACATTTAACACAGCTGAAAGCTGATGCCAGGGTTGACAAGAGTTGGCGTAACAAGCAAAGGAGACAAATACCATTTTAACTGGTAGAGATTATTTGACAGTATTATGAGTCAAATGATAACTTACCTTGAAATGATAGTTAATTATTGAGCTCACTATAAGTAAAGTGAGTGCTACCTGCTGTGTGCTTAAAGTAGAGGTTTTAAAAAAGAAGCTATTTTCAGTCTTTCTTAAAGCCTCCCAAATCTTGCAATATTTGTTAAGAGGAGACACTGCCAAAAATATTGAAAGAACCTTCAGAAGTATTTCATCATGATAGGCTTATCCAGGTGGCAGCAAGGTGTCTATTGCATGTGATGTAGAGAACAAATTTTCACAGAACCTTGAAATAGACTTTAGCAAAGAAATCACTGTCATCCTATCAAGCACTACATGAATTCAGATGTTTCCCAAAACTAAATAGCAAATGGACTCTATCTCCCAAGAGTGTCCAACTCTCAATGACATGTCAATGTTGATTTCCTAATACTGAAGAGGTATTCTGTAAAAGGCGCTTCATGAAAACAATCACTATCATATTTTGTGAAACAGTGTCTCTCTACACAGCCCTGGCTGTCCTAGAACTCACTATGTAGATCAGGCTGTCCTTGAACTCATAGAGATCTGCCTGCCTCGGTCTTACAAGTGTTGATATTAAAGGCCTGTGCCAGCATACTAGGCTATTACTATTTCTGTAGAATGGTAATTCCTTTGGTTCTATGCAGCTCTTTAACAGATTGGATAAGGCGAACTTTTAAGAAAGAGAGCAAACTGATTTTTACAGTTTACTCACTGGAATACTAATGTCACCCCCAAACACTTTCACAAAATATTTTGACTGTGTATCTGGATACTCAATGGCAATGAAGTTAAATGCTTGTGGTCACATTTCCTGACTTTCTCTCTTTTTGCTCTCATCCGACCAGATCTCGCCTGTGGATACAATTGACCTTCCCTTGCTGGTTAATCTCCTCTGAAGACATCCTCATGCACTAAGAGATGTGCTTCAATTTTTTAGGCACTTCTCAATCCAGTCAAGTTGACAATCAAAATCAACCACCACAGATTCCAGAGTACAAGAGAATTCCTCCTGTCTGACTGCCTTCATAATGAGGTCATGCTTTCCTGTTGACTGCATTCACAGTGAAACACTCTCAGTGGGTCTTAAACCCATCGTCCTTCACACTGGAGCTTACTTTTATGTGCCTCCTCTCTTGCCAACTTATTTTACAGATCTTGGGACTTGTCAGTCTTGTAAATGGCAGGAATCAATACCTCATAGAAAATCTCTTACTTATCTAAAGGCACACAACCTCCTAGTTCTATATTTCTAAAGAATTCTGATATATGTACCATATGATTGTGAGCATGGGTGTGTGTAAGTGTACATCATGTATGAATGTAGAGGCCAGAGGTCAACCTCAGGTGCCATTTCTCAGGGATCATTTACCTACCTTTGTTTCCAATAAAGTATACACACTTGTTAGTGGAAGTAGGTACACAGGCGTCTGCAGGTGCACATACATATCTCTGCCTGTGAGTGTGTGTATAGACCAGAGGTAAACTCTAAGTGTCTTGCTTTGATTGCATCCCACATTTCATTTTTTGAGACAAGGTCTTTCGGTGAACGTGAAACTCATCCATTTGACCCAGTTAGCTTACCAATATGCTTCCAAAATTTCACCCAAACCCTAGAGTTCAGGTTACAGGTATGTGTGGCAAACACTTTATTTGCAGAGGCATCTCCCCAACTCCAATACACAATCTTATAATACAGTATCTTTGCTCTCTGTATTTAGCTGAGAAAATTGGAGAACATATATTTTTTATCTTTTTGTGCAAAACTTCAAGCTTCTTAAGGACAAATAAATGTATGTGGTTGAGTGTCACATAGTTGGAATCAAATCTGTCAGCTGAATGAATGGATTCAAGTGGAAGGAGATAGAAGAAAGGCTGGAAATCTGGTTTGGTTTACTTCTAAAATTTTCTTGAGAATTTTTAGGAAGTAGCCTGTAAAATAATAATGTCCTGTTTTGAGTATTTTTATGGCTATTTAGGATTTTGTTATTGCTGTTGTTTGTCAACTTGTCACAAGCTAGAGTTATCTGGAAAGAGGAACATCAATTGAGAAACACTTCCTGTTAGATTGTTAGTGGACAAGTCTCTAGGGCATTTTCTTGATTAATGATTCATCTTGTGATGGCAGAAGATACAAAATAATCCCAAACTAGTTCAGAATTATGCATAATAAAAGGTTATTTATTTAGGGGAGACTTACAGATCACTGTCCTAGATCACAATCCTCCTCCACATGAATGGGAACCAAGAACAGAGTCTAGCAGCCAGAAGAGAATGCCAGATGCAAGAGAGTGAGTGCAAGCTGTATAGCTATATTTATAGTATAAGAGACCATGCCCAAGTGGGCTGGTATCTTAAAGGCTATTGGCTGAAGGAGCAAAAGGAGCTCCCACAGCACCTCCCCTCTTGTTTAAATAATAGAGTTCCAAACTCAACACAAAACTATATACACTGGGAACATATATCAAATATAAGATTAGAATTACAACCAGTATAAACAATATCAAGCAAGGAACATATGCTAAATGTTTTAATAAACATTCTGTCCTCAGGAGTCTAAGTCTTGTATTGGAAATGGCTTGGCTAGATCATAAGATCATAATAGTACTAAGACTATTTAATCTTCAACCCCATCGAAAGCCTGAGAAGGGAGATAATATTATTTGAGTAGGTAGAAAGTGAAATCAACAAAAAAAAATAAAAAAATAAACAAAAAAAGTGAAATCAAGCAGCTTCCAAAGTATGCATTAAATGACAAAGCCAACTGGCTGCCTGAGCAAAGTCTCATTTGCAATGTTGAAGCAACCAACTTTGGCTAAGGCCTAGAGTAATGGACAGACGATTTTCAGAGGCAGGAATTTTTTTCAAAATCATCTTACACTGTCTTGGCAGGATTTGACTGTCTTTTTTCTTGTATCCTGCTTGTCCATTCTGGACATTGTGCACATTGTCAGTGGTTAAGGCAGGGGCTGGTTTTTGCCCAAAGGCCAGTTGTGCCAAGAAGAAGGCAAATGCCAGGTGGAGTATCTTTGGTGCTCAACACTCTCTCAGGAATAGATTGGTCCTGCTAGGAGCAATTGTGTCTCATGTCAACAGAGTCCTAAATTATTTAAATGCCATGTTCTACAGATCTTTGAAGTGGTTGAAGGTTACCTATGTAAGAAGAATGCAATCTCTATGTATCTAAAGAACCTAATTAGTCTGAATAAAAGTATAACAAATATGAATGGCTATTGACCTATAATATTTAATAAATATATAACTTAAAGATTAGGACTTCATATCAGAAGATTAAACAATCTTTAAACAACTATGCAGTAAAGGAGAACAATGACATCAAAATGTAAACAATGAATAAATAACTTAATCAGAATTAGAAATATATAATGCAATATAATAAATATATCCAAGAATTGTATCAATGTACAAAATGTCTTAATCAAAGGTAGAAACATGCATGCATACAATATGACAAAATAACTTTCCATAGGTGTACAAATATTGTAAACAGGAATAATAAATATATATAATTAGAACTTGTATCAATATACAAGAAATTATACCAGTGTAAACTGTCCGTAAATAATAGCTCACAAGTATTTACTCTATTACTCACTATTATTATTAGTGTGAATAAGTTCACACTAAATTACCTATTATCCCATTAAATCTTCTCCTTTTTTGAGATCTCTAAGCCTACATAATTTTCACCCCAACCCCCAACATTATGCAAGTAATAATCAACCCCTAAATGGTGTCTCTAGCCATGAGGACAAACTTTGTTGGGAGAGGAGATGTCACTTTCTAGAATTACTTCCTGCTGTCATGAGGGCAATGTTTTTTCTAGGAGAACCTGTAATAATAAAATAATGTTGAAGTTTCAAGATTGCTGTTTTGTTTAATACAAATGGTCTCTGAGTAATCAATAGGGTCTTTCATTTGTTTGTTTTGTGCTTCTTATTTACAGTTCTGGCTAGAACATTGTAAAAAGGTACACCATTGGGCTGGAGAGATGGCTCAGTGGTTAAGAGCATTGCCTGCTCTTCCAAAGGTCCTGAGTTCGATTCCCAACAACCACATAGTGGCTCACAACCATTTGTAATGAGATCTGGTGCCCTCTTCTGGCCTGCAGACATACACACAGACAGAATATTGTATACATAATAAATAAATATTTAAAAAAAGGTACACCATTTTGGCAGCTGGTACCCAAAAACTGGTCTCATAGTAGCTCTGTCAGCATCCTGACATCATATCAACCAGGTGGAGTCATTATTTTGGGGTCCCATCTTCTTTCTGGGAAGCTTCAAAGATGACTTCAGGAAAATCTCCTGTTCATTGTAGAAAACTTAATCATTATTTATTGGTGACTGGAAGTTTCTGTCCTGCCTGGTTACTACAGTCATTAAGTCCCAAAGAAATCACACAGAGGTCTACAATAGTTATAAATTAATTGGCCCATTAGCTCAGGCTTCTTACTTACTTTTATAACTTATATTAGCCCATTATTCTTGTCTATGTTAGCCACATGGTTCAGTACCTTATTTGGCAAGGCAGTCATATCTTGCTTCTTCTGTAGCTGGGTCACAACTGCAGTAAGAACTTTCCTCTTCCTAGAATTCTTGTTGCCCTACTTCTACTTCCTGCCTGGTCACCTTGAATCTACTTCCTGCCTGGTTGTCCCACCTATACTTCCTGTCTAGCTACTGGCCAATCAGCATTTTATAGAAATACAATTGACAGGGTACAAATCATTGTCCCACAACACTTTCTCTAAAAGACAATTGAATATAAATGCTGCTGGTTTAATAAAACATAAATATTTTGAAAATACCTTAACTTCAAAATTGAAGTAAAAACATGTTACTTTCGAACAGGAAATGAGAGGCTACTGCCGGCTGAGATGACCAAGCCTCACAGGATACTTACTCCAGTCATGGCTTGATCATAATTCTAAATTTTCTTTAGGTCCCCATAAGATGATTAGCACCCCCAATCATCAGGAAGTACCTGGAAAACTATGCTCTCATTCCCAAAAATTGAACTATTAATATTTCCCTTTGTTTAGAATGTTGGTTACAAGTTGTTATGGATAATGGTCAGGAGAAAAGCTAAACAAAGGATATTAGATTCAGAGTTTGGTTTTTTTTTTAAAAAAAAAAAAGGTGGGGGAAGTGGTGTGGGAAAATGGTCTGTATTCTGTCAATTATATTTTAACTAAATGCAGATTGACCAGGCAGAAAGTATAGGCAGGGTGATGAGAACAGAGGAATTCTGGGAAGAATAAAGCCCATTTCTGCAATTGTGACCTAGTCACAGAAGAAACAAGATGTGACTGCCTTGCCGAATAAGGTAGCAACCCACGTGGCTAACATAAACAAGTATAATGGGCTAATATAAGTTGTAAGAGTTAATAAGAAGTATAAGCTAATGGGTCAATCAGTTTATAATTAATGTAGAACTCTGTGTGATTTCTTTGGGACTTAATGACTGCAGGAACTGAGCAGGACAGAAATAACAATTTATATAGACATATATTCAATGAAAGATATGGTATAAACAAAATAGGCAAGGAGAAAAGTAAAATATTTCCTTAAAATCTGTCTTCTTTTTGTCCCATAGCAGATGGCTCCTGACATGAGACATAAATTTTGAATTTTTCTTTTAACGACATGCTGGGATTTAGAGAAGGATAACCATTGTCCAACTCCAAAGCCAGCTCTTATTTTTAAGTAGGTATATACATGTCCAAATAATTAATTTTGCCATGCAGATAATACAACAGTGTAAAGCAGAGTTCTCTTTGCTTGTTGATTCTTTCTGGAAAGCTATCTTTTTATCTTTAGGCATCTAGATGTCCAAGGTCTCTCCACTCTTTGAAGATGAATATTTTCCTGCAAAGACAAAAATAGAACACTTCCCCAAACCTTATGAGGTTTTCTTGCCACCTGTATGGTTGTCACCTCTGTAGCTGAGCTGTCATATCTCTTTCTCAAGAGGGTTCTCTTTTTCAAACCAAATCTTTGTCAATTTTAATGGTATCCATAGCTTCTCTTCTCCTATGGAAATAAGATCAAAATCCCTTTCCAATGTAGCCCATTTCCTGGTTTCCATTATGAGGTTAGCACATCCTTGAAATATACTGACTGACTTAATTCAGAAGTTTTTTTCTATTTTTCAATGTCTGTCTGATGCTGTTGTTCCTTTCTCATTAGCATTAAGAAAATTTAAGGTTAATAAAGCATTATGCAATCTATTTCTGGGAGTATTTTCCATCTCTTTCTTTTTGTTTAGCTTATCCTTTATAGTTTGATTTGATCTTTCTATAACTGCCTGACCTATAGGTTTGTTTGGTATACCTGTAATATGCTTTACATTATTATAAGCAGAAAACTGTTTTATTTTCTAAGACACATATGCTAGACCATTGTCTGCCTTTATTTGTGCAGCCATACCCATGTTGGCTATAATTGCTCTAAATGCTAACAAATGAATCAGCCTTTTCTGAGCTTAAGGCTGTTTCCCATTGAAAACCTGAATAAGTGTCAATGGTGTGATGTACATATTTTAATTTTCCAAATTCTGTGAAGTGAAACACATCCATCTGCCAGATCTCATTTCTTTGAGTACCCTTTCAGTCACTTCCTGCTGATAATGGTGTATGGCTATAGAAAGAGCAAGTAGAACATCTCTTTATAACCTCCTTAGTGTGTTATCATGTAATAGTAAACTCTTTCTTTAAACCTTTTCTATTGACATAATGGTTTTTATGAAATTCTGAGGCCTTTAACACACACCCAAACAATAATCAATCAATTTCTGCATTACTTTGTGCTAGAGAACCTGGCATACCTGTATGGGCTCAGATGTGTTATATATATATGGTACAAAGCCTATTCCTGATTATAACTTGAACCTTTATTAATAATGAAGTCAATTCTGTATCATCTGGTATGAATTCAGAAGTATAGGCACTATACTGAAAAGGCACTATAATCTCTGCTGGGTCTACACCTGCTAGTTGACGAAATCTCAATTTACATTTTACAATTAATTCAGAGACTTTTTCCACATAATATTTTTAAATTTTTACTTGGTTTATATGGTAAAAAGATCTATTCAAAGAAAATATATCCCTCTGCATTAAAATTTTTGTAGGGGAAATTATGGTAGGTAATATGACTTGAATACAATTAAGATTTGGATTCACTCTATCTACATGTGCCTCATGTAATTTTTTTCAAAGAACATCAATTCCTTTTCTCCTTCAGCTGTTATTTCTCTGGGACTACTTAAGTCTTTGTCACCCACCATCTAAGGTTTTGTTTAAATGAACTATTAGGTCAGGTGTTATCCCAACAGCTGGTCATAGACCAGAAATATCTCCTAACAATATTTGAAAGTCATTAAGAGTCTGCAATCAGTCTCTCCTAAATTGTGCCTTTTGTGTTCTAATTTTCTGTAAATCTGTTTTGTAACCTAGATAATTGACAGAATCTCCTCTTTGTATTTTTTCAGGAACAATTTTTAATCCTCATTTAGGCAAAACTTTTTTTACTTCTTCAAACATTCTTTCTAAGTATCTGCATTTGAGTCAGATAACAAAATATCACCCATGTAATGGTAAATTAGAGACTTAGGAAATTGCTTGCATATTATTTCCAATGGCTTATTTATAACGTATTGGCACAGGATGAGACAATTGAACATTCCCTGTAGGAGGATTGTCCACTGTATCTTCTAGTAGACTGAGAATTATTATAAGTAGGCACTATGAAAGCAAATTTTTCTCGATTCTTTTCTTATAAAGATATAGTGAAGAAACAATTCTTTAAATCAATAACTTTAAGAGGTCATCCTTTTGGTAATAGAGAAAGCACAGAAATTCCAGTCTATAGAGGGTCCATAGTTTGGATAACCTTGTTGATAGCTCTTAGATTTGTCATCATTCTCCATTTTCCAGGTTTTTTAACAACAAATACAGGAGAATTCCAAGGGCTGGTTGATTCTTCAATATGGAGAGTATCTAATTGCTCCTGTACCAGCTGTTCTAAAGCCTGCAGTTTTCTTCCATTAAAGGCCATTTTTTTAACCCATATTGGTTTCTCAGTTAAGCATTTTAAAGGCAAATCTGTTAGTACCCCTGAGGGTTTGCTAGTTGCTTTGTGTTCTTATATAGCCTGAATGGCTGGTGACATTTTTTTAATAATATTTTATAATATCCTTCCTGGAAACATAAATTTTGGGGACTGCAGAAATGTTAACCTGGGTATTCAATTGCTGCAATATGTCACTCACAGCCCCATAAATTCACTGCAATATTACCTACATATGGCCTCAGCCTTCCTTACTGTCCTCCTGGCCCAATGCACTCAACTTACCACGTGAAATGGGGTTCCAATTCCTAGGAATTGAATATCTGCCTCTTGAAGAGGCTAATCTGGATGCCAAGATTCTGGAGTAATGATAGTCATGTCCACACTTATGTCTAGTAATCCCTCAATTACATAATAAATTATGTCATTTATACACACTCTTAGCTTTGGTCTTTGATCATTTATAGATGTCTGCCAAAATATATGTTTCCTATTTCCTACTGGAGTTTTGGCTTATCCTCCAGGTCTATTCCATCATCCAGTACAGTATGGTTTCTTTCTTTATAGTAGGTACTAGATTGTTTAATTTTTCTGGTGAGATATATTCTCCACAGTGACTGGGAATGACTGGGACTTTTTTGACATTGGGGCCTTTGAGAGGCTTCCCAGTGAGTTTCTCAGTGGTATTTGGGTTGCCTTGTCTGTCTCTTGTCAACTTACATTCTTTAATCCAATGTCAGCCTTTGGCACACCTCCTACATATACCAGAAAGCTGAGTTCTCCTATTCTTGCCATTCCTAGGGGAGACATTATTCCTAGGAATTCTTTGTCTATAGTCCCTTCTTAGATGTCCTTTTCTTCCACAATTAAAACATTTGGCATTTTGGTGTTTCCTCATTGGAAATTGCTTCTCTTATCCAAACTTCAGTACTATAGTCAAATGTTTCAACATTCATTGTATGAAAGATCCATTTATCTATGGGTGCTCATTTAACCTTTAAAGGCCCAAGGATGCTAAGTTGGCATTTTCAAAAGCCAAGGATTCAATTAGTATATGTTTAGCTAACTTCAGAGTCAGTCACTTCTAATTGTACAGTGTTAGTTAATCTTTGTTATAAGTCAGTAAAGGGTTCTCTCTGGTCCTGTCTTACCCTCATATGTGACTTAGTCCTTTTCCATGGTTCCTGAGTCCTTTCCCAGTCATTTAAAGGTTCTGTTCTACATAGGGACAAGGTGCATTCATCATAGTGGGCCTGATCTTGAGGATCAGATCTTGAGAAGTCTCAAATCCTTTGCCTTTTCCCTGCTGCTCTAAAATTTTTGCATCTTCTCTCCAATAACACTTCACAGCAGCTAAAGTCCATTTTCTAGAACCACTGAGATTAATTGAAGCCAATCGTGTGGGGTAGTCTTAGTGCTTGCAGCCCACATTTCTAGCATTCCCCTGACAAATGATGAATGTAGCCCATAAGAAACTATTTCTTGTTTCATTCCTTTAAGATTGCTCATACATATTGTTTCCCATGTATATTATTTGACTGCCTTAGGGTACTTTGTGCCACATGGTCTTTCTGAGGAAATTACCCAATATGAAGTTGAAACTCTAAGTTATTCAGGGTTCTGGCATGTACTGATGAGGCTAAATCCCATCCTTGTACCTTCTGTCCCTGCTCATCAATAAATTCCTCAATCATTTCAAATCTTTTTTCTACTGCCTTTTTAAAATTCTGAAACTTCTGTACAGTGTTCTATTCTAATGTCCTCACTGAGGGTTCCAACTTGTTCAGTAAAGAAAATGTCTCATCCTTGGATATATTATAACTTTTCAAAAGATTCCAACAGTCAGATTCAACAGCATAAATTCTTTCAGATAATTTTGTCAAATTGATGCTATCTCTCTTTTAGTATTGAACCATTTTTTAATGAGATAATATTGAAAACAAAGCTAAATCCTAGAAATAAATAATAGGAAGGAAAATAGTGTAAGTCTTGCACAATATCTTCCATAATATAAGCAAAATAATTATTGAAGTCCTGAATGTTATCAGTCATTATTTTGTAGTTTTTCAGATCTTACCTGTTGTAAAGTAAGTGCAATGAATTGGAGTAGGTGTAATCATTATCAGCCAGCAACTGCAGCCACGTGGCCGAGAGATGCTAGCAGCAGTTGACAGCACATGTTGAAAAATATGAAAAATATTTTTTGAAAATAAGCTTTGTTTAACAAATTAAGAACAGTTATTAAGGTAATCAAATGATTCCAAGAGCTGGGGCCCAGGATAAAGAGAAAACCCAAAGTTTTCTATCAGTGTGAGTTGCAGACTGTGCGCACCATGAGGATCACAGGCAGCAGTATGTGGGCTGGCATGTGGGTCACAAGCCAGGGAATGCTGAGCATCAGCCTGCTGCATCTGAGGGCCAACAAAAGCCACAGGCGGGAGAGTCAGTGCCCAGCGCACACACAAACTGACTCCAAAATATATGGACTGATTCCATGTTTGGGTGCCAGAAGATGGCGGGAGATACAAAATAATCCCACACTAGTTCAGAATTATGTATAATAAAGGGTTATTTATTTATGGGAGACTTACAGATTGCTGTCCTAAATCACAATCCTCTGGACAAATGGGGAACAGGAACAGAGTTTAGTAGCTGGAAGAGAGAGCCGGAAACAAGAAAGCAAGTGCAGGCTTTACAACTGCATTTATAGTATAAGAGACCACGCCCAAGTGGAATGGTATCTTAAAAGCTATTGTCTGAAGAAGCAGAAAGGGGCTCCCACAGCAATCTTGCAAGTTTACTGTAACATGAGGGTCCTGCTCATTGGGGTTACTGTCCCGCCCAGTACCCCACAGCCGGCAAGCCCCAAAGAAAATCACACAGAGAGTCTACATTAGGTTATTAACTGATTGGCCCATTAGTTCAGTCTTCCTATCAGCTCCCATAACTTATATTAACCCATTGTTCCCATCAATGCCAGGCACATGGCCGGTACCTTTTTCTTTTTCAGGATGGGACAGGGACACATCCTGCTTCCTTGGTGTTCTGCGCAGGAATCCCAGGGAAGCTTCCTGCTTCCCAGACTTTCTCCTCGCCCTGCCTCTACTTCCTGTCTGGTTGACCCACCCACACTTCCTACCTGGCCAATCAGCATTTATTTAAAACATGATTGACTGGACAAGTCTCCTGCACCAGCTTACCATTCCATCTGCTATGATTGTCTTGAATACTGATTGCATCATTTTTTAGAAATTTCTATCTCTAAAGTAGAACTCCATTTTTTTTTAGAAATTGATAACTCTAAAGTGGATCACAAACAAGTTAACAGTTTTTTGCAAGAACTATTTGTGTTAGTTAGGTTTCTACTGCTGAGAAAAGGATCATGACCCAGCCAGCTAAAGAGAAGGTCCTAAGTTGTATAAGAAAGTAGGTTGAGAAAGCCATGGGGAGCAAGTCAATAAATAGTGTTTCTCAATGGATTCTGCTTCAGTTCCTCCTTTCGAGCTTTTTCCCTGGCTTCCCTCAGTGATGGACAGTTACCTAGGAGTATGAGATAAAATAGACCCTGTACTGCCCAAGTTACTTTTGGTCATGATCTTTAACCCAGCAAAAGAAACCTAAAACAAAATTGTTTCTGCAGTAGACTTTACTAGATTGTTTGAGATCCACTTTGAAATTATTACTTTCTAAAAGATGTTGCAATCAGCACCCAGCACAATTCCAACAGATGGAAAATCCTTTTCTTTATTCCAAATTGCAACTAAACTAATGTGGATGTGAGAGGCATTGCCTAGAAAGAGCATAAATAAAAAAGTCTCAAAGGACTAATTGACAGGGAGCTTGATATAAATCAGTACTGAAATGTGATTGCCAAAAAAGCTAATGTAATTCTTGGCTGCATTGATAGATATTTGGTCCAGATCAAGGGGAATAATAATTCCATTCTAGTATTCCTCTATATCAAAGCCTATCTAAGCCATACACTTCAAGAATGAAGTAAGTTGGAACTCATTCAAAGGTGAATCAGTAAGAACATGGAGAGGAGTGAAACCATCTTATACAAAGATTAGTTTTGGAAAAAGGAGTAGAAGGAGTTTGTTAGAAGTATCTGTAAAGCCTCTGAAGCTGGGGAGACTGTAATGGCTAAATGGTGATTGTTTTCCAATTGACTCCAGAAGAAACACTTTTGTCTGCTGAATGAAAACACCGTGTAGTGTCTCGGTTTTCTAAAAGTAAGATGGACAACATCATGAACATTTTAATCATTGGGATTATTCACAACTGATAAAACCATCAATAATTTTTAGTTGGGAATTAAGCTTCTGATCTATGTTGGGAAGGAAAACTTAAGTGTATTTGAGATATACATATCATGATGATCACAGAAAATATGGAAGGTGAAAAATAAAAATAGTCAAGTTCGTAGCATGAAACTGAAATATATGGCATGCTTACTGGTGTCAGTATTTCCATTTACACTGGCTTATTGAATAATTCTGAGATCAACTATTATTCCCATTTCTGAAAGGAGGAAAGTAGCACAAAGAAGTAAATAAACCCATTTATAGTCACAAACTCCAGAGAATACAGACTCCTGTTATTCCAAGATTCTGTGATCAAACAGAAAAAAAAACATTTGGTTTGATGATTGCCAAGGCTTTTCAGTTTTGTGTATCAAATAATTAGAAATCAGTCCTGGGAGAACTGTCTGAGTCAAATCTATGCAACCACCAAGAAAAAAAATGATTCATGCTGACATTGTAAAGTTCACCTACCTCAGACTTCTAACTAGCCTTGCACCACTTAATAGCCTCTGCATTTTAATCTACACCATGCTCATTAAAAGATCACAGCAATGATAAAAGCATGTCTTGTAGAGAAGTCTTTCATTCTCTATTGCATTGAAGTTCTACATGAAATATGATAGTTAAGATATTTTATTTTTATAATTTCTTTGATATTAAATTTAATCAGTTTTAGACAGTAATGCAAAAGAATTTATAATAAACTTCAATAAATATCATTTCAATGAATGCCAAAGAACCAAAATATGATTGTAAACATTTCTCTGTTCATTAATAGTCTTGGATTATTGGGTCAATAACCAACAATGTTTAGCTCTTTTAAGTTCTTATTTCAAATTTACTCACTCTGTATAACCCGAGTTTCAAATTCCTTTAGGCCTTCCTAACCTTGTTTGTTTCTCTAAAACACAATATTAGTGGAATGTCTTCCACAGTCCTATACAAGGGCTCAGAAACTTAGTTGCTCTCACTCTTCTGCCATATAGCTCCAACCATAGTGCTCTCAAGGCTGATGTTTTTTAAACAACTCCTTTGTCATATAGTCCCCACTGCCTAAGATGTCTCCCAGAAAACCTACTCAGGCTTTCAGAAAAATATCATCTTCTGAATGAAGCTTCTTTTGACCACTAAAACAAGGACCTCATACAGGATTCTTTTTATCACCTTTACCTGCATTATACTTTTCCTAAAACATAAATTAGCAAAATCTATTGTACTTTTTGTTGTTTTCTAGGACTTTTATTCACTGCTCTATTCAGAGATTTAAATGATGAGCAAGCAATGGATTATATGGTATAATTATTTTTAGATGTGTTTATCTTTGTATATGAATATTTTGTCTGTAAGTATGTTATTATACATGTCCATGCCTGCTGCATAGAGTTCAGAGGGGAATCCAAGATCTCCTGAAACTGAATGGTTAGTAGTCACTGTGTGGGCTCTGAGAAAACAAACCCAGGTCCGCTCCAAGAGCAACAATAGTGTTCTTAACTGCTGAGCCATCTCCCCTGAGGGAGATCCATGACACCTGAGAGAGATCCATGACATAAAAATAACATAAAAATTTTCACAGGTTTACATTTTCTGTAAGAACTTCTCACCTAACATGTAGATTGCTTTAAAAAAAACTCTATTCTGTTGTATTCTATTGTGATAATTTCTCTAAAATTTAAAAGAAATAACATAATTTAGATATTTGCTACATAAATAACACCATAGCAGACTTTAGCAGTTTTCTTTCTCTTACAAACACTGTCAACAGAATATGAATTAGGTCATGCATTGCATATCTTAGTCTTAGGAGTACAGTCTTTTCACAGAGTGTGGAGAGGAAACAGTCATCTCAGTTACCGGCTTATTTTCAAAATGTATCTTCAGAAACATTTCTACCAAGATAATTAATTGCACTTGAAAATTCCTCCACTAACTTTATCCCTGTGCCAGGAGCCAAGGATGAAAGTAAGCAAGTGCACGCAAAAGTCTTGTCCAGGAAGGGCTTCTGATTAAGAAGAGGAAAAAAGTGTAAAGATTGGCACTGGTGCCATCACTCCACAGAATCCGCAGGAACGCTGGCAGTGTTCTTCGAGACTGATGGTATATAAGAGGATCTAAAAGGTTTTAGCTGAAAGAGCTTCATGAATAATTAGGGGATCAGAATTGGATAAAACACATTCATATTATTATAACTTGTTCTCAGATTGTGAACTGTTTCTTCCAGTGCCTCTGAAAATGAACAGGGTGAGAAAGACAGTGTGTCATAAGCTGTAAGTGTTTTAACCCTAATCGTGGCCTGCCAGGAAGCAACTGTGAACCATTAAATGTGTAGAAACTGCTGAGTGCTACAGCTTGACCCTGGTTTACATTTGAGTACCCTTTGATTTCACAGGGACTGCAGGACTCCCACAATATAGTGCTTATTGGTGTCAGTACAGCCATATTATTTGATGCTGCAAAAATTCTAAATCTTATAATTTATATGGTCTTTAGCTCCCTAATTTTAAACTTCCCTTTTAGTCACACTTTTAGGTCTTCATCTAAAGCCCTCACTAACTCTACTTAATTTCCTAGTCAATTAAGTTTGAGAAAGTAAATGCTGAAAGAACCATTCAACGCAGATATACTAGTATTAAATTACATGTTTCTGCAACGCAGTATTAGCAATGCAATTTAGAATCAACACCAACTTTTGGTTATGAATTTGCTGTGCATTGATTCTCAAATCTGAAACCATGCCAGCAGGTTTATATTATTTTAGGCTATTTCCAAAAATAATAATAGTCTGAGGAAAACGAAAGAAAGGATATGTGCTGGCTTAAATATTTGGATCGAGTTAGCCAACCACAGTTTTAGAATTTTAGCAAACATAACCAAAGCTGTGTAGAAATGAAAGCCAATTGCTTCTGCTGAGCAGCAACTATCAGAGAGAGCCATGCTGCCAGCAAAGACTCACCTTCCCTGCATTAATGATGCTTATAGAGATGAATACCACATGAGCTGCACAGGCAATAGATGCTGCATTTTGAGAAGGTTTTAATGGACATGAACATTTTAACGAAGCTATTATAATGGGTGATAGCTTAAATTCCGTGTCTGAGAAAGCCTTTAATTAAGATTTATAAGGCCAGCTATCAAGAGCAAATATAAAATGATAGCTAGACATGGTTTAAAAAAATAAAAAGGCAGATAACTGATGGTCCCTGTGGTTTATAACTAACCGTCACTCTAACTTCATTGATTTAATGAAATTCCTGATCTGGAGAATTTTGCAGCTGCCTCACTTGAGATAAAAACAAGGCAGGGACTGCTCAGGCTGGACCTAATGGTTTAACAAGAAACAGGATCTTGGATGGAGTGATGACTTATCAAATATTTCAGTACGCCACTGGATTCTAATGGACAGAGACGACGACTATTCTCATCACATAAATGCTGAGAGAGTCTTAATCTCATCCTCTGGAATACCAAACAGACCTCTGACTTTCATCTTCTCTTGTCCTAAAGTGTCTGAAAAGTTTCCTATCAGGGAAAAGAGCACCTT
Organism: Dicrostonyx torquatus; assembly: GCA_028555095.1. Classification (NCBI taxonomy): domain Eukaryota; kingdom Metazoa; phylum Chordata; class Mammalia; order Rodentia; family Cricetidae; genus Dicrostonyx; species Dicrostonyx torquatus. The sequence continues at coordinate 369,874 of JAQHUG010000379.1, read as the reverse complement.
AATCTATTTTGGCTTCAGAGTTGCTAAACTTTGTACAGGGCCCTGTGGAGATCACCACAGCAGCAACCAGAGAGCATCAGTATTGCACAATAGCAGTGCCTTCTGCATTAGGGCTGGGAAAGCATATGAAAAGCACAAGTTCACTGTCAACAGCCATGTTGCTTAGAAACCTTTTATTTCAAAACAGGCTAGTAAACAAAGGGTCATTAAAAAATGTGAGAATTGAACATTATACTACACTGAGATACTCCACGTAACAATTCTAACTACTTTCATGTTTTCCTAAACATTTTATTGTGTACGTTAGAAACATAGGATCTCATATTTTGGATGACTCTGACACGTGCCTAAGAAAAGACATTGTATCTTCAATACTTCTCTAGCTGTAACTGGAGAAATGCATCAATGGTTATGCATACATATTGCTTTGGCGGAGGACCTGGGCTTCTGATCACAGTGGCCACCAGGCACACACACACACACACACACACACAGTGCCCATACATACATGCAAGTAAAACAGTCATATACATAAAATAAATAAATATGAATGAAAAAGAAAGATAGGAAGAGAGGAAGGAAGGAAAAAAGCAAAAGAAAGAAAGAAGAAAGAAAGAGAAAGAAAGAAAGAAAGAAAGAAAGAAAGAAAGAAAGAAAGAAAGAAAGAAAAGAAGAAAGAAAAAAGATGTGGGGGAGAAGATAGACAGGAAGGAAGAAAGGAAGGAAGGAAAAGAAAAATACTTTTATAAACAAAACTTAAATATATGCTCTTACAATGACTCAGAAAATAAAGGTATTTCCTCCCAAAGTTAATATCTAAAGTTGAATACCTAGAGCTACATTGTGGAAGGAGATAATCAACTTGTTCTTTGATCTTCACATATGTGTTGTGCTTTGTGTGTGTTTGTGTGTGCATGTGCATGTGAACACTGAATTTTAAAGGAAATGTTCGTTACTTTTTATTTCATTGCAAGTAAGAGAGTTAAATGGAATAATGACAGTAATAGTGGGGTAAATGACTCAGTTGGTGTGAGGAGCTGAGTTTGATCCCAGAATCCACATGAAGTCCTAGGAACTCTACTCCTTCCTGGCGAGACAGTCTAGCTAAAGTGATGAGACTCAAACTCTAACAAAAGGCAGTTGGTAGAGAGCAATTTAGGAAGACACTTGGTGTTAACTTCTTGCCTCCACAGGTACATGAGCAAGTACACATATGAACAAACATACGAACATGTACAAGCATGTACACACCAAAGGAAAAGAAAAAGGAAAAACCCTACAACCAAAAATATTAGAGTATTTAACCTGAGCAATATTTAAACTTTTAATTCTAAAGATTAACATACATTTATGTTCAAAGTACAAATAGCAAATACTATTATTCATTTTTTTCATTTAAACGACCCAAGTTCAACATATTTCCTAGCATGTCTTATTATGTGCAGTCTCTTTTCACAACAAACAAGATATTAAATGCATTTATTTATAGACCAATTTCTCAATTAGTTCACATTTTACCAACGGACGTGTTGTCTTTTAAGTATTTTCATAATCCAGTTCCCAAATAGAACTATAGGTACTCAACAAAGGCTAAATAAATGTCTTTTGGATAAAGAAGGGATTAATGAAGGGGTATCTGATTGTGCAGACCAGAGCTACTTTCCTCATAACCGTAGGAATATAATTAATTTGTCCCCTAGAGTTAGGTCATGGGTTAGATTAAGGGATATAAATGTAAAAAAAAATAGTTCATACTGTAAGATGTATATTTTAGTAGAAATAAAAAAATATAAGCACAAAAATAATAGATCTGGGAAGATTTTATGTATCTTTTATTCATTATATATATTTATGTTTGGATACATTCGGTAAACACACATATACAGCAGGTATAAATACATACAGGCACTGTTCAAGGTGCTAGAAATGTCAAGCAATTTAAGAAATATTCATTTCTATCCTTGTAGAAAAGGACAGTCTAAGCCAGGTGGTGGTAGTACACGCATTCAGTCACAGCACTCTGGAGGCAGAGGCAGACAGATCTTGTGAGCTCGAGGTCAGCCTGGTCAATAAGAGCTAGTTCCAAGATAGGCTCCAAAGCTACAGAAAAACCCTGTCTCAACCTGTCTCAGAAAAAAAAAAAACCCAAAAAAAGAAAAAAGAAAAGGACAGTCTAGGTTGCTTGGTAGAGTTGAACATACTCTCTCTTCTCTCTCTCTCTCTCTCTCTCTCTCTCTCTCTCTCTCTCTCTCTCTCTCACACACACACACACACACACACACACACACACACACACACACACAAAACCTATAGTTAGCGGCTAAAGTAAGGCATGAGAGAAACATTTACGATAGATAGCAAGGACAAGGCGTAAATTCAATCTGTTGTATGCCATATTCTAAACTTGGCAAGACTTTCAATACAATAATTTTCACTGAACACTTAAGCCAAGCCTTTCAATTAGCAGTAGCAGGAGCAAAAATATTTTGACCTCTAATTTGTAAATCTTATGGCTAAATTTATCTTAATTCTAAAGTCTTAAATTTCACAGCTGTATTTACAAAAACAGAGAGAAATAGAAACATTTTGGTTGTCTCATTGAGGTAGCTCTAATGAATTGAGTTAAAGAAAGAAGAGAAAGCATGGTCCTTTAATTGTTGCTTCAGTGGTGGCAGGGCGGGGATGGAAACAATTGAGAGCCAAAGAAGGTTATCTTGATAGCATTGGCAAAAAAAGAAGAGGGGAAAAAAGAGAAACAGATTTGGGGCAAAGAAACAATTTAGCATCCAGGGATGCTAAAGATGAAACAGAATTGGATTTTATGTAGAAGTTTTCAGTATACCATCAGGAAAATAAAAGTTACCCAGAAGCCCCTAAAACCAACATGGGAGTTATGTTTTTACAAGCTATATTTGATACAGCCATAGAAGATACTGCTTGGTGGGAGTTTCATTTCAAGCCCCTCCAGAAAGCCCGCCAATCCTTGACCCAGAGACGGTCAAGACCACTCCCACAGGCTATTGAAACTTCCCCCGAAAGAACAAACACATGGTCTTTTTGGTCTTCCTTTCCCCTCTTTTTTGGTTTTCCAGTCTTCCTTCCTGTCTCCTTTCTAGAAACTGGAAGGCCACCCGGGAGTGCTGGCATCCATTAAACCTGGGCTTTTTCTAATTCGGTTTATTTGGTATGATTTGGATTATTGTGTCTGTGGAGAGATTTATCAGGGTATAAAATCTTTTCTGATATGACTGGTAAAATCTTTTCTGATATGACTGTCCAAAGAGAATTTTCCAGAGAGATTAACACTAAAAAGAAAATTAATAGAAAGAAATGAACAAAGTACACTCAAATAGTTTGTGCACATGGAGGGGAATAGTCACTGAAGGAACCTAGCTGAAATGAAGAGCAGAAAAATGCTCTAGGAAAAGACAGGACTGAACAGCCCCTGGTGCATGTTCAGCAGGAATTGCAGTGTGAAGCCCAGTCTGAGTTGTCACCTAAGGAAACACTTGTTACCTTGTCTAGAACAGAGACAGAAGTTGAGGGGAATGAATGATGTTCCAATACAGCTGAGCAAGCTGGGTTCTAGCAGCAAAAGGATGGAACAGATAGGACCGTGTAAAATAAAGTTTTCCAGAGTGCTACCAAAAATAGCATTTTTAAAAAATTACACTTGAAACAGAATTCTGTAATAAGACTTGTCTTTGGGGCTGGAGAGATGGCTCAGAGGTTAAGAGCATTGCCTGCTCTTCCAAGAGGTCCTGAGTTCAACTCCCAGCACCACATGGTGGCTCACAGCCATCTGTAATGAGGTCTGGTGCCCTCTTCTGGCCTGCAGGCATACACACAGACAGACTATTGTATACATAATAAATAAATAAATATTTAAAAAAAAAACAAAACAAAAAAAAACAAAACAAAAAAAATAAGACTTGTCTTTTCTATTTCTTAAATAATAATGGTTTTCAAGTTACTTATTCATTTTGAGAAAAAAATCTAATCTGAAAGTTTTCTATATGATTTGTGTTTGTTAATTTACCATATCATAAGATGCTTTAGGAGCAATAAGCTTACCTAGCTCAGAAAGCTTGATTCACAATCCCTGATGCCAATCATTAAAATGAACTCTCTTCTCCACCATTCCTCATACACACACACACACACACACACACACACACACACACACACTCTAGCTACAAAATACCAAGCACAGAATTACATGTAATGTTAATTAAAGTATTGACATCTATAAGATCTATAAAATTAAAGTAACTGTTAAATCATTAAAACTGATCTTGAGAGATGGCTCAGCAGTAAAGAGCACCATCTGCTCTTTCAGAAATCAGGGGTGTTTCATTCCCAGCACCCACACTACAATTCACAGATATCTGTAACTAGTGACAGAGGATCTATTGCTCTCTTTTTGACTCTAGAGGCACCAGGTATGCACAGACATACATGAAAGCAAACATACTTATTAAATATTAAACTTAAAAAATGTTGAAATCATTAAAAATTTAAAGTATCTCATTTAAAGATATATCATTATTACAAATAAGCTGGAAGGCATTGTAAAATTTTCTGTCTCCCTGCTCAAATTCCCATAATCAAATTAGCTAATTTTCAACCATCAGGATGTTGTGTATTTGTGCTGCCAATTAATTTGAATTACCTTTTTACCTACATTGCTTCATTTTGTTCTCATTAAAGCTTTCTTGGCTTTACAAACTCATTGTTTGCCGATTTTATGAAAGTATATACCTTTCTACATCCATTCGATGAAGCTTTAGCATCTACTCAGTTTTGTTAGTTGTTACTTACTCTTCATTTTTCAAGGAAAACTTGGTATGAAAGTTAAAAATAACAGCGAATTCACAAACCATGAAATTACGGCATGAAACAAATTGCGCTAATTTAGTTTAAGAGCAGAATACTGCGAATGAATCTTCTTAACATGAACTGTAAGGTAATAAAAAGCCCTCATTTTTACCACTGCTAAAAACATAGGGCTTCAATCTTTGAAAATAAGGTGACACAATAAAGAGAACATAAATTGTACATGGAGATGAAAGACTTGGTATTTGGGGAAAACTGTAAGAGAGCAATTACTTTCTATAGCAGCTCAGAAGATTCCAGTTTATGATCACAGAGGCCAATGATCCCGGAGGGGCAATTTACCTATAAATCTTGGGAAGACATTCCCATTATACTCCCAAAAAGACAGGCAGGCATTTCATGTTGCTTTTTTCTTAGTTTCCTAGAATAAATTTTGAATTCAATTGTCACGAATGTAAAATGTTCTCTGTCTGGTTCAGATCTGTGTGAAGGAAATTAATGAAGCCTTGGGGGAAGTTTGACTTGAGGCTAGCAGACGTGTATCTGTCCCATAGATAAGTAACTAATTTCATCTCTAAGGGATTAGCAGGCACTGCTTGTCTGGAATATGTGACATTATTGCAAAAAAGCAAGTCCTGCATTTTGAGAAGAGAATAAAAATGTCTCATGAAGACATAGAACACTATTTTTCTCTTTAAAAACACATAAAATGCGAGGCTGAAGCCATCTGTCCCCACTCCCTTTACTGCTCTTAAATCATCTCTGGACCATTCAATCTCCTCAGACGTTCTATTACCAGTCACTGTTTCACCATCCCTAAAACCGGGGCCGTATAACTGATTCCCCTTTCAAGCCTGAATTGATATTTAAGCTAATGCAGGGACACAATAAATAGATATCTTGTTTATAAAATGAAATAGTGTGACTTTACTAGTGGAATAGTTCAAAATTGGGATTGATTCCACGGGTGCCACCTCTAACTCTCCAGGGTGTCTTCCATAGTAGGTCACGGAAGACAGACCTTGTGGCCACTCATTAAGAAATCGCACCTATTTTGCAATGCCGTTTCCCAAATACAACTGTCTCCCTTTCGCTTAGAATAAAATGCTGACTTCTAAGCCTCGCTGGTTAATGAGTTCCATAATTCTTTACTTTGAAAGAATTCCATGGTGTTCCCACCATCCCTTACCCAGGAAGAGACTCAAACTTTTGTGGATTGATGGGAGATGACTTACCAGCCTTCAGGAAGTGCTCACTAATAGAAGACATGGTTTAAAACATCTAAAATATAAAACTCACATTATATAGGATAAAAGCCAATGTCCTTCTTCAGTTCAGGCATGACTTTAGTTTTTGTCTTCTGTTGTACTGGAGTGTTACTCAGCTGTTTAAAAAAAAATGGTACCATAAAGTTTTCGGGCAAATGGATACAACTAGAAAAAAAAAATCTCCAATAAAGTAACTCAGACCCAGAAAGATAAATATGGTATTACTCACTTAAAAAATGAATACTAGCTGTGTAAATGATAATCCAGCTACAATCCACAACCCCAAAGAGGTTATGGAAAGAGGAGGGCTTTATGAGGATCTCCTGGGAAGGGGAAATGGAATAGATTTTGCAGGTGGACTGTGTGGCCAGCGGGCGACTAGAAACAAAGGGATCAGGTGGGAAGGATGAAGGCGGAGAGTGTGGGGGAGAAACAGTGTGGGGGCATTTGGCAGGTGCTGTGGAAATCTAGTAGAGTGGAAAGTTCCTGGGATCTCTGAGGGTGACCCTGATGAAGACTCCTAGTAATGGCATATTCGGAGTCTGAACTGACTATTTTTTTGTAGCCAGGAAGGGCTTCTAGTGGTGGAACTGGGTTGCATTTGGTTGGGTTGTTGACCAAGAGAGGCCTAAACCTTTTGTGCTGATGCTAGAATGTAGCATATTTATTACAAGCTTTATTTGTTAGATTACAATCAAAATATCACACGCTAGGATAGAAGGTTCCTTTCTGAAAAATGTCAACAGGACTCCAATGCAGAAGACATTCACACAGCTCATTGAACCCAGAGAGGTCAAGCTGGCATGGGTTTGGAGCCTTCACCTTTACGTTCTATTCTCTTTGTTGTGGGAAGGTACTTTGCAAAAAGAGAAACCTAGACACCAACACAGACAAAAAAAGCTCTCAACCTTCAATTTTTCCAGCCTGTAAGATGTGCTAGGGCAATGGTGGTGTAGAACTTGTGGGAGTGGCCAACCACTATTTCCTTTAACCTGAGGCCCAAGACACTAGAGGGAGCCAATGCTCTACATGGATTGGATGGCCATGAACCAGAGACCTGGGGTAGAACCAAACACGACTGTCCAAAAAAAAATGGGGGAGGATGAGAAAAGAGGACGAGAAGGAGGAGGAGGAGGAGGAGGAGGAGGAGGAGGAGGAGGAGAAGAAGGAGGGAGAGAGAGAGAGTCAATGAAATGATTCTTAATGATATTCTGCTAGCCTCATAGATTGATGTTTTTCCATCCACCACCAGAGAGGCTTCCTTATTCAGCAAATGAGAGCAAGTGCAGAGAACTACAACCAGACATTATGTGGAGACAGAGTCTAAATTGGAGGTCTTCATCAGATCCCCTCCCCTCAGAGGTTGGAATTCCAGTGCAAGAGGGGCCTGAAAGACTGAAGGAGTCAGAGGTGAGGGAAGACAACAGGAGAACATGGCCCACTGAATCAACTAAGCAGGGTTCACATGGGCTTAGAAATTAAAACAACAACTATGGGGCCTGTATGGGTCTGCATCAAGTCTTTTACATAAATGTTATGGGTGTTAGGTTGGTGGGGTTTTGTGGGACTCCTAATAGTGGAAGCAGGTGTATCTCTGACTCTTTTGCCTGCTCTTGGGACTCTTTTCCTCCTATTGGGTTACTTTGTCCAGCCTTGATATGAGGCTTTTTGCCTTATATTATTGTATCTTGTTTTGTCATGTTTGGCTATTATCTTTTAGAGGCCTGTTCTTTTCTGAAGAAGAAATGGAGGGAAAGTGGTTCTGGGGGAGGGAGGGAGGGACCTAGAATTTGTAGAGAGAAAGGAAACTGTGGTTGTGATGCACTGTATAAGAGAAGAATCTGTTTTCAATGAAAAGAAAACAAACTAATTAAAAACATAAAAATGGAAAAATGTTAATAGTTATCCCAAGTAAATAAATATGACTTTATAGAGCATAAAAGTATCTTGAGTATAAAAAGTAAATGTTTACACAGTCTTATGAAAAAATAGCTGAATTCAAGGGAAGCCAAATAGATTTCTCACATCAATAAACTTATATAATGGCCAGGTATATAATTAGGAGTGAAGTCTACTTGGTAAATTGAATGTTTATGTGACAGTACATATGTTAAGGGGATTTTTTATTCTCATTAAGATAACACCTAGAAACTGTGGGGTTGCCTTTTTGTAAATCTCAGGGTTCATTGCATATATAACTGCCCTTAAATCTGAACAGGACAGTGTAACAGCTTCATGAGAGCTGTGCAAATAAAATAGTGGAGTTTTGGAAAGATAGGAATATTGGCGAATTATTTTTCTCATAGCATGTTTCTGAGGAAATAATAATAATGCTGTCAGGGTCCTGTGGGTGAACTAAGTGGCAACACTGGACTATGGCTGCTCCTTATCCTTCTCTGGGTTATGTCTTAGTTGGGGTTTCTATTACTGTAAAGAGACACCATGACCATGGCAACTCTTACGAAGGAAAACATATAATTGGGACTGGCTTATAGTTCAGTGGTTTAGTCCATTATCACCATGGTAGGAAGTATGGTGGCACTCAGGAAGACATGATGATGGATAGCTGAGAGTTCTACTTCCAACAGGAGGCAGGAAGATCAAGACACTGGGTCTGGCTTGGCATCTGAAACCTCAAAACCCGCCCCCAGTGACACACTTCCTCCAGCAAAGCCACACCTATTCCAAAAAGGTCATATTTCTTAATAGTGCCACTCCCTAGGTATCCATGAGGGCCCAATTTTCATTAAACCATCACAGCAAAGAAGAGCAGTCACTGGCTCCTGCTTCATGTCAGCCTCATACCTTCCTTATTCCTTCCAACCTCTACTTCACACTACAGTCTTTCAACATATACATGTTAGTCAGTGGGAAATATATGTAAGCACTATACTGACTACAGTAAACCACTTCTTACAAGGAGGTTACAAAATGAGAATCACAGCAACCCTCAGCCCAACATGTTAATCATATACTTTGATACAAGCAAAACTATCTTGCCTTAGGATTGCCTCATAGAGGAAAACGGCTTTGTGTGCAATGGCTGCAATGCAGCGAAGACTTAAGGTAGAAGAATGGATGCATCAGACTTTCAAGTTTCCCCTATATTTCAATGTTAAAATATGCAAATTATGAATATCTATACTTTAAGTAGGCCAATATAAATAGCAAGAAGATAGTGACAATAATATGAACATCTTTAAAGAGCAGTTCTGATAAATTTCCTATTAGAATCCAGGACAATTATATACTAACAGGTGTGCTGCAGATGTTCTTAACTATTTGAACATGTACTGGATTACTTTAGTAATGACACATAATAATGAGGTAAACTGTTCTAAAATAAGAAAGTGACTTTTACTTGTAATCTTCTAATACCATGGTATGTTGAACTGAAACACCAAAATAATTTTTGCAATCTTTACATCTACTGAAACCTTACACTTCAAAGGATGATAATCCTGATTTTAATAAAAACACGATATTACCTCTAACATTTCATGAATTCATTTGCAGATAAATACTTTTACTTGCCTCCTGAAACTCTGCCTAATCAACATAATCTGAGTTCTGGTAAAGTATGATATGAAAGCTTCTACATGTCAGTTTTTGCAAGATCACATATAAAAACATTCAGGACAGAATTAATATGTTTAACGTAACATTAAAACTACAATAAAAGTTCATATGCTTTCTAATCTTAAAAAAAATCTTGTGTTTCCTTTTGGTGTCTTTATATTCAACCACAGAAATGTGGATTTTAAAGGTGAAAATAGTGCAAAAGTTGTGATAAATTTGTACAAAGGTTGTGTGTCATTTGAATTTAGAACAATCAACTTGCAACCGTTGGCACAATGTCATGCACAAAGGACTTTCCTATTATAGACTTGCTAAATAATTGCACAGATTTTCTGGCAAAGCTCTACAAAAATTTCTGGTTGAGATTATTTCCCCAGGTTGCAAAATAAATGATCGCATTCAAAGACTAAAATTTTGGCTTACACAATGTTGAGCCAAGTTCTGTTTATCTCCAGAGTCCTTGATCTTCATGGCTTATCACTTCTGCTTGAGTCATTCTCAACGAATCTAAGATATAATGCAGAAAATGTTATTCTTCCTTTGATACTTCTGTGTTTATTGTGATAATGCCCTCTGTGGTGTAATATTCTGCTAGGGATTAAACTGAGAGTCATACAAACTGGATGACACTGTCTCGTTAAATGAGCCATTTAACCTGTCTGAGACTAGTTTTGTTCCCTCATTTGCTATCTGTAAAATGGGATGCTAGAAGCAAATAACCCAGTTTTCATTGATTAATCAAATTGGTTACTAATAAAACTAGGTTGAAAATCATCTCTACATTTCAGAATGATTTGGTATTGGATAATCAATCAGTGTGTTCTTCTCTGAGGAAGACTATCCCACTCCCAGCACTACTTAGTAGCATTTAGTTCTTTATGTACAGTTGAGGCCTAGTGGAAGCAAAATTATAAAGAATAATCAGGTTATCATTATGTATTTATATATGTATTTACATATATATGTATGTATACGATATATTTACATACATATATAAAAGAACAATTCATGAAAAATGCATGCCTTAAATTTGAGATAGAACAAGGGAGGGTTTAGAAAGGGGAACTGGAGGAATGATACAATTCTAATCTAAAAAATAAAAAAATAAAAATAATTTCTACTGTAAGCATGCAAATAAAAATATCCTAGAACTGGAGTGATATTTCTTACCAGAGTTGTAGTAACTAAATGGTTCGATTAATGATACTCCCTGCTATACCAAATTATTTCTTTCTCTTCTAGTTCTCAAAAGGAAGTAATCACTTTCCAACACTAGGTTTACAAGGTAGCATAATATATGGACTTGTTGATGTACTGGTTTATATATAGTCATTAAGAGAAAGCAGAGAAAGATATTCCACACCCCCCAACAAATGAAGAGAAAAGAACTAGAGAGGCAAATAGAGAGATAAGATTAACTTGATACAAATGCCAGTGTAATTCCATTAAATTAACCCCTTTCCATGAATTTGCAAATAACAAACATTACAGAGTTTTGTGTCTCTGTTAAAATTTGGTAAATTTTATACAATCACATGTTCAAACAGTAGTGCCAACTTTGAGGATGACTGATCCAGCCAGATTCATCAGCGTTTTGAATAGTAAAAATGAATTTTTGTTGAGAAGTTCCCCCAAAAGAAGAATTTTTCTCTTCCAAAAATTATTTCCTGTTATTCCTGGTTGTTTACTTCAAACTAGGTCAACTAACAGAAGACTCATTTAGAGAAATATGGCCTTTTAACTAATTGCTAAAGTAACAATATTAGGAACTAGTTTAAAGATGTGTTTGCTTAAATAAACCCTTGGCATTTTGTGTCACATGGTTCATATTTTTTAATGCCAATTAATACATAATGACAGTCTCCATTAGACAGATGCACCTTGGTTAGAGTTGTCCTGACAAATACAGGCTATTAGGAGGGCTGAGATCTTCCAACTGGTGAGTCAAAATCAAATATTAACACCTTTCAACACAAGTCACAATGTCTCTAAGAGAAATGATAATTTGGATTTTAACTATTTGCTTAACTTTCCATTGTTGACAAATATATATATTAAATGTCTTTCCTTTATTTTTCACAGAACTGAGCATGTTTTAAATGTGCTAAATTAATGTACTTGAGACAATCAGCTTATAACTTCTTTTTAGATATAGACAACAACCTGCTTGTAGAAATATATTAAACACACCTCTGATGTATTTAATATATGCATGTATGGTGCATAATGGTCCATTTCTCAATTTCCATGTAAAATAATGTTTCGGTCTCAAATAATTAAAGCATTTTCTGAAATCAGTAATAAATATTTATTTTAGTCAGTCTTCGTCTATACATGCTTGACATTTTGTTCATAGTATTACATTTATATTATTTTTTTTTCACTTTTGGTAATTTTAGTCCAATATTGTACTAAGGGAGAAAACTCAGTGCTCTAGCATAGCTAATTACTTCCCGTCTCCTTTTAAAGACAGTACACTGGAGATACCTCCTCATACAATAACTTACCATTATCAATACAACACATGGAAGGTATGTCCTCTGTTGAGAAAGCTTGTCATTATCAATTTTATTTTTCCTTTTTATAATATAAATAATGTAAATGTAATCTAAAAGTTGAAATTGCACTTCAAACACCACTGATGAACAGAGAGTATTGGGCTTTGATAACAACCCTGTTGGTGAATACTCAGTGGTCCTAATAATTTTTCCAGTTACAAAAACTAATGTCTAAAATGAGGATACAGAATATTTTTACGTCTGCTATGCAAACATGTGGCTTTATAGAAATCAAATCTCTAAAAGTTGGGAACTTCCTGTACTAGAATTGTATCTTGGAGGAAATAGATGGAAGTTAATTAGGGAGGACTTCAGATTTATTGATGAAAAATTATAAAACTATTTAGCCATTATTAGTCAAATCAGCTATTTATTCATGATAACTTTGTGATTAGGTCTTGAGAGCTCACATACACATGCTGTGATTTTTCTGTTTTTGTGGAGTTTATCTTCCTGACATTTTCCCAACTCTTTGCCAACCGTCATTTAACCCTTTAACCATTAAGCATTTGTGCAAATCTATAGTCTGCCACAAAGGTTCAGCTCTTTCATCACTCTATGAGCATCCAACAAATTCCACACTGGATTCTCTCCATGTCACACACTCTCCTGTTCTACCTGTCCTGTTCACCAAGAGGGAGCATAATCAGAAAGAAAGAGCAGTTAGTGTAGAATCACTGGTGATCTCCAATATTCCAAGATAGAGTATGTCTCTTCTTATACTGCAGGAACTTTAAAGCTATTCAGTATGTTTTCAATTTCCACATAACTGTCTTTACAGTGTAGCATACTATCAATGGAGAGCATTATAAAATACAAGTGCCACATTCAAGAGAACAAGAAGCAATACAGTAGGAAAACGGAGTGAAAATATGAAAATTGCATATGTCAAGTGAGAAAGATCAACATCCATAGTCAGACTATGGACGTTCAACTATATAAGCTCTCTAGTCTTTAGTTCTCATAAACCCTTATACATATAAGCATTTTCATTTATGCAGGACTGATCTCTAACAACACTCTTTACTAAATCAAAATTCCGTAAAAGAGTAACTGATCTCAGGATGGGTTTATAATATCCTAGTAATGCTAGCAAAAACGCTTCTGTCGTGTCTAAAAGGAAAGTGAATCCATTTAAAATTTCTTCTTCCAGCAAAATCAGTCATGAGCATTTATACATCTAAACACATTCTGGGATGAAATAAATGTACAAGACAACATTTGTAGATGTATGTGCTCAAACAAGAAAGGATAATATAAATTGCAGAGGCACGCAGTTGTAGAAAGATAAGTGAGGATGAAAATCATTATAATAAATAAAGAAAAATCACATATATACATGTTTGATTCATTTACATTTCTTCCATTAATCATCTACATTAAAAAACTTGAGTGATGCTTCTCTTTGCATAAGCATAAAAGATAAAGTAAGCAGGAATAAATCAAAAAGTATTTGAAAGAATTTACCAAGAACTAAAAAGTCATTTAGTTCTAAATGACGGAACTGATCAGTCATTTAGAACACATCAGTAAAAAAATAAAAACGCTGTCCAAATCAGTTCATGATCAAGTATAACTTCAGCCATGGTGTTGTGCGTTTAATAAGACACATGTGCCAGTCACAAGGATTAAGTTGGTTGACTCTGTTCTCAACATCCTAGGAAGTATAAAACATCCTCTCAATAGTACATAAAATGTATATAAGATCTTAATATTATCAACAGATCAGACTAATGAAGCAAAGGATTAAGTCTCTACCAAAGGGATGAATTTTTTAGAGCAAACAAAAATATTACCAAGAACAAGCTCCAGTGACTGGGGAGATTTTCCTGGCTAGTTTTATGTCAACTTACCACAAGTTAGATTCATTAGAAAGGAGGGAGCCTCAATCAACAAAATGCCTCCATAAGATCTGAGTTTTTCTCTAAATTGGTGATCAATGCAGGAGGGCCCAGTCCATTGAGGGTGATGCCATCTCTGGGCTCGTCATCCTGTATTCTATGGAAAGCAGTCTGAGCAGGCCATGAGGAGCAAGCAGCTCCCCTCCATGAACTCTGAAGCTGCTCCTACCTCCAGGTTCCTGCCCAGTTGGAGTTTCTGTCCTGACTTCCTTGGATGATAGACAGTGATATGGATGTGTAAGACCAATAAACCCTTTCCTCTACAAGGTGTTTTGGTCATGGTGATTCGACATAGCAATAGAAACCTTAACTAAGACAAAAATTGTATCCAGGGATAAAGTGCTTGCTCTACAGTGAAGACTTCCCTGAGACTGGAATCATGGCACTCAAGTCAAGAAAAGTCAGGCAGCATGGCAGGCATCTGTAGTCCTTCTATGGGGGGTAGAGACAGGATCCGATGGGTTCATACAGTCCAACTAAAACTGTGAGCTCCAAGTTCTGCATGAGTTTATCTGTTTTGGGTTCTATATGAATCAGAATATGGAATCTTTTAACTTTTTGACTTACTTCGTTTAGCACAGTGCCTCCAGTTTTATCTATATTGCCCCAGAATTTTCTTCTTGTTTAAGCAGAAATATTATTTATTTTTCATTATTGTCCATTGAATTTATTTTTAGTGGTTTGATTTTGAATCACTTTGGGAGAAGCAAGACATATCTACATGCAAACAGTAATCCACTGGTTAATAAGTAGGACCCTTTAAATATGTTCAGAAAGATATTTTACTCTTATAACAAAAGAATATTACTAAAACATTGAAAACCTTTCAAAATAGCTACTTGTTATACTTGAATGATAAGCAAATAGGGAGTTTATGAAAAATTAACTAAATCCCAGAAATGGTCTGAGTGCAAATGAAGTAATTAGTTTTGTGATAAACTATTTCTGTGCCCTTTGCCTTCTGCTTAAGGCACATAAATCAAATATAATTGTAGTTTAAGTTTAATAAAATTAGAAATATGTAATCCACTTAAAAAGTTAAAAGTTATTCCAACTGCTTTATTATATTTACATAGTTTGAACATTGAGCTTTAAACAAAGAACAAATATTAACAATTATGCCTGCCCGTGCCCATGTACAAAAGTCACTCAGACATAAAAGAACTTCTTGGCAGAAAATAGGTGCACATTAGCCTTGTCACAATAGCTAACAGATACCTAGTAACAAGAAAGCTCAGTAACAAGAGGCCCATATTTCCAGCACCACTATTCTTAGAAAGGTATTACAAAAAAGGAGGTCAGAGGCAGAACTATCCAAAGAGGACAGGATTAAGTAGACTGGACAGCATCTGCTTGGTTTTTGCCAGCGTTTCCATAGGTAGGTCATGTCTATTATGTCTGACCCCTCATTAAACCTAGATGTACCTCAGCATCACTTCAAATCGTATCAGGGCATTATAATTTTTAACAAAGGCTAGAAACTTGGAGTGTAAAAATATCCATTTAAATTCCAGCTCTTTAATAATTTCGTGCTCTGGACACCATTATTTAACATACCAGAGCCTCCAGTGTTCATCATTACAACAGGCATATTTATATTTATCTTGAGACTAAAAAAAGAATTAAATGTATTTAATTACTTGGTATGCAACAATTGATTAATAAATTTTCTTATTTGCAGTTCATGAAGATGAGTTAGAAATGAACACAATTTAATCTTCTCTGGGAAAAAAGTTGACATTTTTCCTGTTCAGAAATATGGTAGTCATGCTATGTGCCAGCTTGCCCTTCGGACCTCCCACTATGCAGTGTGTAATTGACCTGGAATCTTCTCTGTTATGTCTGAAACCATTATCAGCCTTTTCATTCACTTTTCAATGATTCTCCTCGCCAGTGACAGAGAGCAGGTGCTGGTGGATTCTCCAGATCCAGAGCCGCCTTTTTCAAGGAGCTTTGATGTGTGGACTCCTGCTCAGCCTTGCTGAACCGCCTTAGGATCGTGCAGTGTGAGATGATGCCACCAACTTTCCTTCTCTTCTTCAGGAAAGCCTGGTTGCCCTCACAGTTCATGGATTCACCCAGGCTTTACATGTTTTCTTTCCTTTTTGGTACCAAGGGCTCCCCCCAAGAAACAACATCCCTATCAAATTCTACCTCGGCTCCAGCTTCTCAAAGGATCTGTACTAACACAGAAAACCATGTCCCCATATTCAATGATGTCAACAAGTATAAAATTCTAAATCCCTTGGTGGGCTGCAGAGTTAATTTTCATAAAGATCTTCACAGGCTAGCAGAGACAATCGAGGATTCTACAGTGCTAACTTTTAAATAGGCCTACATTAAATACATTAAAAATAATTCATTTGCAAACACTAATGCTTCCATTAGTGAAAACAGTAACAATTATGGGCTTAGAATTCAAAGACAATCCTTGTCTAAAATCAACCATAAAATGTACCACATTAACTATATGGGTTTCTTTTTAAAAAGCAAGCACCTCACAATGCAACTATAATAGGGTTAAGACTACATTAGCTAGAGAAGCAGAATCTTTAATGCTATATCAATAACAAAACAGTTTCTACATCCCAAACTGACACTGAAAAAAAAGAAAAGAAAACTTCCTTCTGACCCATACACCAAAGTCTCAATGTTTCTTTTGTGGGAAAGGAATCTTCCTCTATCCTTATTTACATAATATATATAAACCATTGGAGGCTGTCAACAGAATATATCAATAATTGCTTTGATCTGTTTTCATAACCTCATTTTGAATTTAAAAATATATATAATTTCATTTTTTTCACTTTTTCACTGTAGGTAGTTCCTTTGGAAAAAATGACTCCCAAGTGCCATTTTTAAATATTAGTATAGTTAGCTTATTAATCATTTTTACGGAAATACCCAAATTTGTAACAATTGATGGCATTATTCTAGAATTAAATATGGAATAAAACAAAATACATTCCTGAGATACATATTTAGATGGTCTCCACAATATAAGAAAAACCCCATAACTTTATCTTCCTTTTATTAAATCTCTGTTATTTTCAGGAAAATCATGATGTAAATAAGCTTAGAATCTTTTAGTAAACAGGTTATTTTTAAACTAATTTGTTGACAGCCTCCAATGACTCTTCTTTTAAAATGCTTAAGAATAGAGGGAAATTGCCTTCTCGTAATAGAAACATTGAAGTTTTGGTGTATGAATCAGATGAAAATTAAATTATATTAATATTTATTACTACTAGTAGTATCAGTTTAGGATGCCTGAACCTGTTTTGTTATTGATACAGCATTAAAGATTCTGCCGCTTCAGCAACTGCAATCTTAAGCCCAATATATCTTTATATTTCTGTGAATATACCTGTGAATCTTAACACCCAAACATCACCATCAAATGAATTCTTCTTATTGTTATTTTTATTTGTTCTTTAATTTATTTTTTAAATGATCTTTTCTCATTTTACTTACCTATCCCAGTTCCCACTCCCACTCCTCCTCGAGGGTAAAGCTTCTTATGGGGAATCAACAAAGTTTGACACAACACTTTGAGGCAGGAACAAGGCCTTACCCCCTATATTTAGGCTGAGCAATGTATCCCTGCAAAAAGAATGGGCTTCAAAGAGCCAGTATAAGCATTGAGGATAAATCCTGCTCCCACTGCCAGTGGCCCAACACACTGCTCCAGACTACTCCAGACAAGCCACACAACTTTCACCTACATTCAGAGTCTAGTTTGGTCCTATACAGGTTCCCCTGTAGAGTCCGGACTGAGTGAGCTCCCAATAGCTCAGGTCAACTGTTTCTGGGGGTATTCCCATCATAGTCTTGACCCCTTTGCTCATATTATTGCTTCTCCCTCTCTTTTGTCTTCGAGTTGAATAATTAATGAAACCTCCTAGCAATCCTATGGAGTAGACATGCCATCTCAAGAGGTCTGGTGATGTAGAGAAGTCTCCTCAGGGTCACACAGCCATTAGTTCATGGGAAGACAGGATCCACAGATTCTGCTGCCCACAATATGACTTTGAAGACTCCAAATAACAGGTTCCATAACTCATCACTAAACATCATAAATCATTAGTTTCTCTCTTGGATAACCAAACGTTGTCCCTCTGTTTTCCACTAGAGAACATTTGGTGATAGCTCCATGAAGGTCGGTGTTAAAAAGAATCGCGAATGTAAGCCTACACACAACAGGAAATAATGCTGACAATGACAATGACTGACAGGCACACATGAGCTGGGTCACTGTATCCATAGTTATCATCCCCAAGTTTGACTGTCACAATTAAAGCCTATATAAGTTTCCCATCTATATATTTCTTTAACATTTTCCAATTTTGTGAAGTACAGGGTTTTGTGGTAAGATCTAATGATTTTCTGAATTTCCTCAGTGTCTGTAGTTTTGCCCCCCTTTTCATTTCTGATCTTGTTAATCTGAGTGTTCTCTCTCCGCCTTTTGATTAGTTTGGATATGGGTTTGCCAATCTTGTTGATTTTCTAAAAGTACCAGCTCTTTGTTCTTTGTTTCATTTATTCTTTTGATTGTTTTCTGTGTTTCTATTTTGTTGATTTAAGCCCTCAGTTTGATTATTTCCAGTCTTCCACTCCTCCTGGGTGAATGTGCTTCTTTTTTTTTTCTAGAGCTTTCGGGTGTGCTGTTAAGTCTCTAAAGTATGCTTTCTCCATTTTCTTTATGTGGGCTCTTAGTGCTATGAACTTTCTTCTTAGCACTGCTTTCATAGTGTCCCATAGGTTTGGGTATGTTGTGTCTTCATTTTCATTGAATTCAAGGAAGACTTTAATTTCTTCATTTCTTCCTTGACCCAGGGGTGGTTCAGTAGTTGACTATTCAGTTTCCATGAGGTTGTAGACTTTCTGGGGGTGGAGTTGTTAAATTCTAACTTTACTCCATGATGATCTGATAAGACACAGGTGATTACTTCAATTTTTTTGTATCTGTGGATGTTTGCTTTGTTACCGAGTATGTGATCAATTTTCAAGAAGGTTCCATGAGATGCTAAGAAGGTATATTCTTTCTGTTAAGTCGATTTGATGATTTGATTCGTTACATCTGTTAGTTCTCTTTTTTCTGTGTTAAGTTTCTGACTGGTTGACCTGTTCATTGGTGAGAGAGGAGTGTTGAAATCTACTATTAGTGTGAAGTTTGATGTGTGATTTGAGTTCTCATAATGTTTCATATATATATATATATATATATATGGGTGTTTTTATATTAGGGGCATAGATATTCATGATTGAGACTTCATCTTGATGAATTGTTCCTGTTTTTTAAAAATATTTATTTATTTATTATGTATACAGTATTCTATCTGTGTATATGCCTGCAGGCCAGAAGAGGGCACCAGACTTCATTACAGATGGTTGTGAGCCACCATGTGGTTGCTGGGAATTGAACTCAGGGCCTTTGGAAGAGCAGGCAATGCTCTTAACCACTGAGCCATCTCTCCAGCCCGAATTGTTCCTGTTATAAGTATAAAGTGTCCTTCTCCATCTCTTCTGAATGATTTTAGTTTGAAATCAATTTTGTTAGATATTAGGAAAGCCACACCCGCTTGTTTCTTAGGTCCGTTTGCTTATAAAAGCTTGTCCCACCCCTTTACTCTGAGGTAGTGTCCGTCTTTGAGGTTAAGGTGTGCTTCTTGTAAACAGCAGGATGTTGGATCCTGTTTTCATATCCACTCTCTTAACCTGTGCCTTTTTATAGGTGAATTGAGTCCATTGATATTAAGCAATATTAATGACCAGTGGTTGTTAACTCTGGTTAATTTTTTGGTGGTAGTGTTTATGTGTTTCCCTTCTTTGAGTTGTGTTGATGGAGGGTTGTCAGATGTGTGTCCTATTGTGGGTGTTGTTGGCTTCCTTGGATTGAGGTTTTTCTCCCAGTATTTTCTGTAAGGCTGGATTTGTAGATATGTATTGTTTAAATCTGTTTTGTCCTGGAATATCTTGTTTTCTTCTTCGATGGTGAAAGAAAGCTTTGCTGGATATAGAAGTCTGGGCTTGCATCCATGGTCTGCAGCACGTCTATCTAAGATCTTCTGGCTTTCATGGTTTCAATTGAGAAGTCAGGTGTAATTCTGATAGGTTTAGCTTTATATGTTACTTGATCTTTTCCCTTTGCAGCTCTAAATATTCTTTCTTTATTCTGTATGTTTTCTGTTTTGATTATTATATGGCGAGGGGATTTTTTTTTTATCCAGTCTATTTGGTGTTCTGTACACTTCTTGTACCTTCATAGGAATATCCTTCTTTAGGTTGGGAAAGTTTTCTATAATTTTGTTGATTATATTTTCTGGACCTTTGAGCCAAAATTCTTCTCCTTCTTCTACCTCTATTATTCTTAGGCTTGGTCTTTTCATGGTGCCCAGATTTCCTGGATGTTTTGTGTTAAGAATTTGTTGGATTTGCTGTTTTCTTTGATCAATTAATCTATTTCCTCAATTGTATCCTCAGCACCTGAGATTCTTTCTTCTATCTCTTGTATTCTGTTGGTTATACTTTTCGCTGTAGTTCCTGTTCATTTATCCAGATTTTCCACATTCAGCCATCCCTCAGTTTGTGTTTTATTACCTCCATTTGGTCTTCAAGTCTTGAACTGTTTCCTTTACCTGTTTGATTGCTTTTTCTTGGTTTTCTTGGGTATCTTTGAGGGATTTATTAATTTCTTCTAACTTTTTGTTTGTCTTCTCTTCCATTTCTTTAATGGAGTTTTTCACTTCCTGTTTAAGGGTCTCCATTATTTTCATAACGTTATGTTTAAAGTCGAATTCTTCTACTTCTTCTGGGTTAGGATGTTCAAGTCTTCTTGTTGTGTGTTCGCTGGATTCTGGCATTATCATATTGCTTTTCAGGATGTTGGAGGAATTCTTGCATTGGCACATGCTCATCTCTTCCTTCAAATGAAACCAGCAGAGTCTTGGCGTCTTGGTCCAATCTTTGCTGTGACTGACTGTGTACTCGGGAGTTTTTTTGGTCTGCCCTCTCTTAGGTCCCCTCAGCACTGGAGCAGGCTCTCAGATCCCCTCCACTCTGAAGCAGGTTGTGCTGGGGTATCCAAGAACCTCTCAGACAGAATGGCAGGCTTGGGAGGCAGGGTGGGGCACTACAAAGGAGCCCAGGTTGTAGGAACTCTCCCCGAAGCAGGCTGAGTTGGAGGTTCCAAGGACCTCACAGATGAAGAGGAGTGCTTGGGGGCAGGGTGGAATGTAGTAAAGAAAGCCAGCAGCAGGGAAGACACCAGAAAAGCTTAGGGAATTGGAGGGGGCCTGGACTCAGATCCCTGTGATGGACATCCGTCCCTGAAGCCACTCACTCACCTCTCTGAATCTGCTCCCATTTGAACAATTCTTACACCCAACTAAATACAAATTTTATACTATTTATTTACACACAGTGTTATAAGCACAACTGATTTCAGTTAGTCAATGTATGCATTCTTTTTCCTTTAATTGAAAATACATTTGTCATATAATATATTCTGATTAAGGTTTTCCCACCATCCACTCCTCCTACACTCTCCCCATTTCCCCTCCAGTATGGATCCACTCCTTTTCATTCCCTCATTAGAGAACAAAAGGCTACTAAGGAATAATAATAAAATATGATATAACAAAAACTAACACATCTGAATAGGACAAACAAAACAGAAGGAAAATAACCCAAGAAGAGTCACAAGAAACAGTATAGGCACAGAGACCCACTTGTTTACACACTCAAGAATCCCATAAAGTCCCTAAATTGGGAGTCACTGTTCAATCTCAAAGGATTTATAGGGTAAAAAGAGTGAGGAATGAAAAATTATATAAGCAAAATAAAAAACAAGTTTTTTTTTATCCCTGACACAACATTATGAGAAACTAATTTCCAAAGATGTCACTGAGTTCATATTCTGTTTACCACCTACTAATGGGCATGCAGTCTTAGAAGTCTGTTTATCAAAATCTCCCCCATCTTAATTCTGCATTATATTAATATCTTCTGCCTTAACATTTTTATAACAGATTTGTAAATTAGTATTACTGAAACTTTGTTGGTGAAAATGTCTACAGCTATGACCCACTCATTGACACACTGTTGCTAAATGATAAAAACAAAGAACAAAAGACTCCAGCTTGGAATTCTATTTTCCTCATTGACTCTCAGTGCCTTTAGTGACACAGCATCAATGATTAAAGAGCTGACTATTGTGATTTTGATTATCTTGATAAGTGACTGGTCATTTCTGTCTAATAATGTTCAAAATTTATGATTTTCCATATTCAGAGAAACATTAGAATTAGAATCCGTATGGTCAAGGAGATAGAATTAATGATGGACAGATGGAAATGATTGACATATAAATATATATATATAACATTTTGTAGATGCAATTAAAATATTTAGGTTATTCAAAAATTTTGCTGGTTGTACCTCCAAAATAAAAATTCCTTTCTGAGTCTTAAGAAAGTTTCCTATTATTTACTTGGAAGTGAAGTAAATATTTTTATATCTGTGTCCTTTTTTGTGGATGTAACTTTTACTGCTTAGCCTTGCTTGTGATATGTAATATGCATACTGACACATCTACAGAATGGGACCATAGATGACAGGCCATAGGATACAGAAACTTAAGGTGTATCAAGATTTCAGCCAAGAATAAAGTGCAGGCCTGAGAGATCCTTAGTGAAACGTGCAAACATGAGGACAGAATCCAAATATTAATGAAAATAATAATGATAATCACAAAACAGGCAGGGTGGTATGTAGTATGAAGGCCACTTGTTTGTTTTTGACTGCTCAACCCCAAAATAATCACACAGACACTGTTTTAATTAATCACTGCTTGTCCCGTTAGCTCTAGCTAACTCTTACATATTAATTTAACCAATTTCTGTTAATCTGTGTATTGCCACGTGGCTATGGCTTATGGACTAAAGTTTTGGTGTCTTCTGTCTTCAGTGGGGCTATATGGCATCTCTCTGAGTCTGCATCCTTTCTCCCAGCATTACGTTTAGTTTTCCCCACCTAGCTCTGTGCTATAGGCCAAAAGCTTTTCCTTTATTAACCAATGGTAATCACAGCATACAGAGGGAAATCTCACATCAGTGGTACACAATTCTACTCCTGCACTGGAAAGGCAGAGATGGGATGATCCCTGGTGCTTGCTGGGCAACCAGTCCCAACAAATAGGAGAATTTCAACACCAATGAAAAGACTTCAAAAAAAATAGAAGTGAACTGAAGATCAACACCTAAAGTTGATGACCTAAAGTTGATGACTGTGATATATATGCACAGACACAGAAAAACATGGACCTATAAAGGTCAACAGATACAAACACACAAAAATGAAGTGAGGCATTGGGTAGAGACCTCATTTTTCCTAAAGAGGTGTATGGCAATTCAGTTAAACTATGGTGGCTTTCTCCTTAGCTCTGGGGGTATCCATGGATCATGGATTCTGTTTTGGTGAACCATACCAGAATAGAACTACATTTTGGATATTGAGAAGACCTTTTCTTTTGAGATATGAATCATAAACCTTAATTTCCCTCTCATCTCCTCTTCTCACATCCCCTCCCCTCTTATTCCTTTCTTCTCCCCTTCCATACTCCCCATATCTTTCTGCAGAATAAGAAAAAGAGGCAGTGGCCCAGAATACTGCCTTCTGGCATGAACTAAAAAAATTAAGCTGGTGCAGGAGACTTGTCTGTTCAATCATGTTTTAAATAAATGCTGATTGGCCAGGTAGGAAGTGTGGGCAGGTCAATCAGACAGGAAGTAGAGGCAGGGCGAGGAGAAAGTCTGGGAAGCAGGAAGCTTCCCTAGCATTCCTGCGCAGATCTCCAAGGAAGCAACATGTGTCCCTGTCCCAGCTGAGAAAAGGTACCGGCCCTGTGCCTCGCATGGATGGGAACAATGGGTTAATATAAGTTATGGGAGCTGGTAGGTAGGAAGACTGAGCTAATGGGCCAATCAGTGTATAACCTAATATAGACTCTCTGTGTGATTTTCTTTGGGGCTTGCCGGCTGTGGGGTACTGGGCGGGACAGTAACCCTAACGAGCAGGACCCCTGTGCTACAAGCACTTGTCTAGAAAAATCAACTTGGTGCCAGGGAAACCTCCAGAAACTCCACAACAATAATCCCAGCTAAGACTCCTAGCAATAGTGGATAGAGTGCTTGAACTGGCCATCTGCTGTAATCAGACTAGTGACTACCCTAATTGTCATTAGAGAGCCTTCAAGTCAGCAACTGATGGGAGCAGATGCAGATATTCACAGCCAAGCACTGGGCCTAACTCTGGGATTGAATGAGCCAGGAGGTCAAGATCATGATGGAGGAAAGCCACAGAGACTACTGACCTGAGTTTGTGGGAGTACTTGGGCTCTGAATCAACAGTTAAAAGGCTGAATGGGACCAACCTAGGCCTTCTGTATGTGTGTGACAGTTGTATAGGTTGGTCTGTTTGTAAGGCTCTTAGCAATGAGATCAGGACTTGAACCTGGTGCTTAACTGGGTTTTTTTTTGGGAACCTATTTCCCATGCTGGATTACCTCACCTAGCCTCGATATGGGGGAGGAGCTCAGTTCTGCCTCAACTTGATGTGTCATGATTTGTTCAAGTCCATGGGAGGCCTGCCTCTTTCTGAATGGAGATGGAGGAGAAGTGGATGAGAAGTGGAATAGATGGGAGGGAGGTGGGAGGAGACGAGGAAAGGGAAACTGTGTTCTGTATGCAAAATAAGTGGAAAAGGTTAGTAAAATACATAAATAAGTTCCAGCAGGGTCAGGGAGATGGACTCTGATCTACCTGGGCCAGTGGCTGCTGATGAAGGGCTCCAAAACATCCTGATCATCCTAGAGGATGAACCCTCTTATATATAAACCATATATATGTACCCATTGTGTTATAGCTGGTACATGTTTTAAAAGACACATATGAAGATGTGATGTGACATGACTTGGACTACAGAAGTAGTATTCAAAAGGATGTGGGGCCCAGCACTTCGCCATCAACCATTCACACTAAAAAGTGCCACTCAAAAAGATGCATGATATAATGTGTACACTTCCAAACAAGACTATTGTGCAAAGATTGTGTGTATTCTAACCTTCCATTTCTGGGAGAAAATTGTTAGGGGTGAGTTTGTGGATTGGTAGTAACGTGTTCAAGACTATGGGTTTGACCCCAAGAACCACAAAAGCAAATAAAACAGCAGAAGAGAATTATTTCTAAAATGAAAATCCTTGTCCACATTATAAGCAGTGAATAGTCATTTCTCTTCTCTCATTCATAGATCTATTCTTACAGAACTTTGAATCTGTCTTTAACAGTGCCGTCCCAGGGGGCACAGTTGCTATTTAAGAGAGTAATCACAACCATGGTAAGTTACAGTCAGGGTATAATATTCATCCAGAAATCCTGTGTGCACAGAAAATAGATAATAGATAATGATGAATATTAAACACAACAATGTATATAGAACACTCATTATATACTATGGTTAGTCTATTAAATGTTATTATTTTAAAGCCATTTTAAAAATAAAGCAGAAACGCTTCTATTTTTCCACAAAATTACTGGTTGTATCTTTTCATGGTTCTCTGTAGAATCCTCTATCTAACTGACATTATTTCTCTTCGACTTAAAGTTTTGCTTTGCTTTTCATAAAAATGCTGTCACTGTTTCTCTTGGTTTTATGTTTTGTGGAAAATTTTAGTCTGAAAAATGTTTTAGACTTTTGAAAAGCATTTAGAATTTAGAACTCTAAGTTGACATGTTTTTGTCACCAAGTTTTTCATCTGTATAATCCAAAAACTCTTAATCCTATTCAACGAATCCATTCAATTTATGTTCACGCTTTGCTCAGAAATCATTTTTCTTCCCTAATAGTCTTTCTTTTTCTATTGGGTTTTAACCCAAGTATGTATACATTCAGTTAAATATTTAATGACACAACTGTGAAGATTTCTAGATTCTCTGAGCTTCTTTAATTCTGGTGTTTTGCCCTAAAGAATTTTAACCATTTTGTTCCCTACAAATCTGCTCAACTCCACAAAACTGTTAAACTCACTCTTTGTTTTTTCTCTGTACCGCAGCATGAAAATTGCCTCTGGAAAGAGAAAAACTCTTCAGTTTGGAGACATTACATCTTTCACAGTCTCCCCATGCTACAATATCAGGAAACAACTGCTTCTAATTGTTTGCAGCAAGAGGGGAATTCCAGAGCATTTTACTCTCTCACTGGATGAAAACAGATGCCAAGGTCCAGCCTCAGCCTGGATTCAAGTCCTGACATGGGGAAGAGATGTCAGCACAAGGGAAACTTCTGACCACAAAATGAATTACACTCAAGTGGCCCCAAAACTGCTCAAGTCGTCTTTATTTATATTTGAACAGAGTTTTTCTTACAATGGTTACATGAACAGTTTTACTATTGGCTCTATTTTTGACTTTTAAGGAATACATCATCTTTTAAGGAATACACTGAAATCATTATAAAAGCTTCCATTGTTCCCCTTTATGCTTCCCCAAATACACCTTCCCAGCCCCTATATAACCTTATTCTAGACATAGGGTTCAGTATTTTTGCAGGCTTAACTTTATCAAGCCAGACACATCCTGCTCTCAGAGTCTTAAGTCAGTTGTTAGTGGTTATAAGGTTAAAAAAATAACAGATATGGGTACAATGCTTTAAGGACAACAATATTCAACCCCAGACAATTCTTGATGTTTTGATACAATTCCCTATTTACAAGAAGGTCTCATGTCTCAATCTCTCTATAAAAAGCAGATTTTGATAAGTCCTGTCCTATCTCTCAAGATTTGCCCATATTTGTAGGTGGATTCCTTGAATTGCTTAGTAGCAGTTCTGTGTTTCACATTGTACACCAAATGTACACATAAACTTCCCAGGTGATAAATATTGGCTACTTAGATTTTACCTGCTAGACTAAAGATTATTAAACTATTTCTGTAGAAATATTTGTATTCAGGTACATTTTTATTTCTCTTGGGTATTAACTCTCAGTGGAATTGCTACATTATAGAAAAATACACATGTTCATAACCCTTTAAGAAACTACCCAGTGGTTTTTCCAATACAGTTCTACTATTGTGCATGCCCCACCCACAGTGCATGAGCACAGTTTTCTCTAGATCTTCATCAGCATGTGGTATTTTCAGTGATTTTCAATTTTAGCCATTCCACCCAGTTTTAAATTGTATTCCACTGTGGTTCTTTTCTCTGTGTTTTCCTCAGACTATAATACGTCAAATGCTAAGTGACCATTCAAAGAGAGACTTTTTAAGTGTCTGTACATGACTCTTAAGTTGACTTTTCCTTGTTGTTGAGCTTTGTAAGTAAATTAAAGCATTTTTAAAAATCACTTATTGTCATTATAGGCAACACGGGTCTTGCCAACTGTGTTGAAGACAACAGACCATCAGCAGCTATGCTTGGATTAAGACTCACAGATTCTCTTACCTTCAGAACTTAGATATGAAAGTTAGTTCCCCTGAGCCACATACACTAAATGTTCAGTTCCCACGACAGCAGTTTTCAGAGCTATAGCCATTTAGGCGTGTTTGTATCAGAAGAACTCCCTGAATTAATGCATTGTTAATTTCATAGCTTAGTGGGCTACTCTAGGTAGGGATCAATTGAAAGAAGTGAGACACGGTGTGCTTAGTGTGGGTTTATTTAGCCATGAACCTCTCTGTCCCCTTCTCCTCTTCTCCATTCTCTACACATTGGCTTCTAGGAGATAAGTAGCTTTTCTATCACCACCAGAATATTCCACCTTGCTCAAAGTTTTTGTACTAAAACCATGAGCCCGAAATAATCCTTTGCAGCTTTAGTTTTCTGCGGGGAGGGGGGATTTTTCATCCATTGGCAAGAAAAATAACCCCTTACTGCATGTCTAGATTCTATACTTTGATCAAGAATTTGCAATATTACCCATGTAGACTTCTGTTCCTCCTCTATGTACCAATTCCTTCTTTCCAGTACCCTGTCTTGCAAATATTATACAATTCATCAGTCCTCAGCATGAGTATATTTCTCCACGACTCAACATGAGCTTCAAGGCATGACATTCTTTGCAAATCTCTTCATGTGGTGTTTTCCACTTATTTTACAGATCTAGTAAAGAGTTCACTCATATATTCTTCCTAGGTTCATTGTTATTTACAAATAGGAAGGTAAATCTAATGCAAGTTGCTTCACTAAGCAAAATGGGAGCTTTTACTTACACTTAATCCTAAATATGTGTCAGAAATCCAGTCTGCCTGCTGTCTGTCCCATCAGGTTGCCCCTTTGAAATTTTCTGTATACTTGGAGAGTTTCTACCTGTTTTCTCATTGTTTTGAAAAGCCTCCTAAAAGTCATATTTGCTAGAATCTGCTTCCAAACCCTTAGATCCAAGGAATAACACCAAATAAAATTGCAAAGTTTATTATCTTCATTTTAAAATTACATGAAAGCATTAATCTTCAAGTAATTCATAAAAAACTGTGAAGAACACTAAAATAAGACACAAAACTATGCAATTATTCACAGACTTTAAAAATGCATGAAGATAGCGATAAAATGATCTCAAATCAGGTACAAAAATCTTACGTGTCAGTCAAAAGCAATGTTATATATGGATCTGACAAAAAATTCAGTGTATTAAAAGACATCTGACAAATGTTTGAGGAACTGCAAAAGGTATTAAAATGTTATTTTTAGCAAATCCAAATTTAGCTCCTAAAATGCATATTGTAATCCAGAACATAAATATATAATGCTAAAACCAAAGCATAAGTAATTTTTGTACTAAAGCATGATAAATTTTGATTACACATAATATTACAGAATAAATCAATGTATTTGCGAATAGTTACCCACCTTTAGTCATAAAATTCTTACCGAGATACCATTAAATTGCTGTGCATATTTTGAGTTTCTTCTTGCAGTTATTGCCCTAGATTTCCTGAAAAATGGAGAACAGAGCATTGTGAAGAAACAGTTGCCACTGCACTACCATATTTCTAACAGGCTACATTTGTCTTTTACCATGTGAGTGTTGCCTTAGAAATTCTGTGTACATTCTAAGGTGCTAATGGCCACAGTTTATACAACATGGGTATGAATGAAAATATAACTGTGATTTAAGATTCGCAACACGCCCTTTTGCCCATCTTCATGGAGGCAATAATGTTTCAAACTGAGCCAATATCCTGAATTCTTCCATAGTAATTTGCCACCTAAATTAGAATCAGAAGCTTCAGGTTAACTTGGTGGTGGAATTTTTTTACTTTACTCTCCCCTTAGCTCTAATTCTCTTTTTTTCTCACTCTACCCTCCCATAGCACCATTGTCCCTTTGGCAGTCTCTGGTTCTATCATGCATACATACATTATTTTACATATCTATGTAAAAACTAGGAATCACAAATTAAAGAAAATGAACACTGGCTTAGTTCCTCTGATTATCTCTAGTTACATCTGTTTTCCTGAAAAGGACATAATATCCTAAGTAATCTCTCACTTCAATGGCAAATATTCCTTTGTTGTAGAAATACAAAGTATTTTTTTCAAATTACTGTTGGTCAATGGAGACATTTCTGGAAAGAGATGAAAGCTTCCCAAGATGACTTCTGCTCAGACAGAAGCATTCATTTGATGAGCAATGCAGTATGTTATAATATTAGTAGCAGATGTTTTAATTAATATTTTATGCTTAGTATTTGTGATATATATATATATTCACATATATTCATGTATATTCAGAAATGAGCCAAGAGTTTCTTAGAAAGAATTACTTAGTTGTACTGTTTTCAATTAAGCTTCATTCTTTTACTTGACTCTATCCCAGTCCTTCTGACTCTCATCATGCCATCACAATGAAGTCCCCATTCTGAACTGTGCTTGCGGTTTCTTTTTTTTTCTTTTATATGAAAAAAATGGTTTTTTTCTTTATTGTTAAAAGGTTCCATGACATCTCTGAACCCTGGCCTCTCGTCTTCATTTTCCTCTTTTGAGTTCTTTCATTTTCTCTGATTCTCAGTGTTAGTAGACCTCAAATTCCAGTCCTTGGGGACTTATTTTTCTTTGCTAATACAACTACTCCTTAAAAGTTTGCATATAATCCCTGTTTCAAACGCCACAATAAGCTAGACACTCTGTAACCCGATGCTTTCCAAATGTCATTTAACTGACTCCATCTGAATCAGTCTAACAGACATCTCAAAGGCAATATATCTGAAATAAAATCTTGGTCCTTTCTCAGAAATCACCTCTTTCAATTTTCTCACATTATTACGAAATCTGTCATTTTCTGGTTGTTTAGAGGAGGAAATCTTGAGAGTGATATTTGTCTTTTCACTTTTTCTGCTGTACTTCTTTGAGTTGGTCAAGTACAATTGCCTGCCCTTCCAAAGTTATCCAGAACCTGCCACCACCACCCCCACTTCTCTTTGCCTGTTCTGCTACCACTGCTGACCAAGCACCTGCTGCCTTCTTGCCTACATTGCTGAATTGTCCTCCTCTCTATTATCCTTATTTCTTTCCCTACCTCTGTAGATTTTCTCAACAAAGACTCTACAACAACCTTGGTAAAATACAGAGAGATTATGTCATTATTGTGCTCAAAACTATCTAATGGTTTCCAATTTCACTTCAAATTAAAGACAAATTCTTCCCGGTGGTTAAAAGCTCTCACATGACTCACTCTCCCACAATTTTCAAAATTGGTTCTTATTGGTTTCCCTGATGGGCTGCTGTGTTACCCCTGGAGCATGCAGGCACGGCCTCTCCCTGAAGATCAAGAGTCACCATGGAGACTTATGGCTTGAATATGTTGCATCCAACAGATACTTTTTTCCTTTACGACTTTTTACCTTTTCAACAATGCATTCTGCCAGCAGTATCCTCTCTTGCTGAATTTCTCAGTGCTCTTATTACTATCTCTAGAGGATGACCTCTAAAAATCTGTGTTATCGATGACATTTGAGAGCATGGAGAAATTACCAATAGACCACAATAAGTACTTTTAAGTAGATGAACATTTTCTAAGAGAAAATGATCTTTCCAAACTTCTGATGGCTTAGACAACATAAATGAAGGAGGTTAGCATCAGCAGCAGCAACAATAAAAGCTTTAAATCTTATAGCAGGATTAAAAAAAAAGATTACTAGTGTAATAGAGTCATTGGGAAGTTGGCTTAAAATATATAAAGTTTTCAGAAAGGAAAATTTTTTTTCTATTTACTGGAAGTTGTAAACAAAAAATATCAATTATAAGTACAGCAGTGTGTGTGTGTGTGTGTGTGTGTGTGTGTGTGTGTGTGTATGCGCGCACGCGTGTGTATATATCTACCAGTCTGTCTGTTTGTTACCCTGGATCTGGAATTACAGGACATTGTGGGAGTGCTAAAAACTACACTGAAGAAGAACAGAGCTGTTTTTAATGGCTGGACCATCTTTCCAACCCCTGAGGTACTCTTTACTAAGATCGCCAATACTATGCTTTAAAGAGTCTCTATAAAACTAGATTTTGTTATTCATAATACACAATATTTTATTAATTTTCTGCCTAAAGTGGGATTTTCAAATTAGTTTAGTAAAATAAATATAATTAAAATAGGGTTTTAATATGTAGCAACTTAATTACTTGGGTACAGTATCTGTTATCTTCTTTTCAGCTAAGGCACATCCAAATTAAATACTTGATGTGTAAGAATACAGAATAAATGATATGAAAATTTAAATATTCAATAATTAAATGTGAAGTCATTTGAGTGTTAGATATTAATGATGCTGAGTCTAACTCTCACCAGAGTTCAAATGTAAGCATTCAATACACTGGGTCCACTCCCAAATTTTCCAGATACCTCAGTTGTAATTATTCAAATGGCATCTGAAAATGTAGACATATGATAGCATCTATGGCCTTCATCATTTCTCAATTCTGAGAACTCACAGAAGAAGGCCAACAAGAACACAATAAAAAGAACCTTAAAAGTCCTATATGTACATTATAGGTTTAGTATTTTGTTGAATGCTTAAATGGTCTTACAGGACTCATTTTTTTTTCTACAAAAAAGGATGGTACCAGGAAAACCTTGTACCATAATATCACTTTCTATAACTTCTGTCTTAGGGAATGCACACCCAAGTTGTAGACTAGTCATTGTTACAAATATAGGGTTGGGGTGATTGGCCATTCAGTAATGCGCTTGCTACAAAAGCATGAGGACCTGAGTTTGCTCCCCAGAATACACGTGAGAAAGTTAGGCATGATGGCATGCTTACAATCCTAGTCCTGGGTAGGCAGAGATGGGAATGTTCTTGAGCTTTGATGGCCAGACAGCCTAGCCTCGCTGATGAGTTCCAGATCAATGACAAACCCTGTCTCAGAAAACAAAGTGGATGACACATGAGGAAAGATGTCTGAAATTGAATCCTAGTCTCCCACTATCTGCACATGCTCATACACCAAAGGCACAACAAGATGGAGAAGTAAAAAGTAGAAAGAAAGAAAGAAAGAAAGAAAGAAAGAAAGAAAGAAAGAAAGAAAGAAAGAAAGAAAGAAAGAAAGAAAGAGAAAAGCAGATACGGTTTCTGAAGTACTGTATTGATGTACACCTACATTGTCCTTATGTCTAGTATTGTTCTTAGAATTAGATGATTTCATCTCTTCTACTCAAGAAATCTGATGCAAAGGAAAAGATGGTGAACAGACAAGTACAAGGCAGCACAAAGATTATGAAGACACTATCTGGGAAAGGAAACTACTAAGGTACATAAAAGCTGACCAAACCCAGATGGGAAAAAATCACATAAAGATCCATGGGATCTGAGATTACAAATCATCATAAGTGGGACCCAGGTAAACAAAACTGGAAAAATTAGCCAAGCAGAGAAGAATGAGAAAAGACACTGGGAGAGGATGAACAACATATGCCATCTTCATCATTCAAAAGGAAACCTTGTAGTCACCCCTTCATCTCTCTCTTTGTCATTGTCTAGACAATGAACTATTCTCTATTAAGCTATGTTAATTACTGTATTCCAATTCATCTGCATTAAAGGTCGACAAATTATTAGATACATCTTGCGTTACTGGAGAAGCTCTCTGACCCAACCCCCCAAAAATCCTGTCCATTTTTAGGTTAATATCATTCAAGCATTTAGCATTTCTCTGTGGAATCTTCTAAAGAATATTCCATTAGTATGTGGCTATTACCCTCTCTATCCACACAACACATCCATTCTCGGTGATTTTAAAGATCACTTACAAGCATCTGTCAGTGTATACACAGCTGGCTAGCATATACTTCCCTATGCTTTCCACTTCCCTTTATTTTGTACAAAACCCTCGCTATTCTTCAAGGATTATCACAATTTAAACTTTTTTCAAGGTTGACATTCCTTTCCATTTTAAAAGTCAGTTCAAGTTTCCATCTCAGAACACCTGTAGTTTCATTACTCAAATTTTGCTTCTGATTTATTGATTTAAATATGTTTACTAATTGTTTAGAATACAAAAGGTAATATCATAAATGATGCTGATGCAGAAGCAAACTAGGTAAAATGGCTACTGCTGTCATAAAGCCTTTCATTCCTAACCCATAATTAACAACTTAGTGACTGAATTGCCATCATTGCAATATGCTTCCCTGTATATACCTTCATCTATATATACCTACTTCATAAGAATTTTAGATTCCCCATATTTACAAATCACGTCACTTATCTTGTATTATTTCTTTATTATCTGGTTCCTAGAGAGTATTCATAAAAGAGAGGTGAGTTAAAAGTGATAAAAGTGTACTTGAGACTAAATTTAAGATGAAATGATCTTCTCTTTTGTCCCCTGTCTTTATACTTCAAGAAAGATTAACAATATAAAAGTAGCATTTGATTCTAGAATTCAAAACAGCAATTCTCATAGATCTTTATTTAAACTTAAAAATAAGATGACTTTAAAGGCTAATGCATCCAATGAATGGCTATATCTCACTAGGGAACAGAGCTTTTAAAATGTTGCCCAACCTTTTATTAATAAAGCTGCTTCTGGGGAATTTTTCAATCTTTTTGTTTTCATTTTATTTTCTTTCTAAAGTCTCAATATAATTCTTTCCAAATTTTATCCTTTGCAATAAAATTATCTTTATAGTAATAAGACCTATTTTATATAATTATATATAATACATAATTTATATATTACAGATAACCTAACAAACCAAAGAAACTTTATCCAAAGGAGATCTTTGAATAACTATAACTGGAATGAAGTTACTGTAAAGTACTCGAGTAGTATGAAGAACTCTGACTTAATTGACATAACCGTGGTATATCCATGGCTTTGGGGTTTGAGAATGTGTTTGGTAATCTCAACCAATACTGTGCTTCATCAAGCAAATAAAAATCAACTTCAAGTGTTGTCCTGAATTGGCTTTTGCTTTGCTTGGACCCTGCATTTTCAGAACTGCATTCCTTCTCCAAATCCTTTGTTTAAAGAACATGTTGCTCATGGCCTTGGGCAAAACCTACAAAATAATAACATTTGGACCAATATCCTAACATCATGTCACCGGTGTGTGAAAGTCAAGACAGTTAAGGTAGTAATGTATTAAGGACAATGATGTGTGGGAGGGTCCACCTGTATTTCTGTGCTTTGATTGACTGCTAAACTTGCCTAAAGGTGAGATGATCCTTCGGGGTTCCTGATTCGTAAAAGAGTCTGCGAGACATTTTACAGGACACAAAAGAAAGTGACTGAACTGTCTT
>JAQHUG010000379.1:259131-332949 GCA_028555095.1 Dicrostonyx torquatus | reverse complement strand
TCCTGCACCATCGTGAGGAAGCAGGGGGAGGGTGGTGGGGGAGCGGGAGGGCCGGGAACAAGGGGAGTAAATGTAAATTTTTCTTTTATCAATAAAAAAAAAAAATAAATAAATACTTCTGGTCCAAGAACCTATAGCAAAGGCCATAGTGGAGAACTTGCTAAAAGTTCAAAAAAATAGTATCAAATAGACTCCTAATAAGTTATTGTTATACCAATAGACTAGTTCATCTCTCAACCTTTATCAGAATATCTCCTATTTGTAGTAAATGGTGATTAACAGAGACCCACAACTGGCCAAAATCCAGAGAAAAGACTGCAGAATACATAGCTCTAAATGGAATATCTGTATTGCAACTCTTTATCCCAAAGCTCAGGATCATTGCAGAAGATGAGCTGAAAGCAATTAGAGCAAGAGACAGTGAATGAATATAAGGAAGTACCATCCTTGGATGCAGAGCTCAGTTGCACATATGATCTCACAGCGATTATGACAGCATGCACAAACCCCATGCAACTTCAAGCCAGATTAAATCTCTGTGAGAAGAGGGGAAGAGGGCAGAAGTCCCACCCCTAACTTAGTAGTTGTAGGCAACTGATAGCTTCTGAAATAGGCAGAGTTGCCACTGGTAGAACCAGGCTCCAGTGGAACCCACACTGCCATGAATATATGGGCAGCACAAACAGGTCTTGTTGGGTGGGTGGAAAAAAAGAAAATGAAGTAAGGAATAGTGAATCTGGAAAGAGCTGAAGGGATAATAATATTATTAAAAGTTGCTATATGAAATTCTCATGAGTTAATAGAAAACTAAGTCCAGCAGTGGAGGTGCATGCCTTTAATCCCAGCACTCGGCAGGCAGAGGCAGGAAGAGCTCTGTGAGTTCGAGACCCTGGTCTATAAGAGCTAGTTCCAGGGAAGGCTTCAAAACCAAAACAAGATAGATAGATAGATAGATAGATAGATAGATAGATAGATAGATAGATAGATAGACAGACAGACAGACAGACAGACAGATAGATAGATAGATGAGAAAATGTTGTAAAGAAGAGAAATAAGATAGTGTTATCCTACCATTCATACATAATAATTGACTTTTCAAATATGTTCAATGCTTTTATTTTTCTAGGCCATAATAAATTTAAAACAATTATTTTCAAGAGTAGTAACCTTGCTATCCATAGCCACAGTTTACTGTAAAGGCAATGTGAGGCTTCCATTACCCTTCCCACCTCATTACCAGATTTGCAGCACAGTCTGCCAGCATCTCTGAAATCTCCCACACTCTTCAGAGCCCGATTTCCTGAAATTTTCTTTTTTCAAATCTTGATGAGGTCCACATATAAAGTTAGTAAGCATACAAATGAATGATGTTGATCTCATAACTGCAGCTCAACAATTTTCCTGTAAGCAACACAATTCCTTTTTGATGTACAACTGTATTTCTCTCCATTGCTGTTCATCTTGGTTTCTCAATTTATTTTCTAAAGCACAGAGTATACAGCATTTTGTAAAATACTTCAATATAAAAAAAAGAAGATAGAATTTAAAAAAAGCAGGAATAAGATGGCCTGTCCTCACTTTCTGGGAAATTATTGAAGATGATAAGGATCTCAATACCTCTACAGAATCCAGGGCTTTGTATTACAAATTGAATTTTGTCTCTCCAAAGAGATAGAGTCACATTGTCACTTTAAGTACCTCAATATGGGACCTACTGTGAAAAAACTGACTGCAGAGGTGACTGACTTAAAATGAAGTCATGAGGGTGGTCCTTAACCCAGTACAGGCAGTACCCTTCTAGAAAGAAGATAATGTAGCATAAAGATAGATACACATAAAAGGAAAACAATACCAAACAACACAAGGAGAAGATGGTCATGTGGATGGATGATGTCTCTACAAGTCAAGCAATGCAAAGTGTAGCTGGAAAGCACAAGAAAATCAAAGAGAATATGATGTCACAATACCTTCATTTCAGACTTCAAACATCCAAACCCATGAAACAGTGAGTTTCTGTTGTTTTAATCCACCCAGAACTTTGTATTTTATTGGCAATAGCCCCCCAAAATGAATACAGATGAGGATGAGGTTATAATAGTACAGCAGTGAAAACGAGACAGCTACAAAATGCTCAAAATTACGTGAAGGACAAGGATCTCTAGATAGCTGAGATTTCTATGCCAGTGTTTATTTTTAATTGACAACAAGCACTTCATTTTCTTTTTGTCAAAATAAATTGTCTAGCTATTACCAATATGTAACTGTTCTGGATATTTTTTGTCAATTTCACAAAAGCTAAAGTCATCTGAGAGTGGGGAATTCCTGTTAAGAAAATGACTCCATAAGGTTGGGATGTAGGGATGCCAGTAAGGCATTTTCCTTTTTTTATTTATTTACTTTTTTTTACATACCAATCCCAGTTCCTCCTCCCTACTCTCCTCCAGCCCCCAGCCCCCCAAATACATTCCCCATTAGCTCCTCAGAGAGTGTAAGACCTCGTCTGAGAAGTCAACTAGGTCTGTCCCATCACCTCCGTGAGGCAGGACCACCCCTCCCGCCACATACACATCATGCCTAGGCTGAACAAGGTATCACTCCATAGGGAATAAGTCAGTTCATGCATTAGGGGTAGATACTGGTCTTACTGTCAGTGGCCCATAACCTACCCTAGCCACATCATTGTCACCTGTATTCAGGAGGCCTAGTTCGGCCCTACACAGGTTCCCAAGCTGTCAGTCCAGAGTCAGTGATCTCCCAGTAGTTTAAGTCAGCTGATTCTATGGGTTTCCCCCATCATGGTCTTGACCTTCTGTTTATATTATCACTTCTGCCTCACTTTGATTATACTCTAGGAGCTTTGCCCAGTGGTCCATTGTGGGTGGTGACATCTGGGCTGGTGGACCTGGGGTCTAAAAGAAAATAGGTAGAGAAAGCCATAAGGAGCAGAACTCTTCTGTGGCTTCTGCATCAGCTCTACATCCAGGTTCCTATCCCGTCTGAGTTCCTGTCCTGACTTTCTTCAATGAGGAACAGCAATGTGCTAGACTAAGCTGAATAAACAATTTCCTTCCCAAGTTGGTTTTTTGTCATGGTGTTTCATTGTAGCAATTGAAACCCTAAGTCAACATTATACAACAACTTAGCTAGTCATCTTCTCTCCTAAAAGACGATTTAATACTATTAATTAGACCAGCATGCACTTTCTCTAAGATAGTTCAAAACAACTAAACAATTAGTATTGATCTGATACCTTACGTTTTATGCACATGTTTTATTAAGCATACATTTTAAACATTTTTTCAATTTGAACATTTCCATTTATTATAGATAGAAAAGTACACAATTTGAAAGCAATAACAAAACAGTAAAAGAAAATTCTGAGCACTAAAAGCACATATGTAAGTGATAATCATGAAATCTAGCAATGGTATGATTCTTAAGTTGAAGACTGTTTCTAATCATTATTGTGATATAGATGTGTGTATATACTTTTTAGTTCTCATATTTAAATGTTAAATTCAGTGCCTCTAGGAAAAAAATGTGTCATAAGGATGAGTTTAAAAATTGATCAACACTGCTTATATTTATTACACTAAAATACTTACTTGTAACTTTTATAACGACTCTGAGTAGCAGGCTCATTTTTTCCAGCAGAGAATAAGACCTTTGCTGAATTTATTGGCTCTAAACCAACAGTGAAAAGGCAGTGGTGACCTCTGCCCTGTACCTATTGGATTTGTAACTCACACCCAGTCTCTAGCACTGATATTTACAGCGCCTGTGCTGTGGTTGTAAAGTTCTTGGCGAACAAGAGCCTAATAGGCTGGCATGCAGAAGAGAATGCTAACAGTGTGTACCGGAAAAGGGCCTAAAGGGCATCAGTCAGGAAGTCTGTTGAGGTTCTGAAGCTCCAGCTCCTTGATTTCAGGTGTATTACAACCTCTCTATGTTTCTACTGTTTCTTAAGATAGAATGTATGAGAAAGGCAAAGCAAATCCATCCATTAAAGAGTTGTCCACACTAGTTTTTGTCCCTTTGCACAATGCTCTAAGTTTTGGTCACTATAGCATACCTACAGCAGCCCTACTCTCCATCCCTACATCCTCTTCCTGCAAAATGACATTGGCTGACAGTTTCCAGCGTCTCTTCTGTTTTTGATGCACAAGCTTCTCGTTAAACGTATCAGTTAATGAAGTAAGCTCTATTTGCAATTCATACATTGCTCTAGGGAGTCCTACATGTGTGCCAACTCCCACACCACACAAGCTCACTCAGCTGTCTCATCAACAGCCAAAATAGAGACCACAGAGATAACTTCCTTCTGTTCATGCTTCTCTCCTGTACTATGTCCTTATGAATTTCACCCTCTAAATTTATTTATTTTACATCCCAACTGCAGTCTCTTCTCCCTCCTCTCCTCCCATTCCTTTTAACACCTGTTGTTACCTCCCCATCCACTCCTCCTCTGTTGCTGTTCAGAAAAAGGGCAGGCCTCCCGTGGGTATCAGGAAAGCATGTCATATCAAGATGTGGTAAGACTAAGCACCTCTCTTTGTATTAAGGCTGGGCAACAAGGCAAATCAGTATGAGAAACAGGTTCCCAAAAGCCAGCCAAAGCATTAGGGGCAGCCCCTGCTCCCATTGTTAGGAGTCCCACAAGTAGACAATGTCGCATATATGTAGAGAGCCTAGATCAGTCTCATGCAGGCTCTCTGATTGTCAGTTCAGACTCTATGAGATCCTATGAGTCTGTGGGTTTTCTTCAGGGAAATGCATATCAAAATGACTCTGAGATTCCATCTGACACCTTTCAGAATGGCTAAGATTTAAAAAAAAGGTGACAAATGGAGTATTCCTCCATTGCTGGTGGGAGTTCAAACTTATACAGTCACTTTGGAAATCAACATGGCAGTTTCTCAGAAAACTGGAAATCAATTTACCTCAAGACCCAGCTGTACCCCTCTTGGGCCTACACCCAAAGGATGCTCAATCATACCACAAGGACACTTGCTCAACTATGTTCAAAGCAGCCTTACTCGTAATAGCTACAATACGGAATAAGCCTTGATAACCCTCAACTGAAGAGTGGAGAAAGAAAGTGTGGTGTATTTACACAATGGAGTATTATTCATCTGTAAAAAAACAATGACATCAGGAAATTTGATGGCAAAGAAACAGAAGTAGCAAACCTCATCCCGAGTGAGGTAACCCAGACCTAGAAAGACAAACATGGTATATCCTCACTTACAAGTGGATATTAGCTGTGATATCCATGCTACAATTCACACCTCCACAGAGGCTAGGTAACAAGAAAGGCCCAAGGGTGAATGCACGGATTTCCCTAAGAAGTGGAAATATAAGATATTTCCTGGGTGGACTGGGGGAGGGTGGGGATGGGAAAATAAGGGATCAGGTTAGGGACTGGATGGAGGGAGAGAAATGAAAGAGATGACTGGAAAGGAGGTGCATTTTGAGGTCGGTAGAAACCTGATGCAAGGGAAACTCCCAAGAATATACAAGGATGACCAGAACTAAGACTTCTGGCAACTCTGGATATATAGCCTGAACCAGCCATCTCCTGTAACCAGGCAAGACTTTCAGTAGAGAGATTGGGACACCACTTCAGCCACGCAAACTTTGAACAACAGTCTGTCCTGCCTATGGAATGTGCTGAGATAAGAGTAGCACAGAGACTGTGAGAGTGGCCAACCAGTGACTGGTCCAGCCTGAGACCCATGCCACAAGAGTAAGTCCACCCCTGACACTGCCTGGAGTGCCAGGACTCAGAGACTGAGTAGCCCAGAGATCTGAGATAGATGCAAACATGACTGGAGGAAGAGAAAATAAGTCAGTGTAATGATCCCTAACGATATTCTCCTATGCTTATAGATTGATGACTATTCCAATTGTCATCAGAGAGCCTTTCCCTAGCAACTGATATAAACTGATGCAGAGACCCATAGTCAAAGATTAATTTGAGCTCATAGAAGCCTGCTGAAGAGGAGGAAGGGCTGTACTAGCCAGAGGAAAAAAATAGTTTCTTAATACCTACTTAATACAGTAGGTACATATCTGAGCTCTTTATATGCATCTGTAAGTATGTCAGGTCAGGTGCAGACATGGCATGAATCGACACCATAGTGACCTTCTCCAACCTCAGCGAGGCTCTTGCTAATCCTGCCCATATAACATAAGAGGGAGAGGACTGTTAGGTGTCAGGATAACATATCTCAAAGAAAACCTGCATCATACAGAACTAAAACAGTTTTCTACTGTAATGCTTCTTGGTATTTAATGAGCATCATTATCTGCAAAGGGGTAAGAGAGTGTTAATGAACAACTGTTCT
This sequence comes from Dicrostonyx torquatus, assembly GCA_028555095.1. Classification (NCBI taxonomy): domain Eukaryota; kingdom Metazoa; phylum Chordata; class Mammalia; order Rodentia; family Cricetidae; genus Dicrostonyx; species Dicrostonyx torquatus. The sequence continues at coordinate 326,602 of JAQHUG010000379.1, read as the reverse complement.
GAGACTAATTTGCCCATGCAAACCTTTCCCATGCAACACCCAGAATCAAGAAAATTCTGGTCAGAACATAACTTGATTAGCTTTCATTTAGCAGATCTAGGACATCTGTGACTTTGGACAGAACTTAAGTGCCTTGCTTTATACTCACCCCAAGGAGCAATTTGGAATTCAGATGAGAAACTTGCTTTACATTAAGTAACCTTAATAGTTTTGCCAAGCCAATTTAACCCAATTATTTTCATTTTAGTATTATGAAGTTGTTATCTCTATGTGCAAAGTAGCAAATGGAACAGAGAATCCAAACATTTGCTCAAGGGACCAAAAAAAAAATATGAACTCACAGAACTAAGAGCTTATATTATGCCATGTGATAATCGAACCAGTATTTGAATCCTGTTTTAAAATTCTTGGTTTTAGAATTATTATCTTGAAGAAAGACAAATAAATGAAAAAAATCTAAGAAAAGTTGACTCAATCAGATTGAGTCAATAGTAGATTTAAATCAAAGAGAAATCAAAATCAACAGACCACTTCAAAGAAAGTAGGTTTTGGTTCCTTCTATTTTAAGAACATACAGTAACATAGGCAAGTAAACTTTGGAAATTATATTCTCATGGTTACCTTAGAATAACTTACAATAAAAACGCTGACTTTTTTATGCAGTCTTCCAAGTTTATAATAAAGAACTTTTTCCTGAGAATTTTATGTCACTAATTTTAAAGAAAGTTTTGTATCATAAAGTACACACTTCAACCTTGACTATTTCTGTGCAACAGCAGTAGTAACAGAGATGATCACTAACATTCTGTCTAGGATTTACTATGTGTCAAGCCCCACAATGAGAGCTTTAAAGCATATCTTATTTAAGTCTCACTGCCAACTCCCCAGGTAAGTAGCTATTATTATCCCGCATTACAGAGAAAGACAGTGCATTCTAGAAATGCTGCTCTGTCTTTCCAAGTCACAAGCAGAACTACATTCAAACCTCTGGCCATTTGGTTTCAGAAATCATTTCCTAACTGTCACACTACAGTGATTTCTGAATAACAAAGGCATACTAAATTTAAGGAATAGCATTAGTATATTAGGAAGAATACCTGACCTTGTGGCATAATATATCATATAGATATACAGCTATTCCTGGAAGACTTAATAAAAAAGGGTGACACATTTTATAAATGGTCTGAACAAATCCATCCTGAATAAACAAGGCAACCATAACAGCACCTGTTTGTTGACCTGACCAATGATATTACAAAACCAACTCACCCTAGAAGACAATATCATAGCATGACCTGTTAACTTCTATCCATAATTGGCCTTGAACTTCTTTCCTGAACAAAGAGAAAAGTGGTGAGTTTTAAGGTGACCCCAAAACTTTGCAGGGAATGCCTGTGGGGTTGACATGCATGTATCACCCCTGCCTTTCCTGCACTACTCTGTCTACAAACTATATATTTGACTCTTCAAGTTTCCTTCAAGCCCCAGCATCTATGATCCCTCCAGAAAGTAAACTACCCCAAAGTGTAAGGTTACATTTCTTTGACTGATACCTTAGGGCCTCAGGTTCCCAAATTGCCAATTAGTATACTGCAGATGAAATGCAATGTCCTGAATGAGTTAGTGTTCCAAAGAGGCACCGAGATGTTTTTTATTCACCTTGAGGCCTGGCTGGTGGAAGCTCCCTGTCTAAGAACCAGTGCACCATTGTGAAATATGTATCCTGAGAGCCCACCTAGGTTCATTCACCTCTGTCTAAATCTGCCACACACCTACACATGAAAAATGAAATAAACCACAATGTATTCATGAGGCAAAGTGACATTATCTGAGAGAAACTAATTGGAAAACTTTTATTTTATCTGAAAATACCCTGAAGTTAACATTTATCAAAAGCTGTGTGTCCTGAGTGGTTATATATGGCACTCTTCAAACACTGAGCAGTTAATGTACCACCTTATCTTTCTAAAGCCAATAATCTTTTCCTTCATATTTCACCTTCTGTGGAGTCATGTAAGGAACTATGAGACTGTGGGGTTACATGTACAATACAATATGCAGTGTTTCAATGTACCTTTGTGGGAGCATGGAGGATTTCCCCTCACTTGCACCACCATCATTCCCTGATACACTGGGACCTTCCTCCTGGTACAATTCTTTGTCCCTAGTCCCACAGTCTTCATATCTGTATATTGCATCCCTGCCTTTTGCTACCCCTCATTTCACACATGGATAAAAGGTACATTTACAATGGACTTCAAGGTGAGAGAATTTTGAAAGCACAGTTAATTGCTGTTAAGGGATTAGGTTCTGGTAATGCCAGAATCTTCAGATTGGTTCATAACATTAAGCCGCACAATAGCTCACTGTCAAGTTAGAGCCAGGACATAAATGTAAAAAATGACTTCACCAGGTTACACTTTCTGCTCACTCAGCAGATAACTATGTGGGCATTTCTGCTGCACTGGAGCTGTAGCAGTGCTTGAAGGAATTGGCCTTCCTCTCTCAAATCTTCTGGTTAAATGAACATACATAATAATGGACACAAAATTTCATGGTCTTCACACCCTAGTGTAAGAACTGAGGACACCTGAGGTGACACAAAGAAAGATGCACTTTCTCTATCTTTGGTCCAACTTCTGTTGTTCCTCATGAGTCTTAATTGAATCCAATGGCTTTGTCACCTGGAACAATAGTAATCACAGGTTAAGTGTATTGCATTTTTTCTACTGGCTTCCTGGCTTATCTGAAGAATTTAACATAGCACTCCCCTTAAATTCCAACATTCCAGTGAAAGTTTTATGAAAATACTATTTGTCTCTTTAATAAATGAAACAACTGAGGCAAGAAAGTTTAAAAGACTTGTCCACGATCCTGCAGTTACTAAATGGGAGCAATAGGACTCTATCATGGGTAATTCAATTTCAGAGGTCATGTGTTCAACTAATCCAGTAACCTGCCTATCCTGTCTATATCTTTATAACTAAGATAGTCTCAGCATAATTCTAATCATCCACCACATACATACTTTTGGGTAGCCAACAAATGTATTATGAGCACTCTCTTGGAACACGGGACTGAAAAGTCATAAATATGAAAATATAAAGACATTGCCCCTACCCACCAGAAAATATAGAGTTAAGAGAGAGAAAAAGATGGCTTGAAACAAAAGTCACCATGATGCAGATGATAACCTGAATGAAAAGTCAACTCGGGAACTAGATTCAATTAAGACACACAAGGGGCAGCAAAATTTGGGTCCAAGAAAGAGAAAATACATCCTTTGGTACATCCTTTAGTGTATCACCCCAGACATTCTCACCTCTGTCTCTAGGGTATGATGACAGTGTATTGAGATATTGTTTCTTATTATGTTCATATTTTCTCAAAATTACACCACAGATATTATCAACTTATGACTAGCTTGAGGGAGACAAGCACGGTTGTCCTCTGGTTTTATTTCCCCGCTCCTTAAGGGTTACAAGAAATTGTTAGCCTTCAGAGGTAAAATCAGAGATCTTTGAGTCAGCCGAAGTGATGAGCAGAGACAGCATATAACATGCTCCTGAAAAGCCATGAGCTGGTAACGTATAAGACCTGAAGTAGAATGAGGTGGGGACAACAGAAAGGCAGGCTGAAGAAGAAATTGTGAGTCATGTATGCACAGATTTGCCTTCCACATCAAGGAAACAAAACGTCTCCAAGGAACTAAAGACTTCTAATGGAAATACTGAAATGATCAACCATGTTTTAGGACAGTGATTTGGACTCTATTTTGCCTAGTAGTTTTAACCCAGTTATCATCATCTAACCCAGTTCTGTATTTGAGCACAGACAACAGCAAACCTTTTTCTCCCTTTCCTTGCCAAGTTTGAAATTCTTCACCAAGAGCTCAGAAAAACAGCCCATGAAAGGATATATTCTCAAAATATTTAAATATACTAAATTTAAGTCTGAACTTCAAATCTCTTTCTTCATGTTAACCCCTTTGATTTTACAAAGCACAAGCACAGTATAAAAATGAGGAGAACAAGAAAATGCCACTTTGAATATGATAAATGGAATGTTAATGCTGTTCTCTAAGAACATTTTTCTTTTTGGGAAAAAATTTAAATGAATAACAGAAAATAATGCCAAAAGTCAAAACCTAGTAATTGAACTGAGTTCAGTCACTTAACATCTATATACAACTCAAGCATCCATGCTGACATAACTTCACTCTCATTCTTTCTACCCACAGCTTTAGGGCAACGCTACTAAACCTCCTAAACATTTTAGAGACCACTCTTGTGTGTTTCAGTAACTATATTTTCTTGTACTTCTTTATGATTCACGCGGGCAAAGGACTGTATGATATACTCATCACTCCATAGGTTGTACATAGATGTTAAGTGATACAGTGAGTGGAAGATAAGTTCTCAGGCTTCTCTCACATATCTGAAGGATCCAGAAGGGAAATTATTTGAGGAGATGGCTTAAGAACCTTAGCCTTGGGCTTCATTTACTCCAGGTTGAGATCAGAAAACCCCAGACTTTAGGCTGATGCTCTAATGGGATGAAAGACTTGTCTAGAGAGGATTAATACATTTGTGCATGTCCTGGAGGCCAAAGGACATCCAGTGGTAGGGTACTGCTATTGAATCTCCATTGACTCCTGCTATTTCGTATCCATATCTTCTGTATGGACTAAATTGAAGACTCTATCATTATTAACATATGTGGACATAATGGATGCTACTGTAGAGAGTGAGTTCTAAAACAACAGATACATTTTATCTCAGCTTATTTTACTTTCCCTCCCTAATAATTAGCCCTCTGAGAAGACAAATTATTTATGGAAAGGACCATGGATTGGGGGCCTTCCAGCAACTATGTAAGTAAACTTGAAAAATAGATCACTCATAGCCAGTGTGAGGGAAAAGCGCCTACCACCACCATCATCTTGAATACTATCTTATAAAAGAACTCCAGCTGCATGCATGCAGCTAAAGTTAACTCCATATTTCTCAGCCAAAAATAATGTCTGCTGAATTCTATTGCAACAGTTTTGGTTAATTTCTGATGCAGGACCAAATAATTAATTCAGATTTTATTAAAGGCAGTGCAAATTAAAATATACACAGCTCAGATTCTGAAACAATAATGTTCTTTCTTACATAGTTTCTCGACCTGGATGGTTTTAATGTCAGTAATTCTAGGAGAATAGTTTCAGAATTTCTGAATAACTAGGGATGAATAGCTATACTCCACAAAAATTTATAGCTTCAATGATAAGTGTTTAAAGAAAAGAGACTGTAGCAGCAACAATGGCGTGATAACTAAAGCTCGTGTTTATATAGGTTTTAGAGGTGACAGAGTAGATTTACATAAATGACATTTCTGAAAAAATAACTCTATGAACTTGGGTCCTATAATTTGGTTTTAAAAATGAATAATGTTTATGATAGAAAGCTAAACAGGACCACATTTGTCTTTTAGGAAATTGCAAAATGGGACTTGAATATTTGTCTACTGACTCCACATTGATCATCATTCTCATCTGTCTTGTTTTGTACAGGGATGTGAGTCTGTGGATCTAGACCTAGACGAATTATCAGGTGCCATGTATTATTTAGTTCTTACAAATTTAAAATATCTTTGAAATCATACTGACTTATTTTGTTTAAAAGCCGACAGCTACATGGCTCTATTGCATAAAAGCAAAATGAGCAAGTTTTATTAAACAAAATCAGTTTTAGACAAGCGTTCATTCACTGTTACTTCAAACCAGAGTCATGATGCTTGCCTCCGATATAAAATTTGAGGGATCTCGAGTATAGTGCTAAATTATTTGTATTTTAATAAATAAATCTTGCCTGAAGACCAGAGGCAAAGTTAAAGCCACGGAAAGTCAGGTAATGGTGACACATATCTTAAATTCCAGGATTTGGGAGACAGAGGCAGATGGATTTCTGTGAGTTCAAGGCCACCATGGTCTACACAAGAACAATGCAGAAACAAATCCAGGTGGTGGTGGTCTTTAGTCCCAGTACTAGGGAGTCACACTTTTAATCCCAGCATTAGAGGGAATATAAAATGAGAGAAGCGAAAGGTTTATTCTGTTTAGTTTGCAGTTGCCCAGCCAATGTAGAGGTAAGACTTTTCTATTGGCTTGGCTGCCTTGCTTTTCTGGTTTTTGGGTTGAACCCCAATTTCTGTCACTGGGTTTTTATTATTCATGCTACACTCAAGATATGAAGTCTGATTGTATCTTTCTGTATTTCTTTATTATTTATTGCTACTGGGTTTTTTTCTAAAATACTAAAGGTCCAATTTGCCTCAACTTGCAGAAGGCACTGAAAGTAATTTCCTGTAAAGTGAATCTAAACGATTATCTTCATCATATGCACCAACATAAAATAATATTCTATTCACAAGTTAAAATAGGCACCAGACTCAGTGATTTGTGAAGGGAGGATATGACAAAAATCAGAAAGGACAAAAAGGGGAAAGAAGGAGGACTTTAAAAAATCATGTAAAACAAGACTTAAGTTTTTAGACTCCTGTAGTTTTAGAAGACATAAAAAATCATAATGTGGGTTTGATTTATATATTTTATGCAGTAAAGACCAGTTTTATGTTAATTTGTTAGTAGTGGTTTTATGAAACTATACATATAACTGATTTTCATGATAAACCAAGGAGCTTTACATTAAAAAACTGGTATTTCAACTCTTCTAAGGGTTTTATTCACATTATCAAAGTTGAAGAAGTTTACATTTATGAGATCTTAGATGCCCAGTGAAAAATCTAAAATTTTGTGATTAAAATATTTTGTTTATATGGCAATTTATAATGGGCAAATTCATACATTTTTCTTTGAATATTTTTACAAATAAGGATATTTACATAAAAGTATAGTTTTCATTTTAAGAGAACTGTTTCTCATTCTTCTTCCTCAGAAATCATAATATTTCTTTATAACAGCATAATCTTTTCCAGAGGGACAAAATTTGATGTCATAAACAGCCATTATGCTTTCAAGAGAGCAATCAGCACAGGCAGTGGAAAACTTCTCCTTTTTGTAAAACAGCTTTGTTTACAAAAGGATGTCTTAACATTTGACATAATAGTCAAACTCTAAAACTTTTTTTTCTTTCAACAGATACTCGAACACTTAACACTTCTAAAGATAATATGCACTGTATCATTAAATGGATAACATCCTCTTAACATTGTCAAGAAATAATTTTATTTCTTGATATTCCTCAAAATTGTTCTTCCTTCAAGTGGCTAAAGAAGAATTTCTTCAACTATAATTAAATAAGTTTTATTACACAGGACCTCAGAAACTTCAAGCAATTTTATACACTTTTTATTGTAGTTGTAAACATATAAATTATATTGCACTCTCTTACACATAATTTAAAAATATGTATCAAATACCAATACTTTTAACTCCAGCTATACTCAAAAGAAAGACTATAATTCCTCCATAACAAGAATAAGGCTTTACACTTTGGTCCCTTCACACTTTGCTGCATTTCTCCTCTGTTTTCTTCCTACCTCTTCTGATCCCCTTCCCTGTCAAGATAGATATATATTTTTTGACAATGGAAACCTCATCATATGGCCAGTATCATTGAAAGCATTTGTTGCTTGATGATTTGTACTTCCAGTAGATACTTGGCAAATATCTTCTAAAACGGAGTAGGATGTCATCTTTTTCCTTAGGTATTTCTGCATTCTCAGACAGTATACATGAATCTCTTCTGAACTATCAAAACTAAACTCAACTAACTGGCTTCTCTACTTCCCTCTCCCTATAAGAAGTAAATTCCACAAAGCATATGCATTTAAGACACAGAAAGTGAACAATGATATTTAGTAATACAACAGATGGGCAAAGGCTGCAATCAATATGAAGTGAATGTACAATAGTGTGATTTAAATTGATTATATTTAAGACTACACCAAGCTTGTGTAGAGAGCAAGAGAAAACATAGCACCTGATTCCCTCACATATTACAGTTATAGGAACCTAAACAGCAGATATATCCACCAACACAGAAATGAAACCTCATGTTTATCTGTACAGGGACAGCCAGATCAATTTCGGAAAAGAAGCAAGAATATACACTGAAAAAATTAAAGTCTCCTCAATAAAATGATTTTGCATGAACTAAATGTTTATGTAAAAATGAGATTTTATAGCTTACCATATAGACAAAAATATACTGAAAATGAAGAATATGCCTACAAATATGACCAGAAACTACTAGTGAAAACATAGGAGGAATGATTCAGGACATTGGTTTTAGTAAAGACTATCTGGATATGACCAACACAGGAGAGGCAACCAAAGGAAAAGTGAAGAAGTAAGTGGCACTTGAAGGGGTGGGGTGGGACCAATATGGAAATCTAGTGCAGTAGAAACTCCCTGGAATTAACTAGGGTGACCCTAGTGAAGATGCCTAGTAATGGGGCCTGACCATCTTCTGTAACCAGGTAAGACTTCCAGCAGTGGGTATGGGACACCAAACCAGGCACAAAACCCTGGACGTACAATATCTCCTCCCTGCAAGATGTGTTAGGTAATGGTTGCTCAGGACTTATAGGAGTGGCCAGTCAATGAAAGGTCCAACTTGAGGTTCATGCCAGAGAAGAGAATCCATATTCAACACTACCTGGCTGGTCAGAAACCAGAAGCTGGATGGTTCAGAGATCTAGGTTAGATCCAAACATGACAGGAAAAAAAGTCAATGAAATGATTCATAATGATATTCTGCTATACTCATAGATTGGTGCCTATCCCAACCATCATCATGGAGGATTCATCCAGCAACTGATAAGGAGTAGATGTAAAGATACACAGCAAACAGACCTTGGAGAATCCCCACAAAAGAGGGGAGGAAGGACTATGGGAGCCAGAGGGTTTGAGGTCACCACAAGAACAGTGCCTACAAAATCAACTAAACAGAGTTCATGGGAATTCACTGAGATTGAATCGGTAATCACAGAGCAAGAATGGGATTGCGCTAGGTCTTCTGCATATGTGCATAGCTATGTAGATTGGTGCTCTTGTGGAACTCCTAAAAATGGGACTGGGAGGTATTTCTGACTCTTTCACCTACTCTTGGGACCCTTTTCCTCCTAGTCTGTTGCCTCGTCCAGCCTTGACATGAAAATCTGTGACAAGTTTTATTGTAACTTATTAAGCTGTGTTTGGTTGATATCTCTGGGAGGCTTCCTTTTTTCTGAAAGAAAACGGAGAAGGAGTGGGTCTAGGGGAGAGAGAAGAGAAAGAGAAAGAGTAGACGGGGAGGAAACAGCAGTAGGGATGTAATATATGAGAAAATAATAAAATGATTCCAAACAACAAAGGAAATTGACAAGAGTAAAGAGACAATTTCCAGAATAAGAGAAAATATTTGTAAACCAATCATTTTGTAAAAGGCTACCTTCCAGAATATATAAGGAATTCAAATGACTTGACAAAGAAAAATAATATTGCGATTAAATTTTGTCTAAATGGAGATGTTTTTAAAAATGAATTTACAAATCACCAAGAAGTTTAGGAAAAGATGTTCATTGACACTAATTCTTAAGGAGCAGCAAATCATAACTGCAATGGAATATCACCACATATAAGTTGAATGGCTACTACCACAAAGACAATGTCTTTACAAGGATTTAGAAAAATTTCCACATCCATATAGCAAGAGTGTAGACTAACAGACACCTCATTGCTTTCAATATCTAGGAAGCAATTTACTTTATGGTACAGCAATCCCACTGCTGAGTAAATAGTCATTAGAGAAGTTAATTGCCACAGAGATGCCATAAAGTAGATTATCATAAATTCTCCTGCCCATGGAATAGGTGTGTCAAAGAGATATTCTCATATTTAATGCATCACTACTCATGTTACTCAATTATGGAATTAACTAAAGTGTCAATTGGCAACCAAATGGTTAAGGAAAATATGGTTAATACATGCCATAGAATATTACTTGACCATACAAAGAATATTATTTTATCATTATAAGCAATATGGATCGAACTCAAAGGATTCATGGTAAGAGAAAAAAGTCAGCCATGAAGGGCAAACATTGCATACACTCACTTATGTGAAACAGAATAATACAGTGGTTAGCAGAGCCTATGAAGCATGTGGTGGAAAGCAGGATGGCTGAAAGCGTGGTTAATGAGTACAGAAACGGAGTGGTGAGGAGAGTAATTTGTTCTTCAGCCTGGTAGCCTAACTGTAATTGGTGACAACTATTTGAATACATCAACATAACTAGTAGGGAGGATTTTAAATGTTTCTAACAGAAGGAAACAGTAAATACCCAAGTTCACAAGTAATGCCAGTTCCTCTGTTTTGATCATTATACACGGCATGGTTTAAAATGTCACACTGTACCCCATGTCTTAGTTATGGTTTCTATTGCTATGATGAAATACCATGACCAAAGCAACTTAAAGAGGAAAGGATTTGTTTTGCTTATACTTCCAGATAACAGTCCATCATTAAGAAGTGAGGATAAGAACTCAAACAGGACAAGAACCTGGAGGCAGAACTGAAGCAGAGACCATGGAGGAGTACTGCTTATTGGCTTCCTCCCTATGGCTTGCTCAGCCTGCTTTTCTATAGAACACAGGACCACCAGCCCAGGGTTGCACTACCTGCAATGGACCAGACCCTCCTGCATCAACAACTACAGGCTTGCCTATGGCCTGATCATATGAATACAATTTCTCAACTAGGGTTCACTTTTCTCAGATGACTCTAGTTTATGTCAAGCTGACATAAAAACTAGCTGACATACCTCATAAAAATACACACAATTAACATCAATTCAAATGATAAATGTTTTTAAAAATGAAGTCTGCACTTGGGAGGTAGAGGCAGGCGGATCTCTGTGAGTCCGAGTCCAGCCTGGTCTACAAGAGCTAGTTCTAGAACAGGTTCCAAAGCTACAGAGAAACCCTGTCTAGGAAAAAAAAAAGAAGCCCAACTTGTGGTCCTAATTATAATACAGAAGTTAGGAATAAATGACATTTTATGATTTTTCAGTGTTCTTCATATAAGGATAAAGAGACATTTTTTATAATATAAGTGGTATTTAAATGTCTCAGATAAGTGAAAACATTGTCATAGTTAATAGTCAAAGAATATATTAATGTGCCAGATATTATTAACATTATCTAACTTAATTGTCAAAGAAAATTTTTTAGTAAGTAGATTACAAAAAATTCTATTTCTTGGCTAATGAAATTAATACTTGAAAAGAGGGCCACAGGTAATAATGATAGAGGACAGAGAAAGATCCTAGTATTCAATGATGCTATCGTAGACATTCCCATAGATGCTAGAAAATAAAAGACTTTATCCATGACTTTATATATTTTTAAAATGTCTTCATGAACATTACTTTTCAAAAGTAACAAAACTAAATTTTCCAAACATGAGACATTCAAACAGCAACTTTGATAAATTGGAAAGACCCACAGGAGGTAGGAAGCAGGAAACTGTGACCTTACTTCAGCACAGAGATATCTACACAAATATTTCCATGAGAAACATACATATGTTATTGAATGGCAAATAATACCAAGATGGGGTTACTTTACTGATGTAGCTTTAGGAGATCAGAATAAATGTTTAGATTTAGACTACAGTATAAATGAAAATGTAGAGCATGTATTTTTACTTCTAAATAACCTCCTTGTTTTCCCTTTGCCTAAAGCAGCACTTTAGCCAGTCTTTCAAGTCTCCACAAATCCACCTGGCATTTGATTATTTCTGAACAGCATTTGATACAGAGCATCATTATTTGAAATATAGTTGAGCCCCTAATCCATAATTTCCCTTTCTACTGAGACGTTTTCTCATGGTCAAAACCTACACCAGAAATTAAGTGATAATTATTTCTAGAATAAACAGCTTGAAAGATTTGGAGTTCATGCTATTTTGAACAACATGCTTAAAAATCTCCCTCTATCCTTCTCCGTCTCACCTCCAATGGGAATCATCCCTGTGGCCATTCTGTCTGTCTTTATATGTCACCCATGTGTTAGTCACTTGGCAGCTCTTTCTGTTACTGAAATGATTGCTGCATCATTGAAACGCAGGTGTTCAAGAAAGCCTAGTTCATACTGAGTGAAGGCATGAACTGTGAGAGCAGTGACACTGGCCATTCTTATGCACAAAAGAGCAGCTGTCAGGTGCTTTCCATACAGAGAACTATGACAATATAGAAATAAAAAATAACACTGAAGTCACTACTGTCTGAAGTTAGAACAAGTCATCTCACTGTGAAAATGTAAAATTAAATCCCAGGGAGTTTAGTTCTTCAAACTGGAAAACGTATAATGCCTGCTAAGTGCTTAACTTTTTAAAAGTATTACATCACAGGTAGAAACATGAGTAGAAACATATTCTGACAGCAATATGGTGTTATGTAAAAAATGAGCCTTTGCCAGGATTAGAGGAAGAGATCCTTTGAAATGAATGATACCCACCAATTTTTCCAACTTAAGTCTATTTGCACAAATGTTGCAGTATATTTGAACTATAAAACATGCCACTAGAATGGAGAGGGGATGCCTGCCAATGAAGAATCTCCTGGTGCTTTTCCATTGTAGATAGAGTTTATTAAGATGAAAGGATTTCATCCAAAGCAACCTTCCAATTGCAACAAAATGTTTTCTCAAGGAAGATATCCAGTAAAACTTAGATGACTCACAGCATGAAATATAGAAGATGTGACTAATTCCATGTCAGTACCACAAGTCACACTAGGAATTTAAGTATAAAATACAGAGCATAGAACCCAAGTGTCAACAAAATCAAAAATAAAAATCATCACCCATGTTTGCTAACAAAATCAGAAAGTACGGGTAAAATCTAGCTTATTTGTAAAATGTTTCTATCGGTGTTTCATACTGTAAGTGAAACGTTGCTTAACAAAAGAAGTGAGAGCCGGGCGGTGGTGGTGCACGCCTTTAATCCCAGCACTTGGGAGGCAGAGGCAGGCGGATCTCTGTGAGTTCGAGACCAGCCTGGTCTACAAGAGCTAGTTCCAGGACAGGCTCCAAAGCCACAGAGAAACCCTGTCTCGAAAAACCAAAATAACAAAAAAAAAAGAAGTGAGAAATAAAAATTCCTATTAATAGTAGAGAAGTCACCCAGCCTCTTGAGTTGTTTAACCTGAAAAATCAAATAATTGCCTTGTCCTTTTATTTCTAAATACAAATCCATTTATTCCCTGTGATCAGAAGAATACTCAATATCTCTACTCTACCTTCATTTACCCACCATTAACCCTTTATACACCTATGGTTTCTGTGGCTTCATCAGGCTATATACTAAAATCTATATACTCAGAGCTAGGATCAATAAATAAGAGGAAAACATTCAGTATTTCTTTTTCTTAGTCCGGGTTACCTCTCTCAATATATTTTCAAGTAACTGGAAATATATCCATTTGACTGAAAAATTCATTTTATTTTTTTATAGCTTTGATTTTATTTTATTTGAGTTTTTCTCCACAGTTGAATAGAATTCCACTGTATATATGTACCACATTTCTTCATGAAGTTGCACTCTAGTCTTCCTAGAGAATAATAGTGATGCTGTTTATCATCATAATGTGCAGACTATAGGTTAAAATGCACCAGAGTCAGAAAACCAGGGATACCATCTTGGTACAGAGGCCCTAGAGCCATGACTGATGTGGTTTCAATGATAGTAGAAGTGGAACATGGGAACCTACTGGCTTATATTTAAAAAAAGAGACGTTCTGCTGTGGTTGTCATGTTTTTTACGTAATTTCACACCAGACATTCTATTCCTCGGGCTCTTATATTAATTGTGCCCAATCTTCTGCAATGTTCACTGAGCTTTGGGAGCAAAGGCTGTGTTATAAGTGAATAAGTTGGACATAATCTCTTATTTTCTGTAATTTGATTAGATATGTTGTGTGTGTGAGTGTGTGTGTGTAATCTCCTGACTGTTGCAAAGTTTTGCAAAGAAGTTTTTACATAAACAATATCTGAAAAAGGAGGACACAAATAGACATACCAAAATAGAATGGGAAAATCTCACTGAGTTTCAACCCTAGACAAAGAACCACAGGTAACTAAGAGAGGAAATAAACTTATAAAACAAAAGAAAAATTGAATAATTACCTCATGATTCTGGTGGTCAAAATGTCCAAAGATCATGACACTGGCATCTCAGAGCGTGGCTGAATTGTCACACTTGGAGACACAGAAATGAAGTCATTTGCATGCAAAGGTAAGTCTGGCTGTATAGCAACCACTGCAACTAAGTCTGGAAATCAGTATTCCCAGCACAGGAGACCTAACACCTTGCCTCATGACAGCATTAATACATTTGTGAAGGTGGATTCCACATGATACAAATGTCATCAATGTGGTCCTACATATTCAAAGGTTTCACTACCATGTTGGGGAGTGAGTTTCCACACTTGAAGTCAAGGCATTTGATCTTTAAACGTCACTAACAATCACCCAGATTCTTTATTAAAATACAGATGATGTATTTACCACACCTTTGCTTCTGTAATAGGTTTTGGGAAGCCAAAAGAATGATCATTATATGAGGTGTTTGTGTCATGCTAATGTTACTAATTAATATATTACTGCATCTACTTATAGAATTGGGGTAGATGATATTTATAATTTCCTTCACATTTACACACTCAGCGTATAATGAGGCAACATATATTCTGTCATTTTCTTACGGGAAGAGTAATTCTACCAAAGCCATTTATCTGCCTAGAGAATAATTGTGTGCAGAAATTTCCGAGAGATGTTTAAGGTTGTCATCTGATGACAGCTATTGTGTCTGTTTATATATGTCAGAGATGCATAAATTTGGCTTGAACTTTAGAAGTTTGACTATGTGCAAGTCATTTATAAGAAATATTCATCTGAATAGAACTGCTATGAAGTAATCCTTAGGATTTAAGCTCCCGTTAAAGTAGTAAATATTGTCTTTTTCAAGATAAAATATTACAGTACTCCCCACTTATCTTCAGGTGATAACTCCAGGACTCCCAATGGATGCCTGAAACCATGAACAGTACTATATCATCCCATTATGGATCAGACTTTTTCCTAGAAATCTATAGCTATGATTATTTATAAATTAAGCACAGTAAACAATCAATAATAATACAGATAACAAGTGGGTATAATCATAGGAATATTGTATAAGTAGTTATAAGAATGTGTTCTTTTCTGTGTTTGTATCTGTGTCTGTGCATGAATATGTACGCATGTGTGGAACAATTACAAAACAATACAATCAGGAAACTTGTTACTCATTTATGTCTCTTAGACATTACAAGGATGATGCACCCATGAACTCTCTACAATATGGTTGTAAAACAAAATTGTATAATGACCACACCAGTGCCAACATGTGCAGGGGAATTTCCCAAACCTCCACTCTTGGATGAGAAACTGTGGGCAATAAATGGCTGCTGAAAAAAGAAAGACTCAATCTTCTACAGAAAAATGGTCACTGATAGTTTACTCAATCCCAAGTAAGCATCTGGCATCCCTAAACACACATGAACAAATCACAAATATTACTAAATGTATTTGGTAGATTTTAGAAGATATATATATATAAATATATACATATATAGCAATAAATAAGACTTAATGCATTTGAGAGAATGTGAGAAGGAAAAGGGAGTGGAAGAGGTAGAAATGATACACAGTTCTCAAGTATGAAGCTTGAATCTCAAAAACCAGATTTAAATAATGAAGAGTATATGGGGAGCACAAGTTGAACACAGCTTTCTAAATGAAAGCATGCACAGTGCTGGATAGACCTGCAAGGACAAGGAGTTGGGGGTGAATATTATCAAAACACATGGCATGAAATTCTCAAGCAATTAATAGTTTTTTTGTTTTGTTTTTTGTTTTCAGAGACAAGGTTTCTCTGTAGCTTTGGTGCCTGTCCTGGAACCTGCTGTAGATCAGGCTGGCCTGAAACTCGCAGAGATCCACCTGCCACTGCCTCCTGAGTGCTGGGATTAAAGGCATGCACCACTATTGCCCAGCAATAAAAATATTTTTAAAAGAAAAGAAATCCACAATCCACACAATTTTCATGATATTGTCTGCTATGAATTCACTTAAATAAGTCTGTTTTAACTTTTCACTGGAATAAATCATAGAAATTTCCTCCTACTTAAAAAATGTCCCCAAATTTAGGTATTTCTACTTGCTGTGATCCCAGTAAGGAATGAAAGTACAGCAGAGTCTTGAGATTGGTCTGTATGTTTGGGTAATCTATATTGAACCTTTACCCTGTTGTGGTTTCTAGTTTCAGTAGGCTCTCAAATATATCACTCTCTCGGTCCCTCCTTTCTGTATGTGTTGCTTTTATTCGTTAATGAATAAAGAAGGTGCATTGGCCGGGCGGTGGTGGCGCACGCCTTTAATCCCAGCACTCGGGAGGCAGAGGCAGACGGATCTCTGTGAGTTCGAGACCAGCCTGGTCTACAAGAGCTAGTTCCAGGACAGGCTCCAAAGCTACAGAGAAACCCTGTCTCGAAAAACAAAAAAGAAACAAAAAAAAATAAAGAAGGTGCTTTGGTCTGTGATAGGGCACAGTAGATCTGGGTAGAAAAACTAAATCGAATGCTGAAATAAAGAAGGCGGAGTCAATGAGAAGCCATGTAGCAACAGCTGGAGACAGATGTGCCGGAAACTTGCCAGTAACCACAGTCACATGGTGATAAACAGATTAATATAAATGGGTTAACTTAAGAAATAAGTGCCAGCTAGAAAGATGCTTAAGGTATTGGCAAGCCAGTATTGCAAATAATATAGTTTCTGTATGATTATTTCAGGAATCAGGACAGCAGGGAAATGAGTGAGCAGACTCCCACAACACTCTCCCTCCTTCTCTCCTTTACACCCTGCCTCCTCTCCTTCCTCCTTCTTCTCCTCTATCCATAAACTATTTGCTCTCTTACCTGGGGTGGGAGGAGGTAACTCTTTTTTTATTGAGTACCCCCATACCAAGAGCTTATTCAATACTTCTTAAAGATTCCCTAAGATGCTGTGTCAGTAACTC
Source organism: Dicrostonyx torquatus (assembly GCA_028555095.1). NCBI lineage: Eukaryota > Metazoa > Chordata > Mammalia > Rodentia > Cricetidae > Dicrostonyx > Dicrostonyx torquatus. The sequence goes on along the minus strand of JAQHUG010000379.1, from coordinate 309,495 downwards.
CCCTCCATTGCTATAGCAAAAGATTCAAGGGAAACAGCTGATAAAGGCTTACAAGTTCAAAGTTCAGTTTGTGGTTTCTCAGTTCTGCAGGGAAGAGGCAGAGCATGATGGGAAGGGGAGGTAGAGCCAAGACTACTCAGCTGGCAAGGTCTGGGCAGTACCAACTGATCACTTTTGTAACAAACCCCTCCCCCAAACTCACCAACTCAGTCATGAGATCACAGCCTTTATGATCCAAATACTCCTGAAAGACCTCACATCTGAACCCTGCTACACTCAGGGACCAAGCTTTTTAAAATATGCACTTTGGGATATGCACTCATTGAGGATCTGAGGAGTGCTTTGTCAATATAAATCTCAAAAAAGCAGGATCTGACATATATCATTTTTGTCAGAATTCGAAAGAACACAATTTTCTACTCATTCAAGAAAAATGTCTCTTCTACAATTAGAAAGTGGACAGCAGATCAAATTGCTATGGGGGATGAAGAAAAAACTATTTGCCACAGTTCCTTATTCCAAGACTGTCACCTTTTTCACAGATCTTCAAATTCCTGTCTGTAATTATGGCATGTTCTTTCTCTTATTTTCTACATTGGTCAATCATCTAAATTTAAAAGGCAGCCTCTTGTAGTCTCAGGATCCCACATACTACACAAGAATGGGTGATTGATGGGCTAGGAAGACACTATTTCCTCTACACTGATCTTTGTCACTCAACTTCGCCACTGAGAGTGTTAATGCATTAACTAAACTATTGTAAAGTCTCCCAAGCCTAATAAACATTTCCTTATCCACAAGATTTATTTGTTTACAGTATCTTAAAATATTAGAGACCATAAGGATAATGCTCCATCTCTCTTATTGCCATGACCTTTCACAATGAAAAGAGCTATAAAATTAAAAGAAAAAAACAACCTTCTGTCGCAGCATTTCAAATCTTTATGACAGCATCTTGAACTCAATTTTCTCAACAGCTTTCTGATTTCTTAATGATCCTTCTTTAGTTTTATTTCCTCCAAACCATTTATTTTCAGATTTGCAAGGGTGTATGATCTTTCTGTCTCCCTAGATACAATATGCCTGCTTCTACAAATTAAATAATATCTAATAACATACTGAAAAAATAATATAGGAAAAGGCTGTCTGTTGCTAGGCAGTCACCCAGCATCTGCATGCTCACACTGCTCATAAAGACATCGAGTGAGTGGCTGCTACCTAAGCTGATGGTCACTCAGATATGTTTTACAGAAGCATGACAATTTATTCCAGGAACAGCAGTCTGTGACTATATTGTACTCCTCTACAGTTTAAGAACTAATAATGGGAGCTTATGTGATCATGCTTACTGTATTATCCACATTATGTGGTACTGCTATTATATAAGGTATGAAATGTTGCTAATAAGAGCTGGAGAGATGATACAATCAGTACCTGCCACACAAACATGAGAATCTGTGTTCAATCCCTAACTCCAATGTGAGAGCCATGAGCAGCAGTAGCTTATGCTTGCAATTGTGGAGTTGAGAAAAGAGAGGTACAGGGATCCCTGGGGTTTGCTGATGAGCCAACCAACTGAGTAAATGAGCTCATGGTACACTGAGAGGTCCTGTCTCAAAACATTAGATATAGAACACACAAAGAAGACACATGACAAGGAGTTTTGGCCTAAACATAAACGCATACACACAAATAGGCATACATACATAGCCACACACAAAGTTACTGGTGCTATAGAAAGAAACATCACCAAAACAAAAGTTATTTAGACTAAAAGTACACGAGATAGCCTGAAAGAAAATATTCTAGTCCTTCAGATTTCAGGAACGTTTGTGAAACAGGAGCCAAGTATATTGAATAGAGCCAGTGGGAATAAAAGACACCAAGGAAAGAGTGACTTCAAGACACAAGAAGAACCATGCACATTTAACACACAGCAATGATGACAGCATGCACAGGTCCCAGCCAGATGAGGTACCAGCACTGAGAAGTGGGTGTGGACATCAGCTCCCAACTCTAACCAAGATTGTCGGTCTCTAACTGACAATCCCTCACAAAGAAAAACTTAATTTTCTTCAATGATGTCTCCCTGAATATACAAACCACACTTCAGGGCAGACCCCAAGCCCAACAGTAAATGGCCAACTCAAAACTAACTCAATGGTAGTTTTAGAGAGTTTGTTTGTTTTTCTTTTGTTTTGTTTGATTATTTTTTTAAATTTATCTTTCATATTTATTTCATGCTTCTTTTTTTCCTTTTTTTATTGTTAAAAGAAAAAATTACATTTACTCCCCTTGTTCCTGGCCCTCCTGCTCCCCAACTACCCCACCGCCCTCCCCCTGCTTCCTTAAGATGGTGCAGGATACCCTGTCCTATGAGAAGCCCAAGGCCCTCCCCCCTCCATCTCGGTCTAAGAAGATGTGCATTCATATAGAATAGGTTCCCAAATAGTCAATACATGCAGAAGAGATAGGTCCCAGTGCCATTATCGTTGGCTTCTCAGTCAGTCCCCACTGGCAGTCACATTCATAGAGTCCAGTTAGGTCATATGCTCATTCAGTCTTTGTCCAGCTGGATTTGATGAGCTCCCAATAGATCAAGCACACTGTCTCTGTTGGTGGGCCAGTCCTTCATGGTCCTGACTTCCTTGCTCATTTTCTCCCTCCTTCTGCTCTTCCACTGGAACTTGGTAGCACAATCCCTTGCTCTGATGTGAATGTGGGTCTCTGGCTCTATCTCCATCCATCATGCGAAATTTCTATGGTGACGATTAAGATATTCAACAAAGTAACTATGGGACAAGTTCAGTTCAGGCATCCACTCCTCTGCTGCCCGAGTACCTAGCTGGGACCTCCCTATGAATGCCTGGGATCCCCTCAAGAGACAAGTCCCTTGCAAATCTTAAAAAGACTCCCATTAATGTAGATATCTTATTCCCTTCCCCAATAACCACCCTTCCTCCATCTCCACCCTCCCACAACCCCAGGCTCTCTGCGGTTCTTCCTTTCTCCCTTCTACCCTCTCCCTTTCACCTATCCCCCCTCCCCATCCCAACCCCCATCCCCATCCCCACATCCGTGCTTCCAACTTTTGTCTGACGATTTTGTTTGCTTCCGACTTCCAAGAAAATCTTTATATGTTTTTCTTTTGGGTTCACCTTGCTATTTGGCTTCTGCAGGCTTGTGAGCTGTAAGCTTAATGTCCTTTGTTAATGGCTAAGGTCCACTAATGAGTGATTACATACCATACTCATCTTTTTGGGTTTGGGATATCTCACTAAGGATAGAGTTTTCTATTTCCATCCATTTGCATGCAAAATTCAAGATGTCATTGTTTTTTTTTCCACTGAGTAGTATTCCAATGTGTATATATTCCACACTTTCTGGATCCATTCTTTCATTGAGGGGCATCTAGGCTGTTTCCAGGTTCTGGCTATTACAAATAATGCTGCTATGAACATAGTAGCACAAATGCTTTTGTAGTACGGTTGGGCATCTCTTGGGTATATTCCCAAGAGTGGTATTGCTGGATCCTGAGGTAGGTTGATTCCCAGTTTCCTGAGAAGCCGCCACACTGATTTCCAAAGTGGTTGCACAAGTTTGCATTCCCACCAGCAATGGAGGAGTGTTCCCCTTACTCCACAACCTCTCCAGCATAGGTTATCATTGGTGTTTTTGATTTTAGCCATTCTGACAGGTGTAAGATGGTATCTCAAAGTTGTTTTGATTTGCATTTCCCTGATCTCTAAGGAAGTTGAACATGACCTTAAGTATCTTTTGGCCATTCGAACTTCTTCTGTTGAGAATTCTCTGTTCAGATCATTACCCCATTTTTTAATTGGGTAGTTTAGATTTTTTATGTCCAGTTTCCATCCCTGACTTCAAACTCTATTACAAAGCTACAGTATTGAAAACAGCTTGGTATTGGCATAAAAACAGAAACACTGACCAATGGAATCGAATTGAAGATCCGGATATTAGTCCACAAATCTATGAACACCTAATATTTGACAAAGAAGCTAAAAGTATACGATGGAAGAATGAAAGCATCTTTAACAAATGGTGCTGGCAGAATTGGATGTCAACCTGTAGGAGAATGAAAATCGATCCCTGTCTATCACCATGCACAAAACTCAAGTCTAAATGGATTAAAGACCTCAATATAAATCCGACCATACTGAACCTCATAGAAGAGAACGTGGGAAGTAGCCTGCAATACATTGGCACAGGAGATCACTTCCTATGTAAAACCCCAGTGGCACAGACAATAAGAACAACAAGAAATAAATGGGACCTCCTGAAACTGAGAAGCTTCTGTAAAGCAAAGGACACAGTCATTAAGACAAAAAGGCATCCTACTGAATGGGAGAAGATCTATCTTCACTAACCCCACATCAGACAAAGGCCTGATCTCCAAAATGATTATTTGTTTTTGTCACAGTACTTTGTCTGGGCATTTCTTTTTTTACCTGGCTGGCTTTTTGCTTATATAATATGGTTTCCAAAAAAAGAAGAAGAAGAAGAAGAAGAAGAAGAAGAAGAAGAAGAAGAAGAAGAAGAAGAAGAAGAAGAAGAAGAAGAAGAAGAAGAAAAGTTTAATATGAATTTCATAAAGGTTGTATTTGAAAAGAAACATAAAAATGTTACCACCTAAATATAAAACAATTTGTTTTGCCTGTTGGAACTAATCCATTTTTTTGATAAATAGATTCATTACTTTAGAGATCCTATTGGCTCTCATTGGTGCAAAATTGTTCTGTAGGCTTTTCTGTATGTTTCCACATGAAGAGCAGACTCAAAAGTACTTAGAATACCTTTTCATTTACAAGCAAATAAATTATTCAGATTCACATAATAAGATATTCATTATTCTGGAGACTCACCATGGATACAGTTCTTTTCACTCATTTGTAAATATTTTTCTGGGCTTGTAACTTGCTCTGCAGCGAACCAAACACTTGGGGCAACTAAGATGAATTAATCATGGCATCTAATCCTCAAGCCACATTTTAAAGGAAAACTCATACTTAATATGATTCTGTGATAATTAACTTCAGGCATTTGGTTTATTGTCTAGAAGTACATTTTTTCTGAAGGAAATATATTTCAAAGAAGTAGTGGCTATCTATCATCAGAAATGAATGATCTTTCAAAAATTCTCATTTTTCCAAATAAACCCCAAATTTCAATCATTTTTACTTTATTAAAAGAATAAATATCTGGTATGTTTTTAAAGGAATTTTAAGAGAAACTAGAGAGTTCTACAGGAAAAGCCCTGCTCCCTACTCAGAGACCTTAATTTCCATAGTCACATTTAAGGCCATGATCAGGGAGATATCTCAAGGAATTCCAACCAGACCTCCCTCCCCAGTTTTGGTTCTATATGGGAATTTGCATCTTCCCTAAGGCAAGCAAGATTCCTACAAACTAGTCAGAAGCAGCCTGCTTAGGCTAGAATGCACCATCTGCGCTAATGAGGCAATAACTTTTATTGTGCAAATCTGTCACCCTCCCAATGAGTTTATTCGGAATTTAAAGAGACAACTTTTTAAATGAAGGAACTGCTCAGAGTAGGAAACCTAAGCCTTCTGCTATATCTCCTAGTGAGATATTGGAGGGTAGTGAATAAATCTCCCAGTATTTGAATTTGGTAAACTTTCAGGGTCCTGAGGTGAAATCTCTAACGTTTTCTTTAACCTGTGCAATCTTCAAGATATTTGAAAATCAACCAGGCTTTCCTCAGTCACTTTATCCTGATACGTAATAGCACTAAAATTTGCACTCAGGGTTCCTAGAAAAATATTTATTCAGAAAATAAGAGGTGTCCTGAACCTCTAATATGTGTTAGGAACTGTGACAGGGACTAGAGATCCAGTACAGATAACTGTAACAGGCAATGGAGATTTTATAGTGTATTATGTAAGTGGCCAAAGAAACCAATGTTTATAAGTCACTAGCGAATAAGAATCCACATTTCTAATAGTTAATAATTGACCATAACTTAACAATCCATGCTAAAATACAACATAATTAAATAGCCTTTATAAAATTATACTCACAAATTAAAGTGTCATGATGACAGTTGAACACTGCCTACCATCACATTTATGTTAAACAGCAGAGCACAAAATTTCTACAACTATTTAGAAACCTATGGATACCACAGCATTCTCTATAAAATTAGGGTGGTATTTTTACTGTTGATGCAATTCTTAAATTTAATAATTCTAAAAAAGATCCTGAGATTATTTTTAACTTGATTTATGAGAATTTATCTACATGCACAAGGATAAAACATCTTCCTGGTGGGTGCAGCTGCACATGCCTTTAATCCTAGAACTCTGGAGGCAGAGGTGGGCAGATCTCTGTGAGTTTGAAGTCAGGCTGGTTTACATAGCTAGCTCTAGATCAACCAGATTTACACAGACAGATCCTGTCTAAGGAAAAGAAAATCACCTTCCAAAAGAGGATAATGAAGATAAGCTTTCGAAATTCTCAGCACACATATTCATTTACTTGGTAAGCATTACAAACATGTCACAGTATAGGAAACATAAAAACAATTAGTTCATGACCCACAAGGATTTCGGTCTACTTGGAGACATATAGGAAAATGATAGATTTCAAACTTGTTCATTGGCAAATTGGTTGTCTTCTGCGAGGATGCAGAAAATTGATTGTGTTCATAAAAGACATTACATAGGAGTTAGTTTCATGGGCATCCTTAGCCAGATGGACTAATAAAGGCAGAGAAGAATAAGAAGCCAGGAATGAACATAACTCATTCGGAGAAATGCAAACAGTAAATCTGGAACTCAGAGTATGTGTGACTAAATTACCTATAAAAGCACATAATCTCTGAAAGCTGGGCAGGTGGGAGAGCATCAAATCAGGAAGGCCCATAACTGTGCTCTGCAACTAATTTTATAGTCAATAAAATACAATTAACAAACCTGGATGCAATATTAAGTTGTTATGCCCTCCTACCCAAAAACCATCTTCAAATTATAAGAACAAAGGAAAATACTACTCTCTTCAAGTAAGCTTTCTTGCTGGACATTTTGGAGCACCAGCTCACAAATAGTGACAAGAAAACTTTTTATTACTTATGAAAGCTTGGCCTTTAGTTTAGGCATTTTCCCAACTAGTTTTATTACTTAAGCTAACCTGTGTCTATTAATCTAGGTGCTGCCATGTGATTTGGTTACTCTGCTCTGTACAGTAGGTCTAACTTGTTCTGTGTCTCCCTGATGTCTTCTTTCTTTCTCCCAGAGTTTTCTTTCTGCTTGGAAGTTCTGCCTATGCTTTTCTGCCTAGCTATTGGTCAGCTCTTTATTAAGCCAATCAGAAGGCACTTTAGGCAGAGACATATCCTTACAGCGTACACACATATTCCACAAAACTCCGTCTTTAGCTACACTAGAAAGATTTGTAGTGCCTAACTACAGAATGTGGATTGAACTCACATAGGAATGATGAATACATTTGTAGAGTTGAAGAGGTCAAATCTGTCAGCAGATATGAGTGTTGGCAAGAATCAGATGGTTCACTTCAGAACCCCAGAGGTATAAAGGAATATAAAGTAATAGAGGTATAAAGGAATATAAAGTAATCTCCTCAGGCAGCAGGAGAAAAGGTCCAGAGTTGACATAGTTGGTTAAAATCTACATTTAAAGTAAGTAATGAACTTCCAATTTTCCAGGAGGTTGGATATGAAGTGATACACCGAAGGGCTAGTGTGTTGGTCCCTAGCCAACATAGCTATCCAGAGGTGACAGAATCATGATTGTCTTAACTGTATCAACTGAATAATCTACAGAGGACTTCACAGACAACTGGGCTATTGAGAGATGAGCAGAATGGATCCTGTTGTATAGCAGTTTTCTCCAAATTGAAACATTCTCCCAGGAGGGATTAGAGAGCTCATATGATGCAGGAGGTGAACCGATTTCAAACTTCTGAGAAGAAAGCTGAGACTTGTAAGAGCCACTGTGCCTCACTCCAGAGTTAAAGGAACAGTAAACAACTCCTGATTGACATGACCATTCGAGATGCTGAGAGAATTCTCTGACCTGAGAAATTGTAAAATTTCTACAGGGAGCAACACCAGGGATGAAGCAATTCTGAGTCATCACCTGTATTGGGATTGGCTTTTCAGTGGTGCAGCTCCTTCAGAGGCAACCCTGCTCCTACAGGTATATTCTTACCCACACTCCTGTTAATGATCCCCAGGAAAATCTCATTGATTCACCAAGTTTGCCTTTGGTACATCATTACTTTTAGTGCCTTGTAAATTACCTTTCTGGAGTTTGTAGATGCATATATGTGTTTTTTCTTCCTAGAAAAAGTCAGTCACACAACAGAGGCATGCCCTGAAGGTCGTATCCTGTCCTGGCATACTTCCTATCTGGCTCTGGTATACCATGAGGTACAAGACTTTGCTCTGCCATAATGATCTGTCTCACCATGCATAAGCCCAGAAACAACACAGCCAAGTTAGCATGGATGAAACCTTCTGAAGTCATAAACCAACCAAATCGCACACCATTACATTGCATTCGTAGCTATTTTCAAGGAGATAAAAAAAATGATTAAACACATCCACCATAAATGAACAATGAGAAGAAGCAGGTATAGATGCTGGAGGATGTGAATCAAAAATATTCTCAGCTTTTGGGCACTAAGTATACATAAAAACAAGAAGCAAGTAAGATTATCATAGGTTCATGAACAATATGAATGGTAAGGTAGTTTATGCCCCTTTGCTAAATCTACAAAACACTTATGCCACTGACTGAGAATACCTAGCTAGCCAAAAGACAAGAAGAAGATGCTTGGCATAGATGAGGGGGAAGCAACTTCTGGAGGAATTTTGGAGAGAATGCTGCCAGGTATTTCCTTTTCTGCCAACCTTTCAGAAAACTGACTCGAATACTCAGTACCCCCAGCACCCACTCAGTATTCACCCTTCAAGTGGTTCTAGATATCAAACTTTGTGAAAGATTTTAACAGAAACCTAGACCAATAAAAAGATTAAAGTAAAGCAAAAATGAGAAGAAATAACCAGATATGCTAAAATTAACATCCTCAGAAAGAGTAATAATATATCAGACATTGAGTCCAAGAAATAAAAGCGGGAGACTATAAAACAACTTTCAGAACAATTTAAATTTAAAGAAACCTTCAAAATAAAAACTCAAAAGATAAAGTTGACAAAAGAACAAAGCAAATGTTTTGGAAATATGAGAGGGAAAACTGATAAGGAATCCAGAAAGTGGAATATACCGAAAATATTTCTAAGAAGAAGAAATGGTGATAACAAGGCCCTCCAGTTATTGAAACACATTAGGCCTGAGATCCGAGGTTAAATAAATAAGTAAGGAGATGGCTGATAAAACCACTATGCCTTTCAAGTACTGGCTACACACTAGGCGATGGTTGAAACAACTGGATGTCCTACTCCCAGGGAACAAAGAAAATTCTCCCTACAGTTTTCCTTCCTCACCCCATCCCTCTGTCTTACCTGCCAACACACGAGACAGTGTCTACCTGGACACTGTAGTGGCCACACACTACAGAGAATGAGGTAGGTGATTTCCCCTCAAGTTTTCATCCTCCGATATTAATTCCCCAGTCTCATCCCCAGCTTGGTATCAGACCACCTGCTCCAGCCTCCCCTTCATCTCTTTCCCCTTTCCAAAGGTACAAAACAGATCTTCTACATCTTCAACCAGAAGGGCCTGGAGGCACCGATATTTAATAAACTCTAAAACAACAACAACAACAAAAAACCAGTCGTCTCTCCCACCCCACCCCACCCCACCCATCAGTGCCTGAGGAGGTGAGAGAGCTGGCCCTGAGGTCAGAAGGGCAAGGGCAGGAGAGCTGCCCCTGACCACCACTAGCCAGGACACTCAGGAGAGCAGGCCCTGTACCTAACCTGGGAGAACAATAAAGCCAGTCCTGTTGGCTAAGATAATGGATGGGACAGTTCTGACGTTGTGAGCATTGGAGAACTGTCCTCATTACTCATCTGTCACGTGGCAGCATGAGTGGGGGAGAGATGCCCTCCCCACCCGTCAATACTTGAGGCGGTGGGTAGAGCATGGCCTGAGGTCAGAAGTCCCAGCTGTAGCACTCAGGAGAGCAGGCCTTGTACCTCTCCTGGGCATCACAATAAAGAACCAACCCCGCTAGCAGAGGTGTGGACAAGCCAACCCCAAAACTGTGAGCAAGGAGTACAAGAAAATGGATTTCGCTAGAAACTGAAATATAATAGATAATTATGGATGGATAAGGCTGAGAAGACTAGAATAAGAGGCTCAAATGTGAAGAGGGAAAGGTAGAAATGGGTAAGGGAAGGAGTACAGGGATGGAAAACTAAAAGTAATCTAAGGTCCATTTGATGGCTTGCATTAAAATCTAATGAAGTAGAAACTTCTTAAAATTTTATACATATATAAACAATTTAAATGGAAAAGGCAAATAGTGGGAGAGAAGAAAACCCAAATAGACATGTCGTATCATTATATGAGGCCTCCAGTACCAGAAATGGGTTTCATTTAATCCAGTTGTTGGCCAACAGGGTCCCATGGAAACCCCAAAACAACCCATTTTATTGCCAAAGCTTTTGGGTGCTCACCACAAACTGACTACATGGCCCAATTGCTTAAGATATCATCTATACAACTCACCAAACACAGAGGAGTCGAGCTGGTGCCAACCTATAGCCTTCAGCCCTTCCAACTAGTGATCATGTTACTGGAATACATTCTACCTACTACTAAAGGAGAAAGACAAGCATCAGCACAGCTGCCGACCCTTTGATCGACAATGGTGAGCTAGTGCAATAGTGAGACAAAGCTTGTGGTATCAACCAACCAATATCCGGTTTGAGTTAAGGTCTACTCCATGAGATAAAACCCATTCCAGATACTGCTATGTGGCCAAGAACCTGTAACCAGATAGGCCAAGGACCTAAGGGAAAACTAAAGACAATTGTTCTGCTAAAGGAATGCTGCGGTAAAATGACTCCTAACAAAATATTTCTATACTCATAGAACAATGTTTTCCTCAGCCACTCTCAGAGGAGTTTCCTTGAACTGCAGTAGAGGGAAATACAGAGTCTCTCACCTGTACAATATTCTAAGTGAGACACCCTGGAACACTCAGTCCTAAATGGGATGTCTCCATCAACTCCCTTCACTCAGTGCTCAGAGAACTCTATGGAAGAAGACGAGGGAAGACTGTAAGAGCCCATGGGAATGGAGGACATCAAGGAATCAAGGCCTTGTAAGCACAGCAGAACTAATGAACATAGGAAGCATGGAGAATTTATCAGCATACACAGAGACTGCACAGGTCTGGGACTGATGGGGGGTCCCAGTGCTGAGAGAAGAGGACACAAGACCCAGAAGCTATCTCCAATTAACAACCACTCATAAATGAAAATTTACTTTTCTCCAATGGAGTCTCACTGGGCAAACATACCAGTTTTAAAGCCAGGACCCATGCCTAGAAACAGATAGCGAACACAAAACGAACTCAATGGCAGTCTGGAGGTTCTTTGTCTCATAATGCTCTGTTAGGTTTTGTTTATTTGTTTTTGTTTTGTTTTTTAAACCTTACAGGTCTTTGCATATATGTATGATTTCTGGTTTTGTGTTTTTCTGGCATTTCTGTGTGTATGAATGTGTGTGTCTCTTCGTCTATTTGTTTCTTGAAATTTTTCTTTGGCTCCTTTTTTCTGTTTGTTATTTATTCTTTTCAGGATTGTTTTTATTTTATCTAATTCTCTTACTATTATTATTACCATTATTTACTTTAGATGCCTGTTTGTATCTTAATGAGAGAAAGAAAATAAGGTTGTCAACTTGGGTTGGCGTAGAAGTAACGAGCATCTAGGAGGAACTGGGGGACAAGAAACTATAATCTGAATTATTATAGTAAAATATCTATTTTAATAAAAAATAATATTAATTTAAAATTTCAAAAAAAAGAAAGAGAGAGAAAGAAACTCCCAGCCAAGGTCATGCTCCTTACTCTAACTGCTACAAGAAAGCCACTACACTTTTCAGCAACAGGCACGCAGCCTTGAGGAAAGGGTATGCTACCAAGTCTGGACTTTGTAGTGTAGTCTGGCATCCAGTAAGCAGCTGCTGTCATTGGGCTTCTTGATGAAGGGTAAAGGAATAACACTGTTATTCACACAGCTGGCCCTGAACTTATGCCTAATCAGTGGAACAAGCAGAACCAACCTACTTTATGTGGTAGAAGAGCATAGTAAAGGGTTAGGCTCCAAAGCACATAAACTTTTCACTTTTCTGTCTATTGCATCCCATATCATATAGCCCCTGGTGTATTACCTTGTACCATTATGAAAAAAGAAAGGTGGACAAATAATATTTTAGCATCCTGTGAAAACTTTGGCTTTCTGAATCCTCTGGAAGGACCTCAGACATTGTCTGACCAGCTTGTCATGGCATCAAGTCAGTAGCATCTTCAATGTCATTCAGCTACATTGTATTGTCTATGTAGTAGCCCAGAAAACAAACTGAACTGATAGGATTTCTTAGTAACAAACCAAATTCCACTCTAAAATTCCATTAATATTAATAAGTTCATTACTTGTCCAAATAAAATTGGATTCCTTCACCATAGATGTTTTTCTATCCTTTGTGCACATGTCTAACTCAGTGACTTAGAGGACATATCCCCACTCTTAAACTCTTCTAATAACTTAATACAAATCCACAAATGTGGTTTTTTGTCCATTATAGACACAACAATTTGGTGTCAACTATAAAATGACAATTAAAATATCTTGAGATATCTGGGAAATTGTCAAATTATTCTTATTCAATCCTGAAAATAAATTTCTGAGTTATTCTTCTCATTATTGTTTAATAGGTGAGAAGACTAAAATCAAGAAATATTAAGTAATATTTTCAAGGTCACATAACTGGTGGGGAAAAATCTCAAATAGTTTAGCTATTTGGGAATTACTACCCTAATTCATAACTCTGACAATAGTCTGATTTTCTGCAATGTTTTCCTTTTAACTATAGTCTTTCATTATAGCCTTAAATGCTTCTTAGATCTTGTCTGGGGAAGTGACCTTGTATTATACATTTTACCAGTGCAAAACTGTGTGCAAAATAGAAGCAAGTATTTAAACTTTAACATGGCCCTACATTCTCCTGTTTCTCTCCAAATACTTCTAGATCACGTGTAAGGCACACCACCTCCAATTCTGTCTGTCGTTTCTTTGGTGATTCATGTCGCTTCTATTTGAATTGTTCAACATCATTGAAGACAGATTGAAAAGTAGCCTGACAGTGATGGAGAAGTCTCTAGGTGGTTAGATTGCAGGCATCATCAAAAATTGGGGGCAATCCGGAAGCACGTATTATATCTTTACTCATCTTTTCAGGCATCCTGTCAGTGACATCTTTCTTAGACTCCTGTGACTTAAAAAAATATCCATTTTGTAAACAGTCGAAATGAATAGCAGATGTGTACCAGCAGCTCCGGGAGATTCAGAAGTGTCAGTTTAATATTTTAGGTGTTGCTGCCTGAACCTGGAAAGCCAATTCAGGTTATAAAAATTTCAGTAGATGGCCACAAATCTCTGAGTGTTCTCTTTGGTGCAAGTAGAGCAAAGGTAATGGACCACAGGAGAAATCTATCAGGAAAATAACAGATCTTCATTTCACTAATTGAGAGATGATTCTCAAACTCGATGATGAAACTGGAACTATTTTCCTTCAAAGTCCCTAATTTAGAACAGCAAAATATGCATAAGCCATTACACACTTCATAGCCATCATGACTGGACTAGACTGGAATTACAGATATACTATTTTCTATTTCTATTGTCTTTTTCTTTTTCCTTTCTTTTCCAGCTTTCGTTTTTAAGCAGATACAGCCCTCAGTCTTGAGGGTAAAGATGTAGCTTAGCTGGTACAGTGGTGCATACCATGCAGGAGGCCCTCGGTCTGATCATCAGCACCATGTACATCTGTATGAGACGGCACACAACTGTAGTCCAGCACTTCACAGGAAGAGGCAGGAAAATCAGAAGTTCAAGGTCATCTTCTGCTATGTAACTAGTTCAAGGCCAGCCTGTGTAATCTTACCTCAACACACACACACACACACACACACACACACAGAGAGAGAGAGAGAGAGAGAGAGAGAGAGAGAGAGAGAGAGAGGGGTGAGAGGGAGAGAGAGAGAGAGAGAAAGAGAGAGTTCTTTACTTCTTGTGGCATAGCTCTGTATTTAAACATTGGCATCAAATTTACTAAATTAACTATTTTCCTAAAATCTAAAGGAAATCGATACTCAAAGTATTTCTCTCTTCAGCCAAGTGGGATTCTCTGAATGTTGTAACACTAAAATGCTATGCACGGTTTTTCAGTGCAATGCAATTTTATCTGATGACTATGCTGAATATCTAAAATTCATTTCTCCACTCACTACACAATCATCCAATAAGCAGCGACCCCATAGTGCACAGTGTAATACAAGCTGTAGCTATGGTGATTGGGCTTTATCATTTCTCCCTGAGTTTCACAATCATCTTTTAGGTATAGATGTGAAGAAATGAAAAGCAGTACAGTGTTATACTTTGTACTAAAACATGCAGTTCATATATAGCACTGTAGAACAATAAAATTTGTGGTTTGATATGATTATAAGCACCTATAATCCTAGCACTCAGAAGGTAGAGACAAGAAGATTTAGAACTCAAATCAAGTTCATTTAGTCACTTATAGCAATATTTTATTTATGTTTTAAAAAATAAAGCTTGCCAGAAGGTCAAGAAGGGTGTAAAACTAAGTCGCTAGAGGCCAGGCAATAGTGTCACACACCTTTAATCCCAGGATTTGGGCGACAGAGGCAGATGGATTTCTGTGAGTTCAAGGTCACCCTGGGTTACACAAGACAATTGCAGAAACAGATCCAGGTGGGGGTGGCTCACACCTTTAATTCCAGTACTAGGGAGTCACAGACCTTTAATCCCAGCACTAGAGGGGAATATAAAATGGGAGGAAACATGATCAGAGCTCAGTCAGTAGTCTCCCAGCCTTGGTAGAGTTAAGACTACTCTAGTGGCTGCCTGTTTTGCTTTTCTGATCTTTATCTTGAACCCCAATATCTGCCGCTGGGGTTTTATTATTCGTGCTACAGTCACTTGTATTTTGTTTGTTTGTTTTTTTAATTACAAAGCAAAGTTTCAGGCACTTTTAATCATTGGATTGCTTTCCATAGATATACATTAGAAATGAGAACAACTTTTTCATTTGCAATATATATATATATATATATATATATATATACTCATATTATTGTTGTTATTATTGCCTTCAAAGTAAGCAAACCACTTGTGGCAGACATATCTTAGCAAATTCAGTCTTCGGAAACCCTGAGAAGTCAGACTTTATCTTTTTATTTATTTTACATATAGTCAAAATGTAATCAAATAAAAAAATAATAATCAGCAAAGATAAACTGACTGGTAGTTGCTGTCCCTGGGAAGAAAACTGATTCCTAAAATCTAAGATGTTCATGCTCTGTTAGACAGACATCCCGCACAGCTAATTGCCTAGCAAAGCGATCAGAACGCTGCCAATACACACCCTCCCACATACATTTATGAGATTTCACTAAAAGATTTGAAATGTGTGAGCATTAGAGAGATGATATTTCTTTGTAGTGAGACTGTGAACATAAAGTCTCCAGGAGCTAGTTACATAGAAATTATGTAGGTTTCAAGGGAAGCCTTACAAAAATGTACTTAAAAATTTCTTCCTGCCATGTATGTTTCTGCAATATTTACTTTATGTACATGCTGTGCACTATGGAATGTGTCCTCCAGACACTAAATAAATAAATAAACAAACAATGGTGCAAATACATCCTTTGACTGTCAATTAAGAACCCCTTCAGTCAGGTAACCTTTTACAATAACAGTAATAAAAATAATGCAAACTGTAGAGGAGTTTATGTCTGGGAAAGCAGTAGTCGAGATTTTAGGGTCTCAAAACAGATTCTCCATGTTCAAGCCTGGATTCTAGTATATGATTACTCTGTAATGTGAGCAACCTTAACTTTTATGTGTCTTAATTTTATCATTTACAAAAGAAATAAAATGAAAATAGCATTCACCTAAAAGAGCTGTTGTGTGAATTAAATGAGTAAATTTAAAAGCAATTCTTGGCCCAAAGCAGTATTCCATAAATGTATGTTTTTATGCTAAACACAAGTGCTTTTTTTTATTACTGCAACACTATTACATATACTAGTGCTATCTGTTTCAAAAAGAATATGTAATGTAAATGTACCCCTTACAGTAGTTATGCACACTCTGAATTCATTTCCAATGAAGCACTGCCAATTCTATCTGGCATTGTATTTAAAAAGAAAAGGGGACATATTTTTGTCAGGGTGGTCCTCTCAGACTGCAGCTATAATAAAATGTACCAAGTGCCCATATGTTATCCCGTATCAATCTAGAAAGACTCAAAAGTGCTTAACTTTGAGTATGATGGAATAATTCTAAGGATTCCATTATTTCAAAGTTCAGAATCAACACTGAAAATATGCAGTGTGTTTGAACTCTGCCCTGTTAAGAATTCTCTTTATCAGGCCAGGCATGGTAAAATGTGCTTTACTCCCAACACTCAGAGAACAGAGGCAAGTGGATTTCTATTAATTCAAGGCCAGCCTAGTTATATAGCAAGTTCCAGGCCAACTAGGAATACTAAAACCTTGACTTTAAAAAAAATGTACTTATTCTGAACCCGAGGAAAATGTGTACAGAACCATGGAAGTATCTCATGCTATATTACCTTTTATTTCCTCCCCCATTCAAGTAAAAAGCAGGATTTCCAAGGCCATCTGCTTCTCTGTTCTTGTCAATGTCATTGCTGTCAGTGTCCTCAATGTGGTAATTAACCTTGTACAGAGAAGCAATTTCTCCCAAGAGCATGCTTTAATAGCACTCTTAAAACCATTATAACCTGGAGAAGGATCATGTCCACCTCCATGTTCCCCTCAATGCCTGGCAAGGCTTTGCAGATATGATGAGGTAATAACTTTTCATTAGCATTTCCTTTGGCTTGATGATGCTAAGTTTAATTTTTCTGTGATGCCAATGCATAAAATCAAGATATCATCTGCCAGATCTGAAGTTGCTCAGAGTAGTAGCTGCTATATTTCTGTATTTGCTCAAAGCCCCTATGAAGCTTTAAAGAAAGCTACATTTGATATGTTTAGAACCGTGGCTGTGAAAAATGCCAGAGCAAGGGGAAGTCCTAAGACATTGTGTCTACTGTCAATGTCATAAGCCATTTCGTAGTCAAATGATGAGACTATCAGACAATTATCATGAAAATGTGCCATATAGAAATTTGACCCAATTTGGCCTCTTCGTTGTTTTCTGGCCATCTCCATCAGCTGCTTTAATTATCTATTAATATGGAAGTCACTGAGTCCTTGACGTTTGCAATTCTTTTGATTCTTCAGATGGAATTCAGACAATTTGAATAAGAACCCTTCATTTTGGTCTTAGGGGGAATAAGACAAGAATAGAATATTAAGAAAGTGTCGACTAGTTATGACTTGTTCATTCTTAGATAACTTATTCAACTTTCCTGAACTTCTATTTTCTCATTTGTGAATAATAATGGTATCTATCTCCAAAGATAGTCATGGAAACATAAGTAATAATGTCTACAGAAAATTATTCATAAATGTTAAAGACCTTCTGATAAAAGGAAAGAATCCTAGCATTGCCCTGGCCTTTCTCTGGGAACATTTTAACAGACAAGAGTGAGGAGCCAAACACTAGCACCTACCATCCTAGGTACGGACTCTTCTGATTCAGATCTAGTGTGAGAGGTGCCTCTCTAGTTCCCACACTCTATCCAACTTAACAAAGAAGTGGCTGTCTGCAAAAATTCAGACAAGTGCTATCAAAAACAATGTTGAAGAAAACTATCTAATCTCAAATTCATGTTATTGAATGAGCAACACTTTCCTAAGTATCTCTGTCATTATGCAGAACATCATATAGTACATCTGGTCTTCCTTCTTGCACTAAGACTAAAATGATGGAGCTCAACTTGATCATGAACGTTCTCTTACATGTCAATTTGCATTTTGTTTCTGTTACCATACCATAAATACCTCCACTTGATTTCAACCCCAGCATCATTTCATGTCATGTAGTGGGGATGCAATGAGACTGTTAATGCTTCTGCACATTTTACTGACACTTATCTGAGCTAAAAGGTAAATTAATAGTAAATTGGTAGCAAAGATGTCATAAAGAGTAACATATTCACATTTCAGTGAGGACTAAAGGCCTAAACACACCTTGTGTTGTGAATTAAATGTTGCTGGAGCTCCTATTGGCCCACTCTGTCTTACATAAACTCAGGATTCTTCTTCAGAAGCATTGGTTTGCTCACAGGGAAAATATGGAGATTTTTCCAGTTTCTCAGAAAAGTCTTGTTTTTTTCAAAATTTTCATATTCTTTTTTAATTAATTAATTAGTTAATTAATTTTTCCCAGTCCTATCACAGTTTCCCTTCTGTTCCTTTTGTCCTCCCTGTTCCTCCCCCCAACCTTGTCTCTCTTTTTCCCCCCTCCCCCATCCACTCCTTTCTCTTCAAATAAGTACAGTTCTCCCCTGTGTATATCAGCCAGCCATCGTATATCAAGTTGCATTAAGACTAGTCACCTCCTTTCGTACTAGGGTTGGACAAAGCAACCCAGTAGGAATGAAGAGTTTGAAAAGCAGGTAACAGAGTCAGAGAGAGTCCTTGTTCCCTCTGTGAAAGAGGTCTACCAGAGGATGGTTTTTGTTTTTGGTTTTTGGTTTTTGGGGTTTTTTTGTTTGTTTGTTTTTTGATCCAGTGTATTCAGTGTTCTGTATGCTTCTTGAACCTTCATAGGAAAATCCTTCTTTAGGTTGTGAAAGTTTTCTTCTGTAATTTTGTTGAATATATTTTCTGGGCCTTTGAGCTGTAATTCTTCTCCTTCTTCTACCCCTATTATTCTTAGGTTTCCCAAATTCCTGGATGTTTTGTGTTATAAATTTGTACAGTATTCTTCCAAGGATGAGGAATGGTCCCTGCAAGATTATGCAACAATGTTCATAGCAGCATTATTTGTAATAGCCAGAACCTGAAAACAACCTAGGTGCCCCTCAATGGAAGAATGGATCAAGAAAGTGTGGAATATATGCACATTAGAATACTACTCAGAGGTAAAAAAAAAATGACACCTTGAATTTTGCATGCAAATGGATGGAAATAGAAAACACTATCCTTAGTGAGATATCCCAAACCCAAAAAGATGAGTATGGTATGTACTCACTCATTAGTGGACTCTAGCCGTAAACAAAGGACATTAAGCTTATACCTCACAAGCCTAGAGAAGCTAAATGGCAAGGTGAACCCAAAGAAAAACATATATAGATCCTCCTGGAAATTGGAAGCAAACAAGATCACCAGGCAAAAAGTGAAAGCACAGGGGTGGGGATAGAAGAGAGGGGAGAGGTGGGGGCGTAGGGGAAGGGGAAAGGGGGAAGGAGAAGGAAAAAGGGAAGGGCTGGGGAAAGCTGGGGAGAGAGGGAGGGTGGAAATGGAGGAAGGGTGGTTATTGGAGAAGGGAATAAAATATCTACCTTAAGGAAGTCATTTTAGGTTTGGCAAGATACTTGGCTCTAGAGGGGATCTCAGGTATTCACATGGGATGTCCTCAACTAGGTATTTGGGTAGCAGAGGAGAGGGTGCCTGAACTAGCATTGTCCCATAGTCATATTGATGAATATCTTGATCATCACCATAGGAATCTCATCCGATGGATGGAGATAGAGACAGAGACCCACATTCACATCAGAGCAATGAACTGAGCTCCCAAGGTGCAGTCGAAGAGCAGAAGATGGAAGAAGATGAGCAAGGAAGTCAGGACCGCGAGGGGTTGGTCCACCCACAGAGACAGTGTGCCTGATCTAATGGGAGCTCATCAAATCCTGCTGGTCTGAGACTGAAGGAGCATATGACCAAATTGGACTCTCTGAATGTGGCTGCCAATGGGGGCAGACTGAGTAGCCATCGATAATAGCACTGGGACCTATCTCCTCTGCATGAATAGGCTTTTTGGGAACCCAGTCTATTTGGATGCACACCTTCTTGGGCCGGGATGGAGAGGGGAGGGCCTTGGATTTTCCACAGGGCAGGGTACCCTGCCCTCTCTTAAGGAAGCAGGAGGAGGGTGGAGGAATAGTGGGGGAGCGGAGGGGGACTGGGATAAGGGGAGAAAGTGCAAGTTTAAAAATATAAAAAAGAGGTCTACCAGAAGAACAAGCTACCCAACGGTATCGTGTGCAGAGAGCCTAAATCAGTCCCACGAACATTCTCTGGTTGGCACCTATGAGTCCAGAAAATCCTTAAGAATCATTTCATTGACTTTTTTTGCCAATCATATTTGGTTCTATCCTATGTCTTTGGGTGGTCTATCCTCTAGGTCCTGTCCCTTCTGGCTGTGTCAGAGTTGGACTTCCTCTAAAAGTATGGGGCTGAAGAAGGACCAATCATGGATTGGCCACTCCCATTTCTGTGCCAGCTTGATCCCAGCACATCTTGTAGGCAGGGCAAATTGTAGGAAAAGGACTATGTGGTTGGATTGTGATGTCAATCCCTCCCCTGGAAATCTTGCCTGTTCAGGCTCTGTATCACCCATTGCTAGGATTCTGAGCTAGGGTCAACTTTAGAGATTCCTGGGTCCACTGCCTTAGTTTATGCCCTTCATTTGAGTCTTTCCCAGTATTCTATCCCTCTATTCTCCCTCCCACATGATCCCTCCTGTTCCAGTGCCCACTCCTACATCCAGGCTCCTTCCCCATACATCTATGATGTCTATTTTATTTCCCCTTCATAGTGTGATTCATGTGTTCCCCCCTTGAGACTTCTGCATTACTAGGTTCTTTGAGTCTGTGGATTGTAGAAGGTAATCCTTTACTTTATGGCTAATATAACTAATAAGTGAGCACATACCATGCTTGTCTTTCTGGGTCTGAGTTACCTCACTCATTATCTTTTCTAGTTCCATCCATTTGCTGGCAAATTTCACGATGCCTTTGTTTTTTTAACAGATGAGTGATAGTCCTCTGTGCAAATAAATACATCTCTGGGCATTACAAATAAAGCTGCTATGAACACAGTTGAGCAAGTTTCCTTGTTGTATGATACAGCATCCTTTGAGTATATGCTCAGGAGTGATAAACCTACTCGGGCAGGTCGATTCCAAATTTCTGAGAAGCCACCACATTGGTTTCCAAAGTGGCTGTACAAATTTTAACTCCCACCAGCAATGGAGGAATGTTCTCCTTGCTCCACATCCTTATCAACTTGTGCTGTCACTTGTCTTTTTAACTTAGCTATTCTGACAGGTGTAAGATGGAAACTCAGAATCATTTTGATTTCCCTTCCCCTGAGAGCTAAGGATGTTAACATTTCTTTAAGTGTTTTTCAGTCATTCAAGACTCCTCTGATGAGAATTTTCTGTATAGAAGACTCAACAAAGAAGGAGAATTACAGACCAATTTTCTTCATGAACATTGTTGCAAAAACACTCAATAAAATACTCAAAAATTAAATTCAAGAACATACCAGAAAGATCACCCATCATGACCAAGTAGGCCTCAATCCAAAAATGCATTAACATATGAAAATCTGTCAATGTAATCCACTATATAAATAAACTTAAAGAAAAAAACCCCACATGGTCATCTCATTAGATGGTGAAAAAGCTTTTGACAAAGTCCAACAGTCCTTCATGGTAAAAGTCTTGGAGAGATCATGGATATAAGGAATATACTTAAACATAAAAAGGCAATATACAACAAGTCAATAGCCTACATCAAATTAAATGGACAGAAACTTAAAGTAATTCCACTAAAATCAGGGACAAGACAAGGCTGTTCATTCTCCATATCTATTCAATATAGTACCTGAAGTGTTAGATAGAGCAATAGGACAACTAAAGGAGATCAATACAATACAAATTGGAAAGGAAGAGGTCAAAGTATCACTATTTGCAAATGATATTATAGTATACAAAAGCCAAAACATTTACCGAGGAACTCCTAGAGTTGATAAATGTCTTCAGTAAAGTGGTTGTTTACAAAATTGACTTTCATAAAATCAGTACTCCTTCTATACACAAATGATAAGAAACTAGGGAAACAATACACTTCGTGATAGCCACAGATAACGTTTTACTTTTTGTAAATAAATAAAACATTAAATATAACTCTAACCAAGCAAGTGAAAGACCTGAATGGCAAAAACTTCAAATCTTTGAAGAAAAAAGTGACAAATATAGAAGATGGAAAGATCTTCCATATTCATGGATTGGTAGGATTAACAGTAAAATTGGTCATCTTACCCAAAGCAATTTACAGATTCAACACAATTTCCATCAAAATCTCAACACAATGCTTTACAGACCTTGAAAGAAAAGTACTCAACTTCATATAAAAAAACAAAAAACTCAGGGTAGCTAAAACAATCTTGTACAATTAGAGAACTTCAAGAAATCACTATTCCTGATTTCAAGCTATACTACAGAGCTGTAATAATAATAATAATAATAATAATAATAATAATAATAATAATAATAATAATAAATGTTATTGGCATGAAAACATACAAGTTGATCAATGGAACCAAATTGAAGACCCAGACATAAATCCACATACAGTAGACACCAGAATTTTAACCAAGAAGCCAGAAATAGTCAATGGAAAAAAGAAAACATCTCTAAAGAATGATGTTAATCTAACTGGATATCAGCATGTAGAAAAATGTAAAAAGATACATATCTATCACCCTGCACAAAACTCAAGAAGTCAAAGTGGGTCAAAGACCTCAACCTAAAACCAGATGCACTAAACCTGATGAAAAAGAAAGAGGAAATAGCCTTGAACACATTGGCGCAGAAGACAACTTACTGAATAGAACACCATTTGTGCAGGCATTAAGTTCAACAAGTAATAAATGGGACCTCATGAAACTGAAAAGATTCTATAAGGCAAAGGATAACATCATAGGATAAAATAGTAGTCTACAGAATGAGAAACTATCTTCAGCAACACACATGAAACGGATAGCTGATTTCCAATATATATACTGGAAATCAAAATATTGGTGTGTATATACACACACTTATACCTAGACATAAAAAAACAAATAAACCAATGAAATCCTCATTTTCTTAATGTCAGGTTTCCTCACTTAGAATGCAGTTTTCAACATATACAAGATTACCTCAGGTCTTTATTATCCATACCTTAATTTTCCTTTTGCAAGGATAATAAAGACTGAGAGGTTTCTGTCCCACCATGTCCCACAGCCATTAAGTACAAAAGAAATACACAGAGATCTACATTAATCATAAACTGATTGGCCAATTATCTCAGGCATCTTATTAACTCTTTTATTAGCCCATAATTCTTGTCTGTGTTAGTTACATGGCTTGGTAACTTTTTCAGTGAGGCAGTCACATCTTGCTTGCTCTGTGATTGGCTTCCTCTGTGTATGGGTGATGACTGCAGGCTGAATCCCTTTTCTTCCCAGGATTCTCCTATTCTCCTTGCCCCACCTATACTTCCTGCCTGGTCGCCTTGCCTCTACTTCCTGCCTGGATACTGGCCAATCAGTGTTTATTTATAATGCAAGTGACAGGGTACAAACAGTTGTCCCACAACAAGCTCTGGTCCCAAAATATTACATCTAATCTTAAAATAATATAAAAAATTACAGATAATAAGACTTATCATATTACAAGTATATCTAGTCAAACTCATTCCTTGCCCTTCCCTGGCATCTTTAGTCTTTTAAATGCTTCTTACATAGAGAAATGACTCAGAAGTTAAGAGTACTTGCTACTTTTGTGGCATACTAGATTTTGGTTTCCAACAATCATATGGCAATGAACAGCCACTTGTAAGAAGAGTTCTAGGGGATCTAATGCCCTCTTCTGGGCTAAAGAGACCCACGCAAGGATATAATGCACATACATACATGCAGGAAAACACTTCAATACATAAAAGAAAAATAAACATAGTTTTTAAGAAAATGTTCCTTAAAAGGCCTCATTTTAATACAAAGCATTTGTTGCTACTCCCTATGTGGATAAAAATGCCTTTTCTCAATGTGAATGCCCTCTTTTTAAAGCCAGTCGAGGTTCCTTTTTAAAAAACTTTTTTATTGGGCTGGAGAGATGGCTCAGTGGTTAAGAGCATTGCCTGCTCTTCCAAAGATCCTGAGTTCAATTCCTGGCAACCACGTGGTGGCTCACAACCATCTGTAATGAGGTCTAGTGCCCTCTTCTGGACTGCAGACATACACACAGACAGAATACTGTATACATAATAAATAAATAAATATTTTAAAAAACTTTTTTATTAAATTTTTTATTTATTTTACACACTAACCACAAGTTCTCCTCCCATTCACTCCCTACCTCCCTTCTATCCCCACCCTCCATCCATTCCTCTGTCTCCATTCAGAAAGGGTAAAGCCTACCAAGGGAGTCAACAAAGTATATCAAGCTGAAGCAGGACCAAGCTCCTCTCCCTGCATCAAACCTCAGCGAGGTATCGCAGTCCAGGTATTTAAATATGCCCTAAGTAAAATCATGGACACTACTCAGTTTATGGAGCTATATGTTTCTAAGTTTCACAGCACTATTATTATAAAATACACAGCATTTCATTAACTAAATAAATTTAAAGGTGAATATTATCATCCATACTCTAAAGGGATTCAGAATCCCAATAAAGTTAGAAATTTTCCCATGGTCATACACTTAAAGGAATAGGGGCTATAACTTTATAAGACTTTGCCATGAGATTTTCTTGGGTCAAAAACCTGTTCTTAGAATTGGCACATGATGTCTTTTAGCATAAATATGAAGGGATTTTGAATGGTTCTATCTTGTATGGTGCAACATTGTCCCATTGGGCCTTTCACCTGTGGTACCCTTCCAAAAAACAATGTGAACTGCAAGTACATTCCAAGGCAGCGGGCAGAAGTCTACATTATATATTTAAGGTATTGTTAACACAATAGTCTACTCCTCCTAACAAGCTCTACATCTGATTGGCTTAGCTTGAACTGTACTGAACTAACAAACAAATGTGAGGTCTCTCTGGTTTTGAAAATATGCTTTCTTCACTTAGTGTGACAATGTATAACTGTAATCCCAGCACTTCAGCAGCTGAGGTAGGAGAGTCAAGTTCCATACTCATTTAGACGGCAAATCAAGACCCTGAATCCAGAAAGAAAAAAGAAAGTAAGGATGGCAGGAAGGAAAAGTTTTCTCATTTTTACTATCTATTTATTGTGATATGCACTATTGTTAAGAATATACTTTAATAATACAAAAATCGAAGGAGCCACCCAGCTTCTCAGGAAACCCAGTCATGACAGAAGTTCAATACTCAAACAACAGATTCAAGAGCATAATCAATCAAGCAGAAGAAAGAATCAGTGATCTGGAAGACAGAACACTCAAAATTATCTCATCACAGGAACAAATAGACAAAAGAATGAAATAATGAAAAAAAGAAGCCTATGGGAATTATGAAAGAATCTCAAGAGATAATGTTTTCAAATAACAAAAACTATTAAAGTAGCAGGAAAGTATATTTAAGTAAATAATGACTGAAAAAAGTCTTTACTTAGATGAACCAACATCTAAGTAAAGAAAGCACAGCAATGTCTTGTTAAAAATCAACCCAAGAAATTCATCAAGACACATAGAAATAAATGGCAAAAAAAGTCATAATTCTGAAAGCGGCAAGACACAAGAAATGTATTACATATGGCATAGTGCCCATAAGGCTGCCAGGGGATTTCTCTGCAGGGGATTTAGAAGTCAGGAGAGAATGGGAAGTACTTAGAATATAAAAGAAAATATTGCCAACCAAAGAATTTTACTCAGCAAAGTTGTCTTTTAGAAATGAGGGAGAATTAAGGTTTTTCTCTAGAAAAACAAACTTAAGTTACCTCATTCCCAATACAGCTGCTTCTCAGGTACTGCTAGTGGAAATTCTTGGACCATTGGAAGCTTACCCATTCCTTCATATATGGTCTAATGACCATTTGCACGTGTCAGTACTAACTGAACTCGGGAGCTATTAATAATAATAAAAAGGAGAACATGAGGCTGGGAGGAAATGGGTTCCAAAATCTAGGTCAAAATACACTATTCATATAATATCCATGTATAAAATATTCAAAGAATTAATAGAAATATTTTAAAGAGATTAGTACTAAGGACAGAGACTGAAAATAAAGTGAAAGCAAAGATACTCCATTAAAAAAAAATTAAAAGCTATGACACAAAAGAACAGAGATATCTGCACATATTCCAAACAAAATAAATATTTGCAACAAAAACAGTTTTAAATACAAAACAAGACCAAAGACAATGCAATAATGGCAAAGGAATAGATTGACCAAGAGCTGTAACTATTAAAATATACATTTGCCCAAAATCAGGCTACCTACACACTAATGACAAACTGTTAAAGAATTAAATGAAGAAATTGGTTCTAATATAACCATAGGCAGGGGTACACATAAAGGGAAAGATAAACATCAAAGGATAAAAGTCACTTAGGATTCCATATACACATGAGCAGAAAAGACTCTATGACATTATCGTAGTCAGGACACGAAAAATTTAGAGCAAACATTACTAAACATTATATGGGGAAAAACACCAATTCACACACAAAGAAAAAACATCAATGTAATCATATAGTTACCAATTTATCAGTCCTTAACCTCTTTAAAGAACATGAAAGCATGGGATAATATATTTCAAGAACTGAAAGTAAATAATATTACTATAACCAGCAAAATCATCTCTCAGATTTGATGGAGAAAACAAGAATCATCAAGACAAGCAAAATTAAGATAATTCCTGTCACCCAACCTAGAACTGCAGAAAATGAACAATATACACAAAGAGAAGGACACAAGAATACACGAAAGAAATATTTTGCGAGAAGAACAGATACACAAAAGAGAGCCGGGAAAGAGTTTATGTCTCTAACATAGAAATCAAGCAAATCCACAGTAATAAAAGAGGAAAAAAAGCAATATCAGTGATCCAATCGATTACAACAACAATAAAACAATAAGTAACAAAAAAATCTCTTTAAAAAATGATTTAAAATAATAAATAATGACTTTAAATAGCCAGTACAAAAAAAAAACTTCAAAAGAAATTCCCTCTACTCATCACCTAAAAGATGTAAGTTAAGTGACTGGTTAAAAAAAAACAAAACAAGACTAAATAGAACAATTATTTACCTCAAAGAAACACACCTCACTGATGAAAAGTATCCAAAATCTTAGAATCAAAGGATGGAAATTAACTGCCCAAAGAAACAGAAACCTTACACAACCTTGTATAGCAATTCTTATATGTGATGAAGTAGACTCAAATAAAAAGCAATGAGAATTGGTAAAGGAAGTCACTATATATTAATATAATATATATGATATACAATATATTAATAAAGGAATATAATAGCTGAGCAAAGGGATAATAATAAAACAGATACAGTAGTGTTAAATTCTTATGCATCACATGTTGGGGATCTCAATTTCATAAACGCTAAAAAATAAAAAAGTCAATAAATCCTGAAGTTATAAAAATGGGAGCCCTAAACCCAAATCAGAGAAGAAATGTCAAAGCTAATTTATGTCACCTATCAACAGTATTTGGTATATACCTACAGAATATTATACATAACAGATAGAAAAAATACATAGATCCTTCTCAGATACTTATGGAACCTTCTCTAAAATATATCACATTATAGGTCAAAAGGAAACTTAACAAATACAAAAATATAAAAATAATTTAGTATACCTTAACAGATCACATTAAAAAAAATAAAAACATAGACATCAACAGAAAGAGAAACCACCAAAACAATGCAAGTACTTAAAGACTGAACAACATTCTTTGGAGTCAACAAGAGTGGAGCACAAAAACAATCAAGAAAGAAATGTTAACACTTCTGAAATCAATGAAAGTTTGATTTACTGGGCTGTTGGAAGCTCTGGGATACAGTTAGAACAATTCTAATGTATTATAAGGAGAGGCCGCTTGTTTGTTCCCAGTCACCCAGAACCAAAATAATCACACAGAAACCATATTATTCAAATTACTGCTTGACCCATTAGCTCTAGCTTCTTATTGGATAAATCTTACATATTAATTTAACCCATTTCTATTAATCTGTGTATCTCCACGTTGCTGTGGCTTACTGTCTAAAGTTCTGGCATCTGTTTCTGGTGGGGCTACATGACTTCTCCCTGACTCCACCCTTCTTTCTCCCAGCATTCAATTCAGGTTTCCCATTCTACCTCTATTCTACCCTTTCAGGCCAAGCCAGTTTTCTTTATTCATTAATGGTAATCACAGCCTACAGAGGGGAATCCCACATCATTCTAAGAGCCACAGCTGCAAGTGTTCACATTAAAAATCAGCTATATCTCAGATAAATAGCAACTTCAAGTTTCTATAAAAATAAGTCAAATCTAAATGTACTAGACAACAGGGAATAATAAAAGTTAGTTCAGAAATCAATGACAAAGACCTAAAGAATAATACACAGAACTAGTCCAAGATACGTTTCTCTAAATAAATAAACAAGATTAATAAGTTCCCAGTCAAGCAAAAAAGGCATAAATTAATAAAACTGGACATAAAAGTGAATTGTTATAAAAGACTCCCTAATGAAATACAGAAGATCATTATATAATACATTAAAATTTTATCTTCCAAGCTGGAGTGATTGCTGGGCTGACAAAGAGCTTGTATTGCAAGCAAAAGAACCTGAATTCAATCCCCTAGAAACCACGTACTAAAAGCTGAATATGGTGCCACATGCTTATAATCATTGCTGGTGAGGCAGAGAGAAGTAGAGCCCTCGGATTTTCTTACCTGGGACAAAGTCTTTAACACTGAGATATTCTGTCTCCAAAACAAGGTAGATAACACCTGTGAAATAACAGCAGGGATTGTCCTCTGACATACACATGTTTATATGCACACACATATCTCCACCCCAACACACATATACCTACATATCTATGCACACACACACACACACACACACACACATTAGATTCCAAAACACTGGGGAATTGAGAATGAAAGAATATATTCCTAAACAAATAACATCTTATACTTAAATCAGGAGGAGAGAATTAAGTTTAAAAGACCCATAAAAGCAAGAAGGTTGAGACAGTAATGAAAAGTTCTTCCATAAAGGAAAGTCCAGAATACGACAGATACATGTTTTATTTCTAGCAAATGTTTAAGGAAAAACTAATAACAATATTTCATATACTGGCACAAAAAATAGAAAAGGAAGGAACAGTACAAATCTCATCCAACAAAGCCAATATTACCCTGATACAAAACTGTATAAAGACAAAACAATAATAAAAACTACAGGCCAGTTTCTCTCAGGAACATAGATACAAAAACTTCTCAATGAAATACTTGAAACCATACTGTCTTAGGAAGAGTTATTATTGACATTATAAAACACCATAACCAAAAGCAACTTGGAGAAGAAAGGATTTATTTCACTCACAGTTCTGTACATAATTTTTCAACTCCAAAACAAGTGAGGGCAAGAACCCAAGCAGGTAGGAACCTGGAGGCAGGAGTTGATGCAGAGACCACAGAGAACTACTGACTGTTTGTCTCCCAAGGCTTGTTCAACCTGATTTCATGTGGGACCTAGGACCACTGGCCCAGTGGTCGCTCCACCCACAATGAGCTGGACCCTCTCACATCAATCACTAATTAAGAAAATGCCCTACAGGCTTGCCTACAGGCCAATCTTATGGAGGCATTTTCTCAATTGAGGCTCCCTCCTTACTGACGACTCTAACTTGTATAGAAACGACAGAAACCTAGCCAGCACACATACTCAAGAACACATTAAGATCAAATTTACAATTAAGATTTTTCATAAGGATGGAAGGATAGTTTAAATATGCAAATAAGCAAAGGCAATACATCATACACACAGACTTCAAGACATAAACCACATGATCATATTAATAAATGCAGAAAAGTATTTTGATGAAATTCAACATGACTTCATAATAAAATCTTGAAGGTAGGAGCAAAGGAACATACTCAACATAATAATGACTATGTATGGTGAGGAGATGGCTCATTGCTTTAAATCACTTGCTGCAAAACCCTAATGACGTAATCACATAACACCACCACACCAAGAAAAACAAAGATGGATATAATAGCAGACACTGAAATTCCAAGATGCGTGTGCACACGCGCGCACACACACACACATAAACACACACACACAAATAAATGTAATAAATTGGAAAAAGTTTAATTAAAGGCAATATAAAGCAAACATGACTAGCATTTTACTAAACAAGGAAGTAATGAAAACATTTCCTCTAAATCTGGAAAAAGAAAATGGTACCCATTCACACTCTTGTATTACATAATGCTTTAAATCTTAGTTATGAAAAGAAGGAAAAGGGAAGTGGATACATAGGAAAGGAAGTAGTTAAATTATCCATATCTTCAAGAAGCATGATTCTATATTTTAAAAACCTTCAGACTCCAGAAAACTGTTAGACTTGATAAACACTTCCATCAATGTAGCAGGATACAAAATCAACTAGAAAAGCCAATTTTTTTGTTTTTTTTCCTTTTTTTTATTGTTAAAAGAAAAATTTACATTTACTCCCCTTGTTCCCGGCCCTCCCGCTCCCCCACTACCCCACCACCCTCCCCCTGCTTCCTTAAGATGGGGCAGGATACCCTGCCCTGTGGGAAGCCCAAGGCCCTCCCCCCTCCATCTTGGTCTAAGAAGATGTGCATCCATATAGAATAGGTTCCCAAAAGGCCAACACATGCAGAAGAGATAGGAACCAGTGCCATTATCATTGGCTTCTCAGTCAGTCCCCATTGGCAGTCACATTCAGAGAGTCCAGTTAGGACATATGCTCATTCAGTCTTGGTCCAGGTGGATTTGAAGCCAATGTTTTTTTATATAGATCAATAGTAGTGAATTTGCCAAGGAAGAAGTAAGGGAGTATAACCTTGTCACAGTAGCTTCAAAACTTAAAACAAAATTCTAGGAACCAAGAAAATGAATGGCCTCTAGCACATAAACTTTAGGATACTGAAAGAAAAAAAAACAAAGAAAAATACTAGACAACTATCAACCTAATTAGTATTGTAAAAGTGTACAAGTAATCTACAGATTCAACACAACCCTCACCAAAATTCTATTTCATTCCTTACAGAACTTAAGGGCTTTCTAAATTTCTCATAGAAAACAAAAGTCTCCAAATATCCAAAGCAAGCATAAATACTGCGAGTAGTGTCACAATACCTGGCTTCACATTTTACCATGGAGCTAGAGTAACAAAGACAATGTAGACATTTAAACCAATGGAACAGGTTAAAGGATCCAGAAATAAACCATATGGCTACAGCCAGCTAATTTTATTCACACTTGTTTCAAAAACATACACTGGAAAAAAAAAAAGACAGCCCTCATATCTCTGCCTCGCTCAACCTCCACAAACATCTATTCAAAGTGGAACAAAGACCTTAATCTAAAGCAAAAGCATTCTGAGAAAGATTCCATTGGCACAGAAAATAAACTCAAGATCTGACAAATAGAACTATGCGAAATGAGAGAAGCTTCTGCAGAGCAAAGGAACCAATCAGTAGAGTGAAAAGGCACCCCACACAATGGGAGAAAGTTATCACCAACTATAATTCAGGCATGGAGTTAATTTCTGGAATGTCCACAGAACTATAAACTAAAGCATCCAAAATTATTCCAGTCAATAAATGGAGTAATGAACTAAAGAGACAGCTCTCAAAAGAAGAAACAGAAATGACCAATAAATATCTTTTTAAGTATTCTATGTCCTTGGCCATCCAGTAAATACAAATTTGAACTACTTTGAGATTTCACACCCACCCCACCCCCTGTCTGAATGCTGATCATCAAGAATAGAAATGAGAGCAAATGCTGCTGCAGATGTGGGGAGCCTTTGTTTGTGGCTGGAAGAAGCATAAACTAATGCCACTACTATATTAACTAGTACAGATGCTCTTTTTGAAAAGACAATAAGAGATCTACCACATGATCCAACAATACCACGCTTGTTCATCTGCCCCAAACAATCTATATCCTACCTCAGAGATACCCCTTCTGTGACTGTGCTGAATATTCGTAATACCTAGGAAACTGAATCAGCCCAGATGTCCAAAAACAGCAGAATGGAGAAAGAAGATGTGGCATATACCTAATGACATTGTTTCCAGTTTTAAAGAAAAATGAAATCACAATGTTTACAATTGATAGAACTGAAATTATTACATTAAGTAAAGTCCAGAGGGAAATGCTGTACATTTTCTCTCTTAGGTAGATCCTAAATATTTTAATTTTAATTTATGTGCCTAGAGGAGTGAGTTTAGGTCATGATACTTGGAAAGGGACATGACAGGGGGAAGGTAGTCTTAAAGAAAGGGAGGCAGGGGTAAAAAAAGGGCAGTAGAGTACGTGTGACTGCAAGTATAAGGGAGGACATTGGAGAGGAAGCAGTAATGGGTGAAAAGGAAATAGGGAGGAGAATCATCACAAACCATTTGTTTACATATAAAAATGAAAGTCGTCGATCTATATGCTAATTTAAGGAAACAAATAACTTGAGGTGACTCAAGTACAGTTAGGAGAAAGAAATAAGTTTGAGGGTTCTTATTTAGATCTAACATACAATGCAATGAATAAAGTCCGCAGTGATTATTTAGTGCATTTCAAAATTGCTAAGACAAATTTTCAAATGTTCTCACCACAAAAATCAAGAAGTGAAGGGCAAATGTGTTAATTAATTTAAGTATTTAAAAGCTTTTCTCAAATTATGTTATTTTGTGCCCCACGTGGAGAAAATGTAACCCTTGAACACTGTTAATTTAAAATAAAAATTGATAGAGCCATTATGGAAAATAAGCTTGTATCATTTATAAAACGGTTTGGGGTCCTTAGCTAGAGTATATTCTCCAATTTCTTTTTTTAGATGTGGCAAAAGAAGATAAATGAAAATGGAAGAACCTCCTCAAGAGTGAAGCCCCAAGTCTTAGGTCATAGAGAGCTTAAGTTGGAACTCTAAGACGTGCACCTCAGCTTCATGTTGGAAATTCTCACGGATGTAACCTATGAATGCACAGAGCTGCTCATGCTAGTGCCTCCACAGCCTCCTCTTCTCTCTTCCCATGGATTTTAGAGCTGCAGCCACTCCTCAAATACTGGGTATGTAGAGGAATGTGGAGGATAAAGGAATAGTTGACATGCCTTGTGCAACTTGATGCTCAAGAGGAATCAGGCTGATATTTACATGCCCTGTCATGCAGTCCTGGCCTTTAAGCCTAACTGGATGATGCTGTTGGTGTTTCCTTTGGAAATCAGAAGGTATACTGGGGATACAGAGGACAAGTGAAGTTTTGTGTTCAAGCAAGGTACTCATGTTGAATTTACTGTTGTTTCCTATTGAATATGACTCTTTTTTATAATCATCTGCTCTACTAGGATCTCTCTTAGTCATGTGACCTAATTAAATAATAAAATGTAAATTTAAAAAATGTGACTCCTAAAAGGTTTAAGGGGCACTGAACATATAGCATGTCTTTCATCACTCTCTGCCATAAAGGCCCTCAAATAGGAGCTCCCTATCAGCTTAGTGCCCACTGTCAAACCATCATGAAACTGAGCCATAAGCAATGGCCAATGGTTGATATAGAACATGAGAGAGCAACAGCGCCTCAAAGGTTCAGAAGACACTATGACTGTGACCACAAGATTAAATATTACTATGTACAGTATAATAATTGAAATCATCTCATGCAGGTGTAATGGGAAACAAACAAGTGCCCCTCTCCTACTGGTAATATGACCCCAGAGACAGATCCAATAAACATATTATGATTAATTTACTTCAACAAAAATCCTAAATCAAAGAATAATGCAAAAATTATTCTGTGTTTGGCTGTAGTTTAAGATAGATGTGATGAATGCTGAATTTTATACTTGGGAACAGCTGCAAGAAAAAGAACTCCAAATGGCACTGGATGGGCCCAGAAAAGGGGCAATTATTCACTTGAAACGAATTAAAATCACTTCAGAACCAAAGTGTGAAAGATAATCTGTGCTCCAATCTGGTGAACTGTTGGAGTTACAGCTCGTTCATCACAAACTGTAGAATTTCAATATGACAAATAAGAGAAACTAAATGAGCTTTTGACATCATGGTAATGTGTTTAATGATCATATTATGTAAAGAACTCGCATCCACGACCTGACATGACTTACCTGCAACACGTATCCCACAAATGTATGGCTCATACACACTCCATTCTGTGTGCATCACTGCATATTTTCAAAGTGCAACCACAAAATTAATCCTCATAACTCATTCCAGAGCAGAAGTTTGAACCTGTAATAAACAAGATCCACACATGTGCAAGTCAAAAAGAAAACTAAAAACCTGTAGTGAATATCTATCACAGAGAAGGAAGGACTATGGGGAAAATATCAGAACATATGATGAAATAAAATGATAACTGCATAAGTATCATTCATATTAAAGAGAAAAAGCTTATTATTGAAGTTCCTACATACATACAGTTATAGAGTCTTGTTAGTATTGAAGAGAAAGGGGCCAATATGAGTCAGAGGCTGCATTATGTTCTTGCAGGCAGAATGTGACTGGAGCCATTGCTGTGGCTCAAATCCTTTTGTTCCACTCACTGTGCCGTTTTATCTGGAAGGGGTTTGCAGTGACTGAAGAGTGGGAATGCATGAAAGATGGAAAATCAGAATCCCAGCTAAGCTAGTAATGTGCCTTGAGTGCTGCTCCTGGTGGCTAGAAGGCACGCCTTTGATTATGCAAAATAACTTTAGTATTGCTCAAAAACCACACCTGAGGAGCCCGTAGGTGTTGAAGCTTGTCTTCTGATCCAAATACTCACCTCCAGGGGAGAAACAGACAATAAGGAACACAGATGCTGCCAAGAAAGCAAAACACAAGAGAATAGCTTTTCGTAAGCGATGAATAAATTTAATTACAGTTTTCCTTCCAGTTCGGAATTACTAAGAACACTAAAGCTCAATCTATAATAGGCCAGGAGGTTCCCAAATATCGTACCCAATTGCATATTTTCAGTATTTTGTGTAGAGAGAAAACAAGTTTAAGCACTTATGATGTGAAATAAATGTCATTTCATCAGGTAAATCAGGAGTAAAAAGCAAATAAAACTCTATAAATAAAGTTAGAGAGACCTACGGCTTTGAGGAAGCAAAACAAATGGTAAAGACCGTCAGGAATAACCAGAGGCATGCATTCCATGTCAAGGTCTTCTCCCTGTTTGCTGAATAGATGCCTGGCCATTTGTTGCATAGTGACCAGAGAATGGGATGCATGGGATACACAACAAGGAGTCATCAGTGTCCCACTAACCCCTCAGGAAATCAGAGCCCTTCCTGTGCTTAAGATACA
Organism: Dicrostonyx torquatus; assembly: GCA_028555095.1. Classification (NCBI taxonomy): domain Eukaryota; kingdom Metazoa; phylum Chordata; class Mammalia; order Rodentia; family Cricetidae; genus Dicrostonyx; species Dicrostonyx torquatus. The sequence goes on along the minus strand of JAQHUG010000379.1, from coordinate 273,822 downwards.
GCTGATTGAGTGGTAGCAACACCTTAGGGAACAGAAGTCAATGGCTCTCTGAAAATATTTGAAAGACATATAGGAAATTCAGATTTCAAACCTTCTCATGTACTCCTAAGAAACAAAAGAGACTAAGAAGGGGCTTCAAGGAAAAGTGGATGTCCGTTTTCTGGCACTCAGAGTTGATCCCCATTTTTCTGAGGCTTTCCACTTGCAAATTCACTCTGTGGTAGCGTTTTTTGAGATGACACACAGATCGATACACTGAACGTTCTCATGCTGCTTGTGTGTCATCTGTGGGCCTTGGACATACATTAAACTGAAACATATTAGCCTCCTGCTCCTCACATTCCCAGCTGAGGCTAAACAAAGTGAAGTGCTGACTCCGCGTTCCATCTCCCAGGCCAGAAACATGTATCTCATTCCCACGGGAAAAACCCTTGGCTGCTTTTATTTCATCTTTGTGCCTTTTTGTTGGTGACTTTATAAATTCCAGTGCTCAAATGCTGTTTATTTCTCCTGAGCATAACAAGACAATCTCGTACTGTACAGGAAAAAACAATCATTTCATTGAAGCAAGGATTACAGGACTCTGATAGAAATAAAACAACAATATGCTGTAAATAAAATATCTCTAAACATAAACAAATAACACAGTGTCTTTATTGGTTGATGAAAGCATGACAAGAGTTCGGAAGTTATGTCACCCTGTATTTCTCTTACGTGCAATGACCCAGCATTCACCAAGTCAGTTTCATGGGCTACTGTGTAGGGTATAGCCACCATAAATAAGGAGGACTATCTATATTTAGAGATTTGACAACCTCCTATGAATGGCTGAGCTAACGAGGCCAACATCAGAGCAAAGCACAGAACAAATGCCACCTGACGTCTTCCATACTCAAAGTTTATTTTTCAGTGAATAGTACCCTCAAGCATCAGAAAAGTAGGTAAATAGGCCATCCTTGAAATTCTCGCCACGCCCCAGATTCTATGCTTGTACACCTTGGCCAATGAGTGACTGAATTTCCATTTTGTACTATCACGTTTGTACTACCATTTATAACAATGTCAGATTTTTTGATTTCTCCTCAGCCACAAAGACCTGTTATTTATGAAAACAATGTTTCATAATACTCTTGGTCAACTTCCACCATCAAATTCTCATTTTCTTTCTCTCACTTTTGCTCCCTCCTTCTCTCCTTCTCTCTCCCTCCTACTGGAGAGTGGTTCAGGTACATAAATTTCCATTGGTCATTTATCACTCATTCTTTTCATATTTTGCTAATTGCTGTCAGTCTTTAATTGTCTGTGTTTGAGGATGAGAAAAGACACCCCAAATTTCTCCTTTATGTCAAACATAAAAAAAAAAACCTTTGGTTACTTTTGTTCTCCCCCTGCTACTTGGCACCTTTCAAAGTATTGTTAACATGCTTCATGCTGTGCTACAAAATGTGCCATGCACCTACTGTCTTAAATGCAATAGGCAAAGTTTATTTTTAAAAAAATCTCCAGAGTATCCTCATTAACACTTCCGTAACCTTGTTTACAAGAACAGCTTTTTAGATTCCTTAGTAACTTCCCAGAAATTCAAAGTCACATTAAGTCACTTTTCAGTCAATTCATAGCTGTGCTAGGGAAGCAGTGAACTATGAATCAGCCTGGACTGAGGAAACATGTAGTTCATCAAGAGAAAAAGCTGGACAGGGACCACTTAGTATTCTTCCATGAAAGGATGATGAAAGAGAGGAGAGGAAGGAAGAGGAGGGAAAGTAGCAAAGAGGGATAGGGATGGGAGGGAAGAAGGGAGGGAGAGAGAGAGAGAGAACTTTCAATTTAATATCACATTATTTCATGAAAAAAATCATGAGATATAGGTATAAATGATTCTAAAATCAAAGCAAAGGACAGAACAGTGCAGACAGCAAATCAGAGTCTTAAGAAAACAGTACAAAAATCTCTTCTATTTCCTCTTCCCAGAAAGATCCAGGCTTCCCCCCATGAACCCTCGTTGCTAACTAGCCTCTCTGGGTCTGTGGAGTGTAGCTTAGTTACCCTTTATTTTACAGCTAATATCCACTTACAAGTGAGTACATGCCATGTTTTTATTTCTGGGTCTGGTAACCTCACTCAGCATGATTTTTTTCTAGTTCTTTCCATTTGCCTGCTGGAGGGGAAACATGTCAAAGTCATGATGCCTAGCAATATTCTGGTATACGCATAGATTGGTGCCTAGCCCAATTGTCATCAGAGAGGGTCCAACCAGCAATGGAAAGTGATGCAGAAACCACAGCCAAACATTAGATGTAGCTCGGGGAATCCTACAGAAGACTGAGAGAAAGGTTTGTAGGAGCCGGAGGGGTCAAGGACACCACAAGAAAACTCACAGAATCAACTAATCTGGACACATATGGACTTACAGAGAATGAACTGACAACCAGGGGACTGACAGGCACACACATTACTGTTGTGTAACTTGGTCCTCTTGTAGAGCTCTTAACAGCGGGAATGGGGGTTTTCTCCAACTCTTTCACCAGTTTTTAGAACCCTACTCCTCAGACTGGGTCACCTCGCCCAGCTTTAATACATGGGGAGGGGCTTAGTCTTTCTTACTGCAGCTTAGTATGTCATGTTTTGTTGATCTCCATTCATGGGAGACCTTCCCAACCTTGACCAAATACAGAGCAGTGGACTGCAGGGTGAAAACAGGTATGGGGGGTAGGGGAGGGGGGATAGGAGGAGAGGTGGGAAGAGAAGACAAACAAACAAACAAATGGACAAAGCTATAATTTAAGGAAATAGAAAGGACATCTAACAACACAAACAAGAGAAAAGAAGAAAACAACAGCCAGAGAAATGACACCGAAGGAGGGGTAAAATAAGAAGAGAAAATAAATAAATTAATTCAAATAAAGCAAATCAAATCATTGCTTCGGTATTTTTCTACTCCATTAAGGTCTGAGCACACAGAGAGTAGGTAATATGATTTAATCGTCTGTGAGTTCACACTTCCTAGAATGCAGGTCCCTACTGAGATTAATTGAATTGAAACATGTTATTATTGAGTTACACATGTCACTAATTTTCAAAAAAGTGACACTGTCAAAGGAATCTGCAGGACAGATATATTTAGAGTATGTGCGTCTCCTTCTACCTATGGAGTCCTGCCAGCCCAGGAGGGAAGCATGAACATAAACCCACATATATTAATGAAAATCAAAATAGAAATGCCTCACTCTTTTATTCCTAAAAGAATATTTACAAATATGTTTTTAAATGAGGAAACATGTATTTCCTGTCAGTTTAAAATTAGAATAGTGCTTAAAATATTGATAAGTTTAATGTTACACTAGCTAAAAGTCAATGCTTTTCAGCCATTATCATTTGATTTTCAAATGAAGCTAACAGTGATCAGAATGATCTAATGAATATCAGTTAAGTCCAAAAGTATTTGTCTATTATTTCTCCTACTCTGTCTAAAAATTAGGTTATCATTAATAAACTATAATATAATTTATCTTTTAAATAAATTAATTTTAGAAGTAAAATTGAGACTGTAATAGATATTGCTGCCTCTTAGTCTATAAAGTAATTCAGTTGAGGATTCTCTGTAGATATCAATACCCAGAGGGTACTTTAATTCCAGTTCCTTTTGGTTGTAATGTTATATAAGTTATTCTTAAATTGTCTTAGCAATAGTGACAAGAAGGTCTGTATATGATTAGTATAAAATAAATTTTTCCAATTAATCTTGGAGAATTTCAAACATGAGAACTTCGTTCCATCATTTCCACAACACTCTCTCCTCCAAAACCCACATGCCCCTCCCAAACTCATGACTTCCTCATTAGTGTTGTATAGATACACACAGAGGCCCTTCTGAGTCCATTCATTGTTCCTCCTATGGCATGTTTAGGACTGTCATTTGGGGAATAGAATCAGGGATTTTTTTCTTCTTTTTCCTCCTCCTCCTCCTCCTCCTTCTTTTGTTCCACAATTGGTCAAACTGTTGAAAGTAAGTGACCACGTGGTGCCCAGGCTCAGCTGGTAAATCCTATAGCAAAATCCTTTTATATGTAAGGCTCAGGAAAAACCATGATGTTATGGTGCTGAAGGACTGTAAATGGCAGGGGCACCTGTTTCTTGATATTATCTTCTAGTATAACAGGGAAATGGTTCCCTTGAAGTTGTTGAGGTGATACAGTTGCATACAAATGGTCTGCATAATATTCTGTAGATAACTGGTTTTATCCTCTCTCTCTCTCTCTCTCTCTCTCTCTCTCTCTCTGTTCATCTAGGGGTGGAGCTCAGTGAAATCCATCCCATCACCCCTGTACAATTCGTCCTGACCGACATAGCACATCCACTGGTGGTGTCATTATGCAGACCATTTGTATGCAACTGTATCGCCTCAACAACTTCAAGGGAACCATTTCCCTGTTATACTAGAAGATAATATCAAGAAACAGGTGCCCCTGCCATTTACAGTCCTTCAGCACCATAACATCATGGTTTTTCCTGAGCCTTACATATAAAAGGATTTTGCTATAGGATTTACCAGCTGAGCCTGGGCACCACGTGGTCACTTACTTTCAACAGTTTGACCAATTGTGGAACAAAAGAAGGAGGAGGAGGAGGAGGAGGAAAAAGAAGAAGCTTCTTTGATGAGGGGTGAACACTACACCCAACTGTGAATGTAAGGATAAGCATTCAGAGCAGTTAGAGATTATACCAATACAGGAAGTTGACAAAAGTAGGTTCTTCTGTAGGGTCTACCTCTCCTTCAGACACTGGTAATTTGCTACACTTACAGTGTTAGTCATGAATATCCCCTCCTATTTAGTGGGCTTTGAGTTCAATTATATAGCTGTTGCCTACCCCAAAGATAAAGGTATTATTATTATGCCACTGGGAATATCCTTCCAGTCTGTCATTGTTGTGATCTATCTACTTTATATCTAGGGAGGTCTACCAATTGCTTTCATCCCTAGGAAGCCCGCATATCATTTTCAGATAGCCTGATAGCTAGTCCTCAGGGAGCAGGCTTCCAGGTCAGGAAATTATTTTCCAAATAGTTTTGAACAGCATTTTTTTATTTAACCTTGCTAAAAACTACAAGGAGAATAAAGATTAAACTGTATGTTGCTGTTAACATCATAGATTTCCTCATTTGGTGACTCAACAAATACTTATTTAAAAGTTTCTGCACATTATATTAAAGAATGGAAATGTCTATAAGTCACAACTGCTAGTCTAAATGATTGTAACTTCTTCAGAAATAGAAACAGTTAAATGTTGTGGTACAGTAGGATCTCCTACACCTTACATCAGAAGGCAGTACAACCTGGCAGGATGGAGAGGGATGGACAGGTACATCACCATGCTCCCATTTGTAAGTTTCCTCTTACTGTCCTCTATTCATAATTGGCAAGGATGTTATCTAAGGATCTTTTAGGACAATATTCATTGCTCATGCTTATATTGACAACATTGCTGATGCTACCTGAGGCTATGATAAGCGTTTAGTATTAGCAATTTTTAGAAGTAGGTCCACTCTGCAACACTGTAGCACTTAAAACTCTGACAAAAGACAAGGTCAAACCTTAGGAACAGTCTCTATTGCTTATGTTGTCCTAAATCAATGTTTTCCAGGTTTGGGAGTGAATTGGAAATACCTGACTGCTAAACAAAACACAAATTGCTGGACTCCACATCTCCAGACTTTCTGATGGAGTGGATTTAGAGAGAAGCCTGTGGATTTGCATTTCTACTCAGTACCCAGCTGAGACTAATGCTTCTTGTATGCAGGCCACACATGGAGATCAGACGCACTAAAGCAACCCAATTAGAGGACATTGTTAACATATTTACCAATAGAGTCTCCAGAGCTTTTAACTGGCCAAACAAAGAATTTTTAATTAACAAAATTGGCAAGTCAATATGAAATTAATTAATGAATGTTAGAAAAGTAAAATATTATAATCAAGGTATAGTCAAGGTTCCTCCGAAAGACATAGAAATGAGCAAATTATTGTGGCTAGGGATACCAGAAAACATTTTTAAGGGAAGAAAATTTCTGAGTTCTAACTTAAATGAAGGATTAATTATGCAGGAGACAAAAAAAGCATTGTAAGAACGAATAGAAGGAAGTATGGCAAAGAGCTAAGAGGACCTGGACCCATGGCTTTGTGTTTGTTTTCTTAAACACTACATTCTTTATCGATCCTCTTAGGCCTCTTAGCTCTCAGTAAAATGAGTCTATAATAACACCTTTACCACACCGACCTACGGTTAAATTATCTGAGATAACACAAATTAATAGGCAGAGCACAGTGCCAGGTTCAAGTGAGTAATTCACAGACATTGACAAATATGACTGATGATTGTTGACATTATTATCTTTATAAAATCATCTCATAGGTGACCCATGCCAGCTGTTTCTTGCATAGCCTATAACTAAAGTGAAGAAGTGAAGAAAAGGTTTCAAGAAGTGAAAGGGAAGCACAAAGAAGGAGGGGGAGGGAGGAGAGAGAGACATGAGCACCATTGGGCGTGTCTCATGAAGAGCATCATGTATATGGAGCTGAATGGCATCTAAATTCTCATGAAGCTTGTAAAACTCTGTTTAAGGTTTAGAAGAGGGAAAGCTACAACAACTGATGTATATATTAAAAAATTATTTCAGTACATGATAAATGGATCCCTGAGAGCTAGAACAGAAAAGAAATCAGATAGGCCCTGAATAAGTTAGCCTAAGCTATGGCAATGATGAACATGAAAAATGAAAGGTGGATTCAAGAGATACTTGCCATATATGTGGTCTAAAGAAGGAAGTGGGGCAAGACGCAGTAGGATAAAGCAATTTTTAGGTTTCCCCTTTAATATGAAGAAGAGAATGGGCTTTCAGAATTTTCAATCAAGTGTATACTTTGATTTATTTATACAGACTTGATAGCTTATACAATTTATATTGATATTCAAAATAACACCAGAAGAACAATAGGTATAAAAACAAATCAAACAAATTCTAATTATTAAGAGTTCACAAACTACATGAGAAAATGTCATTGTTTTAGAAATAACATCTTTAACATAAAACATCTCATCAGGCAAAAAAATAATTTCATGAATCAAAAATTATATCACTAAAAGCTAAGAAAATGCACTTAAATAAAAGAAAAACTGCGCAAAAGATACCAATATCAGTATGAACTTCCATGCCCACATCTCTTTTATTCTTTTTGCAATTATCCCTGAGGCACATTATGACAATGGAGTTCCTTGGCTGCTGTGGGATGTCTCTGTATGCTGTGAATATGTCTATTCCCATTGGTTAACAAACAAACTACTTTGGTCTATGGCAGGACAGAATATAGCTAGATGAGAAATCCAAACAAAAATACAAAAAAAAGAAGGCAGAGTCTGGGAGATGCCAGCAGCTGACAGAGAAGTAAAATATGAGGTAACAAGCCATGAGCCTTGTGGTAAAATATAGAATAATAAAAATGATTTAAGTTGTAAGAGCTAGTTAATAATAAACCTGAGCTAATAGACCTAGACCAAACAGTATGTAATTAATATTAAGCCTCTGAGTGGTTATTATTAAAGCGGCTTTGGGACCAAGCAGGACAAGAAACCTCCAACTACACTGGGCTTATGAATTTTTTTGTATTTAATCAGTCTGGTCTATTGCTCCCCTTGTGTACAGATGAACACTGCTAAAAGTTTACAAAACATGCTGGTGGAAGGCATCTTAGTTACTTGGGGTACCTGAGTGGTTCTGCTGCTCTGATAAAAGTTAAGAAAGATTCTTTCCTCAGAGGATTGAGACGCAAAATGTACAATAAGACACAAAGTTCCTGAGGATCCATAGTACGTAAAACAAATGCCCACGTTTGGGATTACCACTCAAGAAATAGAATATACCCACATTATAGGATGTACATGACCACAAGGTAAACAAATATATAAAAAAGAAATGAAAGGAAAGGAGAGGAATGGGGAAAGGACAAAAAGGGAAGTTGAAGAAGAGATGGGAGAGCAGAAGAAGAGAGTAGAAAAGAAAAATCATTTAATAAATAGATAGCCTAAAACCCTGTAGAGCAAAATTATGTAAAGTCCTAAGTATTAGGGAATGACTCAAAAACTCAACTTCCCAGGATTAGATGGGGGTGGGGTGAGAGGGTGTGTGGAAGGAATAGGAGGAGGGGAGGAAGTGGGAACTTGAATTTGTATTTTTTAAAATCTAATAAGCAAAAAATATTAATAAGCTTCCCAACTGCATTTTACTAATACCAAAATTGATTATACACCTGTCAATCAAGGCGCCATAGAAATGCTCAGTAATAATAATTCCAAAGGCAAAGATAAATAATGTGAATTATAGATAACAAAATTAACCCATAAATGTTTAAATCCACAATTTCCATAAATGACATTACAAATAAGAAATCTGTAATTACAGCTTCTCATACAAGTAAAGTTCTAAAGACTTTCTACAATTAGGAGCTCATTTCTTGTTCTATCCCATGTAGATGAGTACTAGAAAAAAGAAGTTGCCATCAGAGCTGACTTCTTTAAGATAAAATAAAATCACCTTTTCTTAAGACAACTAGGATCTACTGCTTACAGATTTCTAGCCAAAAAGTCATGTAGTACTGGGAAGAGACAAACTAGGTCGTTCATAGATACTTCAGTGGCATCCATCTCTTTCCACATTCCCAAACTACTTGCAATGACTAGAAGTGACTCCTCCAAAATATAGAAGTTCCTTCCTTTTTTTCTCAACACTAGGCTTCCACACTTTCTTTGCACTAATCGCCACTCTTCACCAATGGTTTCAAGTGCTGCAGGGAAAGTAGACAGCAGTGGATGGAGCAGATCCTGTTCCCTCTTACCATGTCACCACCTTATCTGGCACAACATACATGCAAGTCTGCAAATGTCTATCAGATTTTACACATGCTTAGGAATAGGCTAAAAGAAGACTTGAGGAGAAAAGCATTAAGTTCTCCAGCAAATCTTATGATTGTAGTCGAAGAGGCGGGCATTTAAGAATGACTAGATAAAAGTTAAAACAAGGATTAGTGCAACTGAAATTCCACTTATGCTACACCTTCCGAAGCACATATGTAAAACAAGATTAGGATAGAGGAATATGCCTCATTGAAGTTATGAATTCCTTGAGAGTAGTCAAAGTGTTGGCATTATTCTCTTCCTCTGATACCCACAGCTTTGCATACCACCTGTTGCACATTAATTTAAATAAAAGGATTTCCAGTATTTTCATCATATTCCTGGAGTCTTTATCAACCAATGAAATTATATTGAATCATGGACAAATTGCAATAGAAAACTTTTTTATCAGCTTTAAATTAAAAGAAACTGTATAATTGGGGCTAATAGGATACTTATTTGCATGGATAAATATAGTAATCAATAAAGGAATACAAGTTGCCTAATAGTTACTAGAACAAAGTATTATAATATAAATGATAATGAAGATAAACCATAAAATATATAGGGATATTTCATGATTAGGAAAATCACTTTTCCAAGCAACAAATAATTAAAAAGCAAACACCACACACACACACACACACACAAACCATATAAATACAAAGAATATTAGCAAATAAGCACAATTTCTACTGATTATTGTAAAAATTATCATGCATTTCATACATTCAAATCCTCTTCTAAACATGAAAAGAGCAAAATACTAGCTGCCTTCTTTAATTTCATAATGCTATAAGATTCATAATTCTCATATTTTTAAATGGAAAAGAAAAATACAGACTTGAAGATTTTAACCAACTTCAAGTAAATTCTGTTTACTCTCAGTTCTTGAAACATAATATAAGGTATTCATAAAAAATGCAAAGTGAAAATATAATTTTCAATGTACCATAATTGAATAATTTTCAATAAATCATTAAAAAGATTCAATTAACTTCTAGGTTTTATATACTAATGACTTAAAACTAACTCATTCCATATTAGCACAGATAACATCCCTATGTTAAGAACTTAATAGCTTGATTATCTGAGTACTTTCATCTAAAAATTACAGTGATCACAACAACATATAATAGCACACATTTCTGATTTCGCATCTGGGCCCAGAAATGCTCACTAAAAGGTGAATTTCAACATTTTATTTAAAAGCCAAGTTCAACTCCAGTCCTTTTTAAAACGTAAGTAAAACAGACATGCAGTCTCTGGTGTAGTTAGAGTCTCATTTATAGTTAGTTACACCTTTGAACCCAACATTGCCAGAGGAGTTAAAGGGGAAAATGCTGGATGACTTGCCAAGTGGATAAGCAGGAAAAATGTTAACGGGGTCAAAGGTAAATTGAGTGCTAAGGCAAATTGAAAGTTGAAAGAGATTTGTCAGTTTCTTCACAGAAACACCTAACTTAAAGGAAGTTGTTGATTAGGAGAAAAAGTGGTTGAGAAGATAAAAGTGGCTTAAATTACTTCTGAGCAATTAATCCCTCAGTGGTAGCACGTTAATGAACATCAATTAATTAAAATCACCAGACTTACTCTGCCTTAAAATACTCGACAACATCTTAAAAAATGGAAAAGACCAGTCCTAGAAGGGTGTACTTATCACACGTGTACTGAGTAAATTTGGTATGTGTACTGACCCCAGTTTAGCCAGGTGAAAGATGATCATTGTATTGGGTTATCTGAGCTGCAAGTCTGATATCAGCTGTAAAAAGGAGTCCTGTTTAATTGTCCCTAAAATTTCCAAGACATCCTCTTATACAAGTCATTGGAAATTTTATAAAGTGAATTTGGATGCCACTGTCCCAGCTACAACCATGTAAGTTGTCTTTCTTGGGACTTGCCTTGTTCAACGCATCTCAGTGTGTGCATTGTTTTGTTCTGAGGAGAGGTAGGGTAGAGATTTAAATGTTAATGTTGTTCTTGATGTTATTGAAAGTTTATTGACTTTTTGAATTTTCAGCCATCTGGGAAACATTGAATTAAAGTCTTTTTTCTTTTTTTGAGAGAACTTCAGTATTACTGTCTTGATTAACAGCAGAAAGTCAGTCATGGTTATATAATCACATTGTTTGGATACTAATTTGGATATTTTAAAATCCTTGACTTTAACGCTGTACATTTTTACCATTTATATTAGTATGTCTCTAGCAAATTATGTTCCCACTACTTCATTTCATCTCTAGAAAAATGAAGAAAAACTTAAGACAACACATAAATAATAGCTATACAGAAGTAATATAAAAATTGTAATATTAAAAAGTATGGTATATTAGCATGTCTACAAAATGTTAACCAAAAGTTGCTAGAATTAATAGAAGTGAAGTGATTAGTGAGAATATCAGGTCAAAGTAATCCATTGGGAGAAACTTAGAAAGGAGACACGTGCTATTAAAGTGGCAGAAGTTTGCCCAAAGTACACAGTATCAGAATGGAAAAGTCTGATTGATTAGGTAAACTAAAATGTTTTGTTTCTTAAGTTGCTAAAACAATAGATTTTAAATGTTTTAACTCCAAAAACAAAAGGCAAATTGTGTGTCCCAATTTAATTATTAAGCTATGCATACATCTGTCAAAACATCACATTGGACTCACTAAAAATATTTAACTACCGTTTGTTTAAAAAAATTGAAATAATGAGATACCTTGAGCAACTACACACAATATACTGCCTCAAAAGAAATGAACCAATTCCTTAAAGAATATAAACCACAGCTCATACTATATGAAGTAGATAATTGTATAACTATTAATTATTAAATTGAATACATAATTAAAATTCCCTCTCAAGAGTCTCTTGGGTCAAATGATTCTACTGGAGAATATAAATTAACATTTAATGAAGACTCAATGCCAAGTTTAAACAATCTCCTTTACAAAATAGAAGGGGAACATTTGCTCATTTATTGCATGAAAAAAGTATTAGGCTAATATAAAAACTAAAATACTGTACAAATAAAAAAAACATAGGCTAGCAATACTCATTAACATAAACACTAAGATCTTATCAAATTAGCAAGTAGAATCTAGCAATATTTAAAAGAAAATCATAAGCCCTATGATCAATAATAAATCCTCTTACATTGGGACACTAATGAAAATGTCATAATTCTATATCAATTTTTTTGCATTAAAAGCATATAACAAAATCAAAATGACCTTCATCACAAAAGTTCTGAGAGAAGTAACAACAAGAGGGACTCACAGTTTGACCATGAGTATCTACAGTGATCCTTCCGAAATTTTTGCCTAGTTCAAGATCCAGATGTTTTTCATAAAAGTTATAAATTTCAAATTAAGATTTAAGATTGTACATTTTGATCTGTTTTGCAGCAGGCATGGGTCTTTGGTCAGAACTCCTCTCCATCACCTTTAGCTGTCAATTTTTTTTAATACATTAGTTGAAAAAGCTACATTTTCTGTTTTGGATTGTTTTGTACATTTGTAGAAAGATCAGTTGTAAATGTGTAATATGTGCAGTTCATTTATGATTTCTGTATCTTATACCATTAAATCAGTATATCCAATTTCAGGATGTGTGTGTGTGTGTGTGTGTGTGTGTGTGTGTGTGTGTGTGTAAAGCTGCTACAGTTCCTTGGGCAAGGCTGAAATCTCCTGTGCTTTCCCCCATCCATGTCCCCATGTCTATTGGTGTTGTACTTATTCTGCTTCAGTCCTGTACCCAAAAAGCTACAAGCAACTAAGGAATGTTGAACATGGAAGAAATAATCTTCCCTCAAAAAAAGCACACCAATTAGTAATTCAATACCAATGGTTAGCCCTGAAAACATCCATATATGTAATATTATACAGACTGAACAGTTTGCACTTATATATTTATGTATACACACATATACATATGGAACAATAACTAATAAAAAAAGAAGACGTGAATTTGAAAAAGAGCAAGGAGATATAAATGAGAGGGGTTAGGAAGAGAGGAGGGAAGGGAGAAGTAGTGCAATTGTCTTACAATCTCAAAAAAAACATAAAAGAAATAACTAAAAATACTACTCATCAATATACAGGCACAACACTGAACAAAACAGCTGAGATGGATCTCAGGAACATATATGCAATGATAAAGTTTATGTGTGATATGATTCTATTTACGATTCATAAATAATGATATCATGGAATGGAGGCATGCTGGTTGTCAGGAAGGAAGAGCAGCCTGTCAGAGGAAAGAAGGAACTATAAAAACAAAAAGTGAAAGATAGTTGACTGGACCATCATGCTCTCTATCTTGCCTAGATCAATAACAGCATTCTGCCTTAGCTATTCTACCATGCTTTTGTAAGCTGTAGCCAAACTTGTATGGAAAGACACTGACTGAGGTATGAACAGAATCTTTTGACATTATTTATCCTACAATTTCATGAAACCCTACTAGCATTTTAAATTAAAAGTATAAGTAAAACACTAATTGAAGTCCAAGAATACTCAATAGTGTTTACCACTTGATTGATAATTGTATAACTATTAATTAACTATTAATTATTAAATTGAATACATAATTAAAATTCCCTCTCAAGAGTCTCTTGGGTCAGATGATAATAACATTCTCCTTATACCTGGAATAACACTGACAAAATCTTCACCAAACTTCTCCAGGGTGAAGGTATTATAAGGTGTTAAAAAAAAAGAGAGAAGAGATATTTAAATGTCAAATTATTTTGCATAACGTGTTAGCAATCTCTTCCCCAAAAGTCAATTTAAAAAAATCAAACACATTCAGCATATATAGTAGATTTAATATCAATGTAATAAAATAACTTTATGAAAATTGGAAAGGAAAATAGGAAAGGCCCAGCAGAAAAGCAAAATAATAAAATGGAGAAGGAGGTCAGAAAATAAAATATTCCTTTCAGCTCCAGGACATAATATAGTACAGACTCATGCAGGCTCTGTGAATGGTGTCTCAGTCTCTATGAGTTCATATGTGCTTTAATCATGTTGATTTAGAGCACCCTGTTTAACATCATCCATCCCCTCTGCTATTTATGTCCTTTCTACCTCCTGTTCCACAGGGTTCTCTGAGCCCTGAGAAGAGGGATTTGGTGGAGACATCCAGTTTAGAGCTAAGTGTCCCAAGATCTCTTACTCTCTGTGCCTTGTCTGGCTGTGGGTCTCCTTTTTGTTCCCAACAACTGCTTCTCTGATGATAAATGAGCAAGGCACTGATCTATGAATATAGCAGAATAGCTTTAGGAGTAATTTTTTTATTCTTAATTCTTAATTAGAACATTGTACTTTACTATTTGTTTTTACCATCGACCCCTGGGCTGTCTAGTCTCAGGTTCTTGATCATCTATGTAGTGTCAGGTATGGGCTTCATCTCATGGAATGGGTATAAAATCCAAATAGATATTCATTGGTTACCTTCCTCAAATTTTGTGCCACCATTGCAATAGTATATCTTGCAAACAGGGCACCGTTGTAGACCAAAGGGTTTGTGACTGGGTTGGGGTTTCCATTTCTGCTGTAATAGCCCTTCAGAGAATATTCAAAGTTTGTCTTGAAGGTCAGTTGACTATCAGTCCGGGCAGAAGCAACAACAGAGATTCTTTTTTTTTTTTAATTTTTTTTATTATTGTTAAAAGAAAAACTTACATTTACTCCCCTTGTTTCCGGCCCTCCCGCTCCCCCACTACCCCACCACCCTCCCCCTGCTTCTTTAAGATGGGG